>CM022946.1:107812796-107890957 GCA_012931725.1 Litsea cubeba
ATCTTCCCCTTGCCTTGTCTAACCGCTTCTTGAGGCCGTCTAGGATTACCTTGTTAGAAATTTTAGTCTGGCCATTGCTTTGTGGATATGCTGGAGTGGAGTAATGGTTTCTGATGCCATGCCCTTGGCAGAAGTCCTTGAAGGATTTGGAGTCGAACTGAGTCCTGTTATCCGAAATCAGGGTCCTGGGGATGCCTGTTGAAAATAGGGTGGGCCTCTAGGATAGGTTTCAAAAACTTTTTATCCACTTGATACAGAGATCAACTATCCAGAAGGCTTCCAATGTGTCCAAGATGCAAACCCTCTATCTCATCTATCATGATCAGTAATTCAATCTATCTAGGAGATAGAAAATCAGTAACACACATGCAACAAATAAATCTACAACATACAAGGAAGTAGATTATACCTTTGGAGCTCGGTTGGGCTCTAATGGAGAAGTTGCTACTTTCTTTGAAGATGAAACGCTTTCACTTAATCAAAGTAAGATCTCCAACACCTTGTGATCTTCCACGCTATATCCCGTTATCAAATTCTCTTCTCAAGGAGATGGGTGGGATCTCCTAAAGAAAACTACTAGAAAAACTCTAAGCAACTAGAAGGAGAACTAGAACTAGAAGAGGTTGTTGTGCAACACTTGCACAAGGAGAGATGGGCGTGAATTCCAATGAGGGAGATAAGTATGGACGTCCAGCCCATAAGCCTTCCCTTTTATAACCCATAACATCCTCTCCTACTAATTATTAATTAGAAGTCATACTTCCATTATAATTAGTAACAATCTTCTTTTACTATTACCACTATTAGAAGTCTCACTTCAAATAGAAATAGTATCTTTCTAATTCCTTCCTTTTAGAGTTTAAGTAGAATTAGTAACTTGGGCTAGCGTGGGGACCACTAGGGATTCCTTAGAAAGCTAGCTCCAACTGGGATACGTGACCCCACATCTCATGTGCAATCCGGGCCCACAGTTAATTGCAAATAACTCCACTATATAAATGCAATTGAACTCCAGTCTTAGGAAATTACATAGAAGACCCTAAACTTCCCTATTACCACAAGTAGGCCCCTCCATCAATATCCATGGATCAATTGGACCTGTCTTCCAAACTAGATCCATATCTTATTATCCTTGAGTCCCAATTAATTATAATGATCAATGGTACCTTTCCAATTAACTCTTAATCGGAATGGGTGTACACTTACCAATGATAAATCCATTAATTGGCACAAGGGGACATTAGAGATAGATTCCATCTTGACCATTAAATGTTCCCACAGATCTACTACCATATACCCAAATCACCGAGGTGTTGGCCTATAGTTGGCCTCACTCATTGGTGACTCAAAGCAAATGAATAGATAGAAACTTGAGTTCATTAATATCTCAGGATTGAGAGCTTACTGATAGGGGATTATGAGAGCAGACCTTAATATAAAGACAGTGTTTATAAGGTGCTTCTCATGGTCCTTCAATACATCCAATGTACCAGCACTATGATCCAGAATCTTTCATTCTGATTCAACGTACCATTCAAACCGTCTTGTGCTTGCATATCTGAATATTTTCATCATAGCCCTCTGATATGTGGCACCAGCATTTTTCAGACCAAATGGCATGACAGTGTAGCAATACACGCCAAATGGGTCCGAAAAGATGTACGTTTTTCATCTTCAGGATGCATCTTTATCTGATTGTAGCCAGAGAAACCATCCATGAATGTCATTCGCTCGAATCCACAGGTATTATCGATCATTACCTCTGGTATGGGAGCGGAAATTCATCTTTAGGTTGCGCCATTCAGGTCTCTATAGTCAATACAGACCCTGATCTGCCCATTTCTTTGTCACGGGACAATGTTGGCCAACCATTCAGGATGTTGTTCCTCACGGATGAAGCCGACGCTTTGAGTTTTTGAACTTCTTGTTCAATTTATCATCACATCTGGACGGAATCTTCTTTGGCCTGCTTGACAGGCTTGATGTCTTCTTGAAGATTGAGTTTGTGAACCGCTATTTTGGGGTCTAAGCCGCATTTCAGCGTAAGACCATGCAAAGCAATCAACGAACTCATGAAGAAAGGCGATACTCGGGTAACTCATCATCCTTTATATTCTTGCTTATGAATACAGGACGTAGGTTATCTGGTGTTCCCAAGTCTATCTTTTGAACAGGATCTTCTGTTGAAGGTTCGAAGGTGGTTCCTCCATAATATTTTCGGAGGCTTCCAGCTCGACGAAACCTTCTGGGTTTTCAAAGGCATTTCCAGACCAAGGTTTTGTTCCTTTCCACGGGTCTTCTTGATCGGTAATTTTCCCAAGGCTTGCTATGAGATGATCCCAATCGCCTGTTGAAACCGGGTCGAAGTAGGCTACTTCTTTTGGAGATGAGGGTTCTTCTGGGTCAGAAGACCACACGTCTGTTCCTGCGGACAACTCCTCTTCAGGTTTCGAGAGGAAATCGTGCCAATTGGATGAGCTTCCTGGATCTGTTGTCAGGTGACTCAATTAAAGAGATATACAGGGAGATCGATAGTCTTCATGGACTTGAGAAGGTGTGAGGCTTGGTCAGTATATTGACATTTTAAAGCCTTTGTGTCAACTGTCTCAAGGAGTGGTCGGGATCATACCCTACCCGTGTGAATACTTTTCTTACATAGCCGTAGAGGCTCCAATCTTCCAGCTGGCTTTTGGGTCCAAGACGGGCCCCAATGGCGTGAGAAATACCGCATCCTTCTCCCAAACCGAACTGGGTTTTGACCGTCATAAGCCCATTTTTCTTCAGAATAGCTTGTGCCACAGAACTATATAAGGATAGTTGATTCATAACCTTCATTTTGTAAAGGTTCAAGCATGGAGTTTGATGAAGAAGCATCCGATCTATGGAAGAAGATCGGCTTTTCCTTTGCTGAAGTTTCTGGAAACAACGAAGGAAGCTTACGTAGGATCTTCTATGTCAGAGAAGTTATCTCCATTGGAGTGAGAGCAGGCTGAACTTGCTGAGTGTCAGCTTGGCTGACGATGTGTCGTCTTCCGCTCTGAATCCGAGTCCGTGTCTTGCATGATAGACACGAAAGAGACAACAAATTTGCCCCCAGGCTTTTGCTTTGCCTTCTTCACTTTAGTTGTGATGACCAAAGGCTTTGAAGGTTTGAGGGAGATGATGAAGGGAGTTTGAATGCTCTCTTCAGATTTACCGGATGGTTTGTTTTCTTCCGGTGATTGTTGAGGAGCTTTGCCTTTATCTTTCTAGAGACTTTCGGCAAAGGATGCTGTGTGCTTCTCCTCTTCTTCTTTTTCACCTTCATACATCTGTGAGTCTGCGAAGTGGACTTCTTTACCTTTGAAGGGTTTTCTGTCCGTAAAGACTCGATGTATCATGCGTCATCGCCAACAAACTTGATGCATTGATGTAGAGTTGAAGGGACAAACACCATTCTCATGGATCCAAGGGCGTCCGAGAATGATGTTGTAGCATGAAGGGGTTTTTATTGCATACACTGTGACCTCAGAGATAAGATCACCGATCTGCAACTTGAACCTGATTTTTGCCGATAGGCCTTTGAGTACTCCCATCAGATCTAAAGATAGATACAGATGTGTGGCTCAGCTTGCTGGGTGGGATGCCCAACTCTTCAAGAGCCGATGTGGAGATGAGGTTGAGTGCAGAACCTGGGTCGATCTGAACTCTGTGCATAGGCATTTCTTGATATACCCTGTGGAAGTACAGGGGTCGGTTATGCCTGGTTTCTCCAAGTAGGAGGTCGTCATTTGTGAAGGCGATGGTTGCAATGGCTGTATTTTTTAACCCGAGAGGCATTCAATGCATGATCCCTCAGTTTTCTTCTTTTCCTCCCTTTGAGGAGGCTTCTGAGTTTTTGACCCGGTAATCCATTTCAATTTGGAGGACTTGCGGGGTATATTTGTCGACATCCTCATTCAGCTTTTGTAATTCTGAGATGAGATTATCACGAGTGTGCGAAGACATTCGCAACAAATCTAAGATGTGCAGACATGCAGGTATGTGCTTGAAGTGTTCAATCAAGTCATACTTGAAAGCCTCCTTACGGCCTGCATGTTCATCATTGTTGCCACTAGGGGCGCTTACAACATCTTTTCCCGAAGGATTTACATATGTAAAGGAAGATTGGTTGTAATTTTTGTGGTAGTCCCGCCAGAGCGGGTGCCTCTACCAACTTCGAGAGCTTCTTGAGAAGGGTCTTCGTTTGGAAGATTGTCTTCAGGATCAAGAGGCTGTCGTTTTTCATTTGCTGAGGAGGAACATCAGCAGCAGAGTTGCCATCCTCAGTGATCGGGTTGCACGGAGCCTTTTCCGGGAACAAGTCCTGAACACATCCAGCCAACCTTTCTTCTTCGTTGACTAATTCATCTCCAAGCATCAATGGCTTGGGAAATTCTCAGTCAGGAAGGGTGTGAACTGTGAAGTCACAGTCTCAGGAGAAGAAACCTGAGAGGGTGTCATCTCAGTGAAAGTCACGTGAGACGAGGTGGCTTCAGAAGATACATTGCTAGGCGTCGCCAGAGTGTAAGTGCTTTCATCAGACGATGCTTCAGAAGAGCTATAATCCCGAATTATCACATTACAGGAAGCTCTGACAGGAGACGTTGCCTGATCGGGGTCAGACTCATTCTCGGATGTAAGAGGATCGTCTATCCAGCAATTTTCTCTATTTATAGGAGTTAAGGGAGGAGGTACCTGATGGTCTTCAGGGACGTCAGGCTCTGGATTGCGAGGAGGCTCGTTGACGCGTTCTTGCTCTTGTTCTAGAGCGAGTCGCTGCAAGATCCTTGCATATTCTTCAAGATCAGGCATGGGGAGCCGGATCTTCTTCTTCAAACAACTCTTTGTGGCTCAACATAATTGATTTCCACTGGAGTAATGAGAGGTGCTGGGTCAGCAGCATTTTCTTGTACAGCTTCTTGGTCTTCTTCATCATCAGACCAGGATCCTTGTGGCTGTAGGGGGTTATACCAGATTACTGGCATAAGATGAGACTCAGGAACCCATTCTTCATCGGAGAGATATTCTCCTGTTTTCAAGGGACTCCTCCCACTCATCTGTGTAGTTGGATTCGAATCCATCATCAGTGTCGCTGGATTCGTATCCATCAATGGAGAATCCAACTACCGAATTGCAAGAGTATGATGCCTCCTGCATGGCTTCTTTGAATTGAGGTGGCATGAAATCACTGAGAGTGAATTTCCTTACCCCCTTTGAACTCTCTAGAAGGGATGTTTTTGTTGCCTCCAGTGAAGCGGTAGAGGAAGCCTCTGCCTTTTCTTGGACCTCTAGTTTTGGCTGGGTCTTCTCTTGCCGTTTGAGCTCGAGGAGATGTTTCCTAGCCTGCCTTCGCTGTTGAGCTGTAGGCTTTGTTTTCACGACCTCCTAATTTTCATCTTCCAGGAGATCGGGATGTGCCCATATCAGTTGTCCGTCTGGTGTCGGGTAAGGAACCAGTTCCTCGGACGCTTGGATTGAGTTTATCACCTTTAAGGAAGTAATGATCTTCTTCTTTGGTGATTTTGATGTTTGTCCACATGTCACCATGTTGACGGAGGCAGACCCATAGTTTTTGTCAAAGGTGATGACTCCGTTTTTCCACATCTCATTTATTTTCTCTCTCACAACGAAGCATTGATTGAGAGGATGCGAGATCATCTGGTGGTATGGATAGTACCGAGGATCGTTGGTTTTGCCAACATCACCCGGTCTTTTTGGTTCAGGCAAGGTGAGCTTGCCGTTTGCCACAAGAGCCCCGAAGATTTCATCAACGTCTTCATCAAACGGGTATTTCTTCTCTACTCGTTCTTTGAAGGCATCTGAGAGTTCAGGTCTCTTACCAGCAACTTTATTTTCAGCTTTCTTTGGTGACTGAGGAGCTGACTTGGTCTGCACATTGAGGACCTCTTTTTTCTTTGGTTTAGAGGTTGCAATGGCGGTTGGCTCTTTTCTTGATGATTTCTGACTGTTGAGGTCTTTAATCACCGTTTCAGCTTCCATGGAAGCTTCTAGGAGTTCTCCCAGGTTTTTTGATTTGTTGCCGATGATCATGGAGCGGATTCTGGCTCTCATGTTGTTTCGGCAAATGTCGACTAGCGACGCTTGTGGCAATACATCAGAGCATTTGAATGCGATTGCTTTCCACTTGTGAATGAAGTCATATGTTGATTCATTCTCCCCCTGTTTTAGGCTGCACAGCTGAGCCATAGTAGTGGGATGATCTTCACCTTTGAAGTGAGTCAGGAAGCGTGTCTCTAGCATGGCCCAGTTTTGGATTGAGTCCTCCGGCAGAGTGGAGTACCAATCGAAGGCCGTACCTTTTAGGGTACTTGCAAAGAGGCGGATCTTGAGTGCATCTTGATCCACGATAGCTCCCGTCAGGATCTTGAAGTGGATGACGTGCTGTCTGGCTGATCCTTTCCCCGTATATGTTTGGAGAGTAGGATGCTTGAATTTGGTGGGGAACGGGACCGAGTGGGGAACGGGACCGAGTCCATCCATAAGGGATATGGTGGCTTGATCCCATGCTCCTTGAGTATATCCTCTTCTTTTGCTTTGGCGAGGATACTGTCTACGTCCTTTTTGGTAAGGGCGCGTGACTCATTTTCTTCTCCATTTACCCTCGTCGTTTTGATGATTCGGAGGAGGTTCATTGTTCGCCTGATTTTGGAAGGCGAGGAGAAGGTTTTCCATCAGAGTTTCAATCCTCTGCTGGCCCTGTTCCAACTGCTGGATGCGGGTGATCGCATCTTCTGGAGGTGGATTGCAGGGTGGTGGCTCAGAATTTGTAGCCAAGACATTCATCCTTCGTGATTCGAACGAAGAAACTGTCCTGGTGACTGAGCTGGGGCTCATTCTTTTTGAAGAAGAGCTTGAGGAAGGATCACTCTACTGTCCTTTGCTTGAAGGAGCAGGGGATTCTTCTGAATATCTTCTTGTCCTTGAGACGCTGCGGGTCATCGGACGTCGGACATGGATTTTTGTTGCTGATTTTTGGCGCCTTCTAGTTTTTCCAACCATATGGACGGCAGCAACTTGGTTGGGTCTTTCTTTTTCGACCCATTTGGGAGAGACTTGGAGTGTAGGAGGCCTGGGTCCTTTGCTTCTCTAGTCTCTTTTGCCGGTATGATGCACGGCGGCGTATGCGACGGGCAATTTGAGCTTCGGTCAGCTTTGGCTGCGCTTTGACGATGAAGGATGTGCTTCCTCGGGCGCAGCAGCCGAGCCTGTCTTCTTTGCAGCTGGGCAAGGACAGGATGCGAACCCTGTCCTTTGCCTGTTGCAGCGAAGCATTGAATTTTTGGAGTTCGGCCCCTGTAGAGATGAAGGGTCGAACTGCAGGTTTGTAGGCCTTAGCAGGTGCTTGTAGAGGCCTTGTGATGCATGACTTGATTTTGGGCTTGTAGGAACAAGCCGGCTCATGCTGGGCTGACTTGAGAGTCAGGTTGGAGATGGGTTTCTCTCTTTCATGTAGGCAAGAGGGTAGAACTGGTTCTCCTTGAGTGGGGCCAGGAATGCTGGCTTAGTGGATGTTTGGGACCTTCTTTGTTTTGGTGAAGGTCTTGGGGACCAAGTCTTGGGATAGACCTGGTCGTTTGCAGGTCGAGGCTTCGTGGGGCTGCCACGGGCTTCAGGCCTTTTGGTGCTCGCCTTTGGTGTCACGGTAGTGACACGTTGAGAGGCGAGTTTCTGCTTCTTGGAAGGAGCAGTTTGTTCCTCAGGAAATGGGAATGGTCCCAGCATCCCAAAGACGATAGTCCGGGGAGTCGAGGTCGACCCGGAGTTCAGAGAATTGCCGAGGGAGTTGATGCTTCGGCAGCTGATGGGGCGCTTGTAAGTGCGCGTGGTTTGCTTCTGTTGAAGCATGAGTTGGTGCTTGTTTTCATCGAAAGTAATGGTTAGTGAAGCTGCCATTGTTAGTTTTCGAAAATTTCTGAAACAAGACCACATCCATTAGTAATCACAAGAATATAATGATCATAAATGGGAAGTTCTATGGTTTCGTCTTTTCAAATTGCTAGAGGAAGATGACCCAAGCAACATGAAGAAGGCAAAACGCCATAGAGGGTACAATTGTTCTGATCGCAGGTATGGTAAGCCCAGAATGGGCATCCCAGTGACTGCTAGAAGCAATTGTGAACTTAAATTCGACTTATCGAGAAGCAGAGCTTGCTCGAGGTAAGAAGAATATAAAGTTGGAGTTACAGATGTGCCAGTCGCAATACAGTAGACCCTGAAAGGGCGTACTAGTACCGCTAGACACAAATGTTTTGAGACCGCATCTATGAGATGAGATTCTCTGTTTTGAAAGGTCAAGATTGGATTCATCAAAGAGAGCAGATGGTATTCCGATCTGAACACGGGCTCAGCGATTTTCGCGAACGCCAGTGCTCAGAAAGAAATGAACCATAATTTCTCGGATCTGAATCTAAAAATGACGAGTTTTTTTTTGAAAGGCCAATATCGGGTTCATCAAAGAGAGCAAAAGGCACTCCAATCTGAACACAGGCTCAGCGATTTCCGCGAGCGCCAGTGCTCAGAAAGGAGAAGACCAAGATTTCTCCAATCTAAACCCAAAATGACGGAAGTTTTTTTTTTTTGAAGATTTTTTTTTGGAAGACTTTTTTTTTCTTCTTTTTTTTAAAAAAAATCTTTTTTTTATTTATTTTTTTATTTTTATTTATTTATTTATTTTAAGATTTCTTTTTTGAAAATTTTATTTTTATTTTTTATTTTAAAATTTTTATTTTTATTTTTTTAAAAAATTTATTTTTTTGAAAAAAATTTATTTAAAAGACGAGAGAGTACACATAGGCCTCCTAACCCGGTCTTATGAAATCTTGATTGATAGAATTGCCCCCAGGTAAGGGTAGGATTACTTAATGAACCCATTTGGAGGACCCTTGCCTAGAACAGTCAAGCTGTCTCCACACTCTGGACAATGCTTTTCTTGAATCAATCATGATCAAAGAACGCAGTTGGTTTAACCTTAGTGGTCTATGTCTTTTTTTTTCAATTATATTTTTATTTTATTATATTTTTTTTAATGAACTCATCGAAGAGAAACGATGGCCCAAAACTTTAGTCGAACAGGCTCAACATTTCTGCAAGCGTGATGAACGATAGGAACGGATCAAGGTTTCTCAATTTTGAATCCAAAATGAGAAATCTAATTTTTTTATTTTTTTATTTATATATATATTTTTTAGATCTTTAATGAACTCATCGAAGAGAAACGATGGCCCAAAATCTTAGTCGAACAGGCTCAACATTTCTGCAAGCGCGATGAACGATAGGAACGGATCAAGGTTTCTCAATTTTGAATCCAAAATGAGAAATGTAAGTTTTTTATTTTTTTATTTATATATATATATTTTTTAGATCTTTAATGAACTCATCGAAGAGAAACGATGGCCCAAAAACTTAGTCAAACAGGCTCAACATTTCTGCAAGCGCGATGAACGATAGGAACGGATCAAGGTTTCTCAATTTTGAATCCAAAACTGAAAAATCTGATTTTTTTTGTTTTTTTTTTTGAAAAGAGAAAGAGTGGAAATAAATTCAAAGAATTAGAAATTTCCAAACAAAAAATCTCATCTCATTTTTTTTTTAGATCTTTAAAGAACTCATCGAAGAGAAATGATGGCCCAAAACCTTAGTCGAACAGGCTCAACATTTCTGCAAGCGCGATGAACGATAGGAACGGATCAAGGTTTCTCAATTTTGAATCCAAACTGAAAAATCTGATTTTTCTGTTTTTTGTTTTTTGTTTTTTTTTTTTGAAAACAGAAAGAGTGGAAATAAATTCAAAGAATTAAAAATTTTCAAAAAATCTCATTTCAATTTTTTTTAGATCTTTAATGAACTCATCGAAAAGAAACGATGGCCCAAAACCTTAGTCGAACAGACTCAACATTTCTGCAAGCGCGATGAACGATAGGAACGGATCAAGGTTTCTCAATTTTGAATCCAAACTGAAAAATCTGATTTTTTTTGTTTTTTTTGTTTTTGAAAAGAGAAAGAGTGGAAATAAATTCAAAGAATTAGAAATTTCCAAACAAAAAATCTCATCTCATTTTTTTTTTGGATCTTTAATGAACTCATCGAAGAGAAACGATGGCCCAAAACCTTAGTCGAACAGGCTCAACATTTCTGCAAGCGCGATGAACGATAGGAACTGATCAAGGTTTCTCAATTTTGAATCCAAACTGAAAAATCTGATTTTTTGTTTTTTTTTTTGAAAAGAGAAAGAGTGGAAATAAATTCAAAGAATTAAAAATTTCCAAAAAATCTCATCTCATTTTTTTTTAGATCTTTAATGAACTCATCGAAGAGAAACGATGGCGCAAAACCTTAGTCGAACAGGCTTAACATTTCTGCAAGCGCGATGAACGATATGAACGGATCAAGGTTTCTCAATTTTGAATCCAAAACTGAAAAATCTGATTTTTTTTGTTTTTTTTTTTTGAAAAGAGAAAGAGTGGAAATAAATTCAAAGATTAGAAATTTCCAAACAAAAAAATCTCATCTCAATTTTTTTTTGATCTTCAATGAACTCATCAAAGAGAAACGATGGCCCAAAACCTTAGTCGAAACAGGCTCAACATTTCTGCAAGCGCGATGAACGATAGGAACGGATCAAGGTTTCTCAATTTTGAATCCAAACTGAAAAATCTGATTTTTTTGTTTTTTTGTTTTTTTTTTTTTGAAAGAGAAAGAGTGGAAATAAACTCAAAGAATTAAAAATTTCCAAAAAATCTCATCTCATTTTTTTAGATGCGGAATCCAACATAGGCCACCAATTATAAAGTAGCCAAGGAATCGAGAAAAGAAATATAAGCATAGAGCAAAATATATTGATATGCAAATATTCATTTCTAGCATCGTGTTCTCAAATAACGGGTCCCACCTGGTGTGCCAGCTTGATGGACCGCGCTCCTGCTCGGTTCTACCGAGGGTCGGCGGACGTGGGAGTCCGTCGGGTCTGACCCCTTCGTAACCGGGGGGCAAGGGCGCGCATCAACATTTCTTTTTTTGTGTGGGTGTGCCAGATTTTCTATTTTACTTGGAATTGCAAGTGGTGATCCGGAGATCAACCTTCGCAAGTAAAAAGGAAATCAACTTCTTTCAAGTTTTCCATTGCACATATATTTAAGAAAAGAGACATTTTCTTGGTTTGCCGTGAAAGGCGATTTTTTGGCATTTATAGCGGATTTTGGCGTTTATAGCCAATTTTTGGCGTTTATAGCCGATTTTCAATCCTTATCAATAATGAAAGACAAGAGTTGTGATTTTTGTCTCTTTTGAAAAAATACAAACTACAATGAAACGCAAGAAAAGGAGGATCTAACTTCTCAGGAGATTGTGGGGGACCCGTTTAGATTGACGGTCGCAAGCCATATG
Source organism: Litsea cubeba (assembly GCA_012931725.1). Taxonomy (NCBI): domain Eukaryota; kingdom Viridiplantae; phylum Streptophyta; class Magnoliopsida; order Laurales; family Lauraceae; genus Litsea; species Litsea cubeba. The sequence continues at coordinate 107,824,221 of CM022946.1, forward strand.
TGGGCTTTGCCATCATCCATGCAGATGAGAACAGAGGATGCTATTGATTCGCTTGGCTTGGCTATAACCTCAGGTTTTTAGAGAACAAAGACCAAAAGAAGGTCCTATGCCCAATAAAAAGCCGAGTAGACGGGCTTGAAAAGCCATGTCTAAGCCATTGGCAGCAGAAGGAGAAGGCAAGGACCTTGGGGGGGGGGGTACCCCCCAAAGGACTTTTGTCACCTTGTAGCGGTGGTCGGTGTAGGATTTCCGCAGAGTTTTCTCTCTTAGATTTCTGATGCCTCTTTCTGTCTGAGTTTCCGGATTTTCTGCAGTCTATTGTCTGTGTGTCTGCTGTTCTTTCTTCTTGGAGAGCTCTCCTATTTATAGGCTTTTAAGTAGCCATTTAGGAGGGTTTATGAGCCTTGATTGTCATAAAGCTACATAAAGGGAGGAGTTACAAAATTGAATTCTTTATTTTGTAACTCCTTTTTCTTGGCTTCTGATTGGCCGGAGGAGATTGAGGGCATTTAATCGCCTTTAATCGCCATGATGGGAGGATTTTCATGGGTTAAATGCCATGAATCTCTTGACTTGTAACTCCCGGATGCTTGCTTCTGATTGGTCCGTCCAAAGAAATGGATTAATGACTGTAATAAAGCTAGTCAATTAATCGCATTAAGTGGTCGCCGAGCATCTGAAGAGTCGCGGGCCGTGGCGTGTCTTTTGGGATTCTTCTGGCGATGATCATCGATGGATCTTCATATAGATCGACATCGGATTACCATGTAATTTCAGGTGTTTGTTGCCAACAGTAGGTCGGTGCCATCTGTCCTGTCGATTTCTCGATCGGTTGGGTAGAAAACACACTTTTTTTGGTTGACCGGGTGGCGATCAATATTGTTTTCGATACTTTTGATGATTGACCCGTGTTTTGGATGGATGTCAGAGGATTTGGTGTCTCAAAAGTATGAATTTTGGAAAATACCAGAGGCTGGGCGCTTCGAATCGCGAAAAAAACGGTGAAAATCGGGGTTTCCGGGGCCTTCCCGGCGACCCCGGGCTCCAGGGTCGCAGACGGTTTTCCTCCTTTTTGTCCCATTTTGTGTCCCTTTTTGCTGTTTTTCGATTCTTTTTTCTTCTGTATTTTTCCTTGACATTTTGACCATTTATTGGCCTGATTTCCCTGTAGGAACCCTGATGAGAATCCTTGCATTTTATTTTGCAAAGTTTCCAATTTCCTGAGAAAGCCGAAGACTTTGTCGCGCAGAGCTGCCGATTTTCCGTCAGAAGCTGAAACTAGGTCAAACGATGTTGGAATGACCTGAAATTTTGTGTAAAGCCTCTTGTGCAATAAATTAGACCAACATAGGCTTTTGATTTTTGAAGCCGTTTGGGGTCCTATCACCAGTAGACTCGCTTTTGTCGCGATGAAGATGTCGCGGTTTGATGTGCGGTCAACCGATGTCCGATTGACTTGAAATTTGACAGGGAACCTATTGGAGTCATTTTAAGATGATCCATAGGCTCTGTCTTGGAAACCATGGTCCCGGAGAGCTTTGCCGCCGAGAGGCCTGATTTGGCTTCCGAGCGTCAAACTATGGTCAAATGTTGTCGAAATGACCTGAAATTTGACGTGTAGCCCTTTATAAGCATTTTGAAGCCGTCCATGTGCTCTATCTGATGAGTAATGGCCTCGGTGGTTCTCGCCGCCGAGAGGCTTGATTTAGCTGTTCGAAGGTTGATGTAGGGTCAAACGTTGTCGTTTGACTCGGAACTTGACGTGGAGCCTTTTGGAAGTATTTTGAGACCATCCATCGACTCTGATCGAAGATTTGGTGTCTCCGATGCTTTCGCTGCCGGGAGCTCCTTTCCGGCTGCCGGAGAAGCGAAGTTAGGCCAAATGATTTTGAAATGGCCCGAAACTTCTTGTGTACTCCTCTTTTGGTTGTATTGAAGGATCTTGTAGTTTTTGTTTGATTCTGACAAGATTTGATTATTTGGAAGTAGCATTGCCTATTTATGGCAGGTTGCGACTTCATGTAGCTCTTTCGATCTTGAAGAGGCAAAGTGACATTTATGGTGTCAACAGATCTCGGGAGTTCGCATCCTCTTTGTTAGCCCTGACAAGTACATGATTCCACACGCTTTCTCGCTACTGGAACCATGCACAAACAATGCAGCTGAATATCAAGCTCTGATCCTACAAAAGGGTAACTTGGTTCTTGCGGTAAAAAGACCAATGGTCTTCGCTCACAAGTCCAAAGGCAAATTTGAGCCAAAATGGGAGGGACCCTACGTCATCAATAAGGTTTTCTCCAACGGCGCATACGCACTCCTAAACATGGAAGGTGATAGATGTATGCTGCCCATCAATGGCAAGTTCTTAAAGCGGTACTACCTTTGAAGACTTACCCAACTGGGTAAGAGCAATGCCTGTACGGCCAAAACCAGTTTCCAGGTACACGCTCGCTAAACCCACCTTTTTTTAGAATTTTCATATCAAATGTTGAAATTTCTAGAAATTTAAACAATGCTTACTTTCATCGTTTCATTGTTCAAAAAAAAATCCAAGTTTAGGAACCTTTCCTTAACTTAACCAAAATTTTCAACCCTTGAACCCAAAATTCATGGTTTGAAACAAAATCCGGATTCAAGGATTTCCACCCTAGTCCACCCTGCCTTTTATCGCCAAAATGGTTTTAGGTCAAAACTTATGACCCTCGTGTCTTTAAAAAAAAAAAGGTTTTTCAAAAAGCCACGGGGAAGCGACGTTTAGTCGATACTCGCACAAATCGGAAGCATATGAACCACGTTCGACACTTCCAAAATAGCAGGGAAGCGACATTTCGTCGATACTTGCAAATTCCAAAACCGTGGAGACGCAACATTTCAGTTGATACCCACAACCCAAATTTCAAAGGTTTGAAAAAACCTAAAAACCGTGGAGATGCAACATTTCAGTTGATATCCACAACCCAAATTTCAAAAGGTTCGAAAAAACCTAAAAAACCATGGAGACGCAACATTTCAGTTGATATCCATAACCCAAAGGTTCGAGAAAACCACAAATTTTAAAAATCATGGGGAAACGACATCAAGTCAGTACCCGCAAAACCAAAATTTTTGAAAAGCAAGGATGCGACATTCCATCGATTCTTGCACCCAAATCCGTGAGGATGCGACATTCCATCGATACTCGCAACCGAATGAGCAAGGATGCGACATTCCATTGATACTTGCAAGACCATTCAGCAGGGAGGCGACTTTTAGTCGATACTTGCATTTTTGAAAACCAAACCGGCTATAAATGCCACAAACCGGCTATAAATGCCACCAAAACAGGCTATAAATGCCACAAACTGGCTATAAATGCCACAAAACGGCTATAAATGCCACGAAACAAAACCGGCTATCAATGCCACAAACAAAAAAAATTGGCTTTCAAAAAAAAAAAAAAACTCGGCTATCAATGCCACAAACTCGGCTATCAATGCCACCAAAACCCGGCTATCAATGCCAATACCGGCTATAGATGCCACCAAAACCGGCTCTCATGTCAAAAATCGGCATCCATGCCACAAACAAAAATCTGGCTTCCATGCCAAAACAATCATTTGACAAAAGATTTTCACAAAATGATAAACTTTTTGATCAAATTCCATTTAGCAATTACTTTCATCACAAAAAGATTTAAGTGAGCGTAGGGAAAACAAAAAAAAGAGTACCAAAAAAAAATATACATGTGGTACCAAAAAAAAGAAAGTGTTCACAAGCACTACAAAAAAAAAGAAAAAGTACCAAAAAAAATACAAGTGGTACCAAAAAAATGGATGGTTTCTGTTAAAAAAAAAATAGGAGCTCAATCAAAAATGGTCTCCAGCCAAGAGTTCAGATCCTCAAGCAAACTTTTGGCCTCAGCCGTCAGGGATTCCAGGGCACGATTCTTCAAGAACTTGCCATGAGATGCTGGGGTGGGCTGTAACCCTTCTTTCGCACCGGGAAGCTTATCCCGAGCAGTTTGCCATTGTTTATTCTCTTCAGACTTCCTTTTAAGAACTCGATCGGCATCTGCAACCTGGTGAATCAGAGCACTCTCCCTTTCACGAGCCTCTGTTATTATAGTCCACTTGGCAGCGAGTTGTGCCTGCAGATGCTCAAGATGTTTCCTGGCCTCATCGACCTCCCTATTAAGGATGTTAAGGTCATGTGTCAGCCCAATGATGGCTAGCTCTTCTAAGTTCTTCTCTCGGACTATCCGCTTCCTGCTTTGTGTAGCCTCATCCAGGTTAGACTAAGCCTTATCCGCAGGGTCCAAGAACATCTCCTTGAAGAACTAGTCGTCAGGAAAACCCATGGTCTCAAACCACCTGTCACCCAGCTTAATGATCCTATCAACGATCGCCCTGGCACTTGTGACATCCAAAGCAGCCTCTTCGGCATCATCGAGAATCTCACGAACATGCTGGATCATGCCAAATCCGGCATCTAAGTGCCCAGAAAGCAGAGTCTCAATCCAAGAGCTCAGAACCCGCACCACCACCTTCTTCGCAAAAAGAAGAGATGGCCCAGCTGAAGATTCGCCCAACTCCGTTGGTCGGTTGCTCATGTCATCACCCGCTGGAAGAGTAACAAAAGAACTCTTTCCAGTTGAAGCTGCTCCTGCTCGGGAAGGAATCTCAGCACGAGGTATCTCCTCAACAGTGTCAGAACTGGTCCCAGGAGTCTCTACCTCTGGATCAACCTCTGGCATCCCTTGCTCTGGTTCTAAAGGAAGTGACGGACCCTCCTCTATCATTTCAAAACCTGCCAAAGAAACAGAAAAAGGTATGAATATAATCCTATTTGAAAATCATTATCAGGGTAATTACTACAAAATACCTTCTTCGACGACTGGCGGAACACTTTCTTCCCCCTTGAACTCATCGAAAGCATCATCAACATTTGCGTCCATCGATGGTTCAAAGTCATCGGAATCCTGTGGCAAGTCAGCTGGCAAGAAAAATGTTAGCAAACCAAGTCACAGACACAAAAAAAAAGAAAGCAAAAGAAGTCATACCAATTGGAGATTCTGGATTCACTCAAGACTCCCTCGGTTCTTCTTCAGGTGCCCCGACAGGATCCGTCACCACCTCATCGGTTGGAACCTCAGGCATCACCAAGTCTTCCTCTGCTAAAAAAAAAAAGAAAAGCAGAAACAAGAAGCAAATCAAAACATGGAAAAATCCCATGAAAAGAAATGGAAAGAGAAAAAGGAAGAATCATACCTTCACCGACGGTCTCTTCTTCTCGGCTTCTCTTCTCTAGAGGCTTATCAGCATCTACGGGCACATCCTCATTGATAGTAAGAGGAACTTCCAAGTCAGGAGAGTCCTCATGCTGCCCCTTACTGCGATGATGACTCCTCCTCCTTTTACTCCTGCGGGCTCGTTTCTCAAAGGAACCTGCCCCGCTGTCAGAGTCAGGTTTCCTACTTGACTTCTCACTGGATGGTCTACCCTTATCAGTAGACTCCACAGAAGCTTGCCTTTGCGCCGCTTGCATCCAAGCACCAAGTTTGGCTTCCTCCTGTTCTAGCTGCTCTAAAGCCTCATTAGGTATTTCTCGAACAGCTTCAGAACCAATGACGCCCTGGTCACCGAGAAAGCCTATCTTGTGCTTCTCTCCAGAAAGGAAGGCCCAAACTTCCTCTCGCCGGACGCCATCCGAATTTCCAAGGCCCTTTCCAGATGCCAGCTTCACATCAAGCTCCTTCTTGGAAAGCCCCCGATATGCCGAAAAAGCTCTCCGCGAACCACTTCGCAAAGCCGATAGTCCGAGAAGTCAACAACACAGGATAAGAGATCATGGCTGTAGCGTCTTCAGCTCTATAGAAAGCCCATGCATTTCTCCTGTCCTGTAAACCTCCAAAGCACTTCACCATGCTTGAAGGCGCTCCAACAACGCCTTGAGAAAAGCCCAGCTGCAAAGCAAAGCGAGAGGGTACATACGGCTGGATGTCAACGAAAAGATGTCTGCGCTACACCATCATGCCGACACGTATGCTGAAAAGCCACTCCTTCTCTGCGTTCATCAAGGAGTAATGCCTTCCAGACCCCGCCCTGGTAGAGTCTCGGGAGGCACCAAAATCAAAAGCCTTCTTCCGCAACTCTGGAGAAAGCTTCATTGAAGATTGCCCCATCTCGACTCCCTGAACCGTCGGATCCTCATACGGGCAAACAAAAGTGATTCGGACACGGCTTTGCCCTTAGCCAGCCGAATCATCAGAGGATCATCATCCTGTGCGGCACCCAGCCAGTGGAAGCCAGGACAGTGGTACACGTACCACGAATAAAAGATGTGGGCTGAAAATACCCTATTCATGGGAAGCCCAAGCCGAACCTAAAAAGCAGCAGCCTGCAGTTCGGTACACAGGTAGGAGTAAAGAGCCGGCACCAAAGCAAGCTGCTCTCTAAATGCCATCTGACAAGCCAAAAAAATACAATGTGGCCTGATGTCTCCTCCAGTAAAAATAGCCTCACCAAGCCAATAAGTGAGGTAACAGCGAGATCTCTCCGCAGTGCAATCTCAGGACATATGGCGTTCGTACTCGCACAGAAATCTCTCAACTCTTCTTGCACAGCCAAGATCTTCTTCAAACTTGGATCGTGAGCCCTGGCTTCCTGGGTCACACTATCAGAAGACTCCCTGCTATCAAAAAAGTTGGGGAACGAAGAGCTAGAACTCTTCCAATCGATGGATCTAACTTTCAAACCCTCCTTCTCCTTCAAAAAATCATAGAAGGCGACGAGCTGAAAGTACAGAAGCCTGAACTCCTCAGACTGCCCCTCAAGGACGCTGTCAATCGACATAAACTCCTCATAGAGTTTGCCAAGGATGGGCAATCCAGTAATGGCGCTCAGCTACTCAAAGAGAAACCAATCTCACCATTCGTCACAACGAAGGTATTGGTTTGTGGGAGGAATGACTCCAGCATAGCCATGAAGGCCTCGTCGGAAAAGATCACGGTCTCCCTAAAGGCACGGACCGCATCAAAAATCCCAGCTTCCTTCAAACGGCGCCACCAATCAGCAGGACGCGATCAGTCCATGACTTCGACTCGGAGTCAGCATTGAAACGGCCACGAAGTCGAAAAGGCTTTATCCAATTGCTGCCGTCACCACTGAAAATACCAAGGCCCACCGGTCTCAAATCGACCGACGGATAATCAGAGCCCTGGTAGCCGCTGGATGGCATCAACAGGTCCATGTCAGCATGCCACCTCTCCGTATATCTAGGAGAACCGCCAACAAAAACCCCGGTCTTGATTACATTTGTCCTTCTCACCCAGCTTGGAGGATCTTCCCTCTTAGAGCACGTGGGGGCAAGGCTCATGATCGAGATGGTGCGATCAAACGTCGACCGGGTAGCAACGGTCTTCTTCTCACCATCTGCTGTGAAAGAGAACTGAAAACATCTCCTCTCGTATGTCATGTCATCAGGGACGACATCACCAAAGAAGAAGGTAGGCTTGGGTAAAACACTCTGATCTTCCATCATCCATGGACGATTGCTTACCATGATCTTATAGAACTCCTCTCCCTTGAGAGCGATCAGTCGCTGCCTTATCTCATCTCTCTTGAGGGAGTCGCATTCTTTCAGATTTCTCTCAACATACTGGACCTTCTCAAAGGCTTGCTGAATGGCTGGATTAGAAGATCTAGCAGATCAACGAGGTACGCTTGTAGCAGGCTGTTTACCCTTGCTCGATCTGGAGGAACCACCTGCAAAGGATGGAAAAGAAAAAGATCAAACATCAAAATGACAGAATCTCGCTAAAAAAAATCTGGCGAAATTTTAACATGATGACGGGGCAATTCCGAAGAAAATGAATTATCCCGAAAGAAATAGAAAGCTTGAAGATGGGCTCGACATTGCTGCGAGCTCTGAAACTCCAAACTTTCGAAACTTCAAAGTCTCCACAAAATCAGGAAGGGCTCAACTTCGCTGCGAGCTCAAAATTTCCAAATTTGCGAAAACTTTCAGGTATGCTATCACATCATGCTACAATTCAATTTGCAAAAAATATACATGCATGAACATCTTGGTTTGCAAAAGAAAAAAAAATGCATTATCATGATGAGCAAAAAAAAAAAAAAAAGAAAAGAAACTTTCTCAAAAAAAAAGAGGATAAAGGAGCAAGAAAAAGAAAAAAAAAGAAAAGAAAACTTTCTCAAAAAGAAAAAAGAGAAAGGAGAAAGAAAAGAACAAAAAATATATATAGAAAACTTTTTCAAAAAAAAAGAGAGGGAAAGAAAACAAAAAAAAAAGAAAGAAAAAAGGGATGGCCCACAGGCCATGTGGCCGTACGGCCAGATCCGTACGGAATTGTCCGTACGGCCCACAAAAAATGCAAAAAATGCAAAAAAAAAAAAAAAATGTGTGAAAAAAACGAAAAGAAACAAACACGTGGAAAAGAAAAAAAAAAGAAGAAAAGAAAAGAAAGAAACAAAAAAAAAGAAAGAACTTTTTTTTTCTACAATGGGGTTTTCTTGAAAAAGGGAACTTACTTGAAGCCATTGATGGAGAAGAAGAAGAAAAGTCTTGAAGATCTTGAAGAAGAAGAACTCTTGGTCTTGAAGCCCTCTTGGGATTATTGCGAAAGAAAGTAATAAGAGCAAGAGATTCAACCTCTTCCTTGCTTTTATAGAAGAGAGCAAACCAAAGAAGGAAAGAAGAAAGAGGTAAGTGTTACTAATTAGTAACCTTACCAAAAGAAAGAGATTAGAAAGATTCTTTCCCAAAAGAAAGATATCAATGAGGGATTCTCTCCCAAAAAGAAATCAATGAGAGATTTTCTCCCAAAAGATAGGATCAATGAAGGATTCTTTCCCAAAAGAAAGATATCTTGAGATATCCTATCCCAAAATAAAGGGGACATGAGAGATTCTCTCCAAATAAAGATATTCTTAGATATTCTCTATCCAAAGGAGATATTTTTGGATATTCTTTAAGAAAATGACACCATATGAGATCTAAGCCATTTCAAAAGCTTAAGGTCCCATGGGTTAGCTCATATGAGCCAGGTTTGACCACCTAGGCACTTAAAAAATATTTTTTTTTTTGGGCTTTTATTCAAAGAGAAATCCCTCTTACCAAGAGTATACAAAAATGGTTCCATGCCTCTTTTGAGTTGATTAGACCATACAAAGAAAATTCCAAGCCCCATGAGCTTCCAAAAATCAAACCATCCAGCCTCATATACCAAATTGAGCCAAAATCGTGAAATTGACATTCCACAAAAATCCAAACCAAATCCTGGTCCCCTAACTTGCCACATACAGCTTGTTAGGTTACAAGACCAAAACCAAAAATCAAAACCCGATCCCCTAACTTGCCACATACAGCCAGTTAGGTCACAAGATCAAAACCAAAATTGATCCCCCAACATTCCACATACAGCTTGTTGGGTCACACGGTCAAAATCATATCCGACCCACTAACCTGCCACATGCAGCCTGTTAGGTCACAAGGTCAAAACCCAAATCCACATCCATGATGTCATCTTCAAAACTTTGCCTCGAGATGGTACATGATCCCTTTCACTACCATAAAATTCCCCTGGAAGCTCAAAAGGCTACAAATACCAAAAAAGAAAAACTGCTCAAAGACTTTTGGTCCAGTCACAGGCTCTCCTTCACAAATCTTTTCGAGGCACATCGACTACAAAAGTTAAGCAACTCGTCGTTGTACCTCAAGGGGGCATTTATTGACAGCAAAAATGTCACTTTGCCTTTTCAAGATCCAAAGAGCTACATGAAGTCGCAACCTGCGATAAATAGGCAATGCTACTTCCAAAAAATCAAATATTATCAGAATCAAACAAAAACTGCAAGATCCTTCAAGATAGCCAAAAAAGGAGTACATAAGAAGTTTCGGGCCATTTCAAAATCATTTGGCCTAACTTCGCATCTCCAGCAGCTGAAAAGGAGCTCTCGGCGGCAAAAGGGTCGGAGACACCAAATCTTCGATCAGAGCCGATGGATGGTCTCAAAATACATCCAAAAGGCTCCACGTCAAGTTCCAAGTCAAACCGACAACATTTGACCCTACATCAACCCTCGAACAGCTAAATCAAGCCTCTTGGCGGTGAGAACCACCGAGGCCATCACTCATCAAATAGACCACATGGACGGCTTCAAAATGCTTACAAAGGGCTACACATCAAATTTCAGGTCATTTCGACAACATTTGACCATATTTTGACGCTCGGAAGCCAAATCAGGCCACTCGGCGGCGAAGCTCCCCGGGACCATGGTTTCCAAGACAGAGCCTATAGATCATCTTAAAATGACTCCAATAGGTTCCCTGTCAAACTTCAAGTCAATCGGACATCGGTTGACCGCACATCAAAACTGCAACATCTTCATCGTGATAGAAGCAAGTCTACTGGTGATAGGACCCCAAATGGCTTCAAAACTCAAACAAAAGCCTATGGTTGGTCTTATTTATTGCTCACCAGGCTTCACCCTAAATTTCAGGTCATTCCGACATCATTTGACCCAGTTTCAGCTTCTGACGGAAAATCGGCAGCTCTGTGCAACAAAGTCTTCGGCTTTCTCAGAAAATTGGAAACTTTGCAGAATAAAATGCAAGGATTCTCATCAGATTTTCTACAGGAAAATCAGGCCAATAAATGATCAAAAATGTCAAGGAAAAATACAGAAGAAAAAAGAATCGAAAAACAGCAAAAACGGACACAAAACGGGACAAAAGGGGGAAACCCCCCCCCCAGGGTCGCCCAGGGTCGCCGGCGACCCTGGGGCCCGGGATCGCCCGTCGGCCCTTAAAACCCCGTTTTTTGCCGATTTTTCGCGATTCGAAGCGTCCGGCCTCTGGTATATTCCAAAATTCATACTTTTGAGACACCAAATCCTCTGACATCCGTCAAAAACACGGGTTAATCATCTAGAGTATCGAAATCAACATTGATCGCCAACTAGTCAACCAAAAAAAGTGTGCTTTTTACTCGACCGATCGAGAAATCGACAGGACAGATGGCACCGATCCCGCTGTTGGCAACCAACACCTGAAGTTACATGGTCATCCGATGTCGATCTACATGAAGATCCATCGATGATCATCGCCAGAAGAATCCCAAAAGACGCGGCACGGCCCGCGACTCTTCAATTACTCGGTGACAACTTAATGCGATTAATTGACTAGCTTTATTACAGTCATTAATCCATTTCTTTGGACGGCCCAATCAGAAGCAAGCATCCGGGAGTTACAAGTCAAGAGATTCATGGCATTTAACCCATGAAACTCCTCCCATCATGGCGATTAAAGGCGATTAAATGCCCTCAATCTCCTCCGGTCAATCAGAAGCCAACAAAAAGGAGTTAAAAAATAAAGAATTCAATCTTGTAACTCCTCCCTTTATGTAGCTTTATGACAATTAAGGCTCATAAATCCTCCTAAATGGCCACCTAAAAGCCTATAAATAGGAGAGCATTCCAAAGAATTCCAGATCGGAAAAAAACACAGAGATCATCGGGAAAAACAAGACAGATCCCAGATCAGAAAAAAGCATAGAAATCCAAAGAAAGAAAGAGAGAAAACTCTGCGGAAGTTCTACACCGACCACCGCTACAAGGTGACAAAAGTCCCTTGGGGGGTAACCCCCCAAGGTCCTTGCCTTCTCCTTTTGCCTCCAATGGCTTAGACGTGGCTTTTCAGCCCGTCTACTCGGCTTTTCATTGGATATAGGACCTCCTCTTGGTCTTTGTCCTCTAAAAACCTGAGGTTATAGCCAAGCCAAGCGAATCAATAGCATCCTCTGTTCTCATCTGCATAGATGATGGCGAAGTCCACATATGGCTTGCGACCGTCAATCTGAACGGGTCCCCTACAATCTCCTGAGAAGTTAGATCCTCCTTTTCTTGCTTTTCATTGTAGTTTGTATTTTTTTTAAAGAGAAAAAAATCACAACTCTTGTCTTTCATTATTGATATGGATTGTAAATCGGCTATAAACGCCAAAATCGGCTATAAATGCCAAAAAAATTGCCTTTCACGGCAAATCAAGAAAATGTCTCTTTTCTTAAATATATCTGCAATGGAAAACTTGAAAGAAGTTGATTTCCTTTTTTACTTGTGAAGGTTGATCTCCGGATCACCACTTGCAACTCTAAGTAAAATAGAAAATCTGGCACACCCACACAAAGAAATGTTGATGCACACCTTTGCCCCCCTTCCGGTTATGAAAGGGTCGGACCCAAACGGACTCCCATGTCTGCCGACCTCGGTAGAACCAGGCAGAAGCGCGGTCCATCATCCTACAGATTGAAAACCTAGTTAGAAGAGTCTTGGTATAGGTGAAACAACTCTGAGAGATTACTCAAGCTTTCTTTCCGAGCTTTAAGGAAAATGAGGATGTCATCTGCGTAGAGGAGGTGACATGGGGTGGAGGAGATAGCTGAGATGGGGTTGATGAGACCTTTCAGCCTATGAGATTCTAACTGAAGGCTGAGGACCTCCTCGGCAAGGATGAAGAGGTAGACACAATCCACAAGATGTAGAGAAGAAACCAGAGGGACTTTTATTCACCAGGATGGAGCCTTTGCTGCAATAGATGAGCTCTGAAATAAGGTTGATCCAAGCTGGGGAGAACTTGAAGAAGTGCAGAGTCTTGAAAAGAAAATGCAATTGAAGTTTGTCAAAGGCTTTTGAAATATCCAACTTGATGCAGACAAAACTCTTTTTAGTCTTAGACTTCAGCTTCTGGAAGATGTCATGGGCCAGGGCTACATGGGGATGGATTAATCTGCCTTTGAGGAAGGCGGATTGGTGGTTGGAAATGAGGAGAGGGAGAATTTTGGATAATCTAGTGGCCAAAATCTTTGATGTGATTTTGTAGGTAAAATTGAGAAGGCTAATAGGCCAGAAATCAGAGAATGTGGCAGGGGATTGGACTTTGGGAAGAAGGGGGTCCTTTTTTTCTTTACCCATGGCCAAAATGGGTCTAGTTCCGATTTCACATTTGTTCGAACCTGTGGACCCAAAACCCGACACATTACCTCAATTTTCGAGAATCTTTCATTAAAATTAGATTTTTTTCTCAAACCATGCTCTACCTAGACCCGAACCTAGACTCACCTCATATATGGTTATGGTTTTTGGTCCGGTTCCACCTTCACCTTAACGGTTCCAGGTCTGGAATCAAGAAACTGGCCCCCAAGACGGGTCCGGGTCCACCATAGACCCGGACTGGAATCGACCTGTTTACATCCCTAGGTATCATGGCTTTTTTTTAAGTATAATAGGGTGAGACTTTTCTATAGGATAGAACCTGAGAAACTAAACTCAAAATTTAATTTTTTACAAAGTACCACTTTTCATGTATAGTAAAAAAAATAAATTTGCTTGCTGATTGTACAAAGTTGGCGCAAAAATTGATAAATCCCACATATCATGGTAACGGTGAGTGTTATAAAAACTAATAAAACCAGTGGCATCTCCAGAAATTTGAGTCAGTGGGGTCAACAAATGACTTATCTTCCACAAATTGAATAAATTTATTTTCCCTTTATCAACATCTGTCATCTATTTTTAATAATATTAGGGTTTTCTCCTTTTGTAGGTTCTTTACATTTCACACGATTTCACATGCGACTTTATAATTAATCCAACGGCTGGACGTTTTCCAAAAAAATTCTAAAATCTATAATGTCGTAAGCGCTGAAATTTGACCCCCTTATCATTTTTGCCCATTTAAAGAGGTTGAATGAATCAGATCATGAAAATAAGCCTTAAAAATGTCCAAAAATGTAGATATAATGGTCTAGACTTTTCTCCAAGTATCTCAAAATCTGTGATGAGTTAAGCCATCATATTTGACTCCATAGCCTTTTTTTCCATTAAAAGAGAGTGAATACTTCATATCATGATTTAGGGATCCAAGGGAGTTTAAAAAGTTCAAAGCAAAAAAAAACAGACTTAGTAGTAGTGGAACACATGTGAAACAACCATTTTTCATTGGTTTAATCCAACGTTTCAGAAGCTTTTCAAAGATTTCTTAAAATCCATAATGATTTAAAATTTGAAATTTGACAACCTAGCCATTTCTTTTATCTTATAAAGAAGATGAACGATTCAGATTGTGAAAATGAAGCTCACAGATGTTGAAAGTTGCAGATCTTATGCTCAAGAGACTTTCACAATTTTTTCACAATCCATGATGATATAGCAGCTGAAATTTGATCATATAGCATTTTTAGGCCTTTTGAAGACGACGAATGATTCAAATCTTGAATTTCATTTTCCAAGTCAAAGTATGTCTCTGATACGGGCCTAAAACTTGGGTTCAGCGCCCCCTGATCATATGGGAAATCGGAGGAGAATAGGGAAAATAAATAAGGGTCCGAGTACATTTTAAAGATTGAACATAGACATCACGGTCCCGAGATTACCTGGCCAAGGGTAATCCCCGAGGTGCGACACTCGTACTCCCGTGAAATTCACACCTGTCTCGGATTAGATCCGAATCACGAAGGCTAAAACAGTCATATCACATTTAGTGCAGAAGCATCAATACATTTGCATACCTGGTAAAACATATTCATAATCAGCTATAATAGTAGCGATTTCCAAAAAGATCCTCATAATATAACAAAATATTGATAAAGTTCCCCAAAATTAAAAACAATATAAATCATCCAACCCTTCTACACCAAAAGACTTCCAGCCAAAATTCCCAATGTATCTATCTGGAGGAAAAGGGCTATATAGTGCCCTCACCGGCCCACTCCTCTAGTCCTAGAGGAACCTCCTCTCTCTCTGGGGCCTCCTCGGGGTCGGGAGTGGTACTTGTGTCTGTGACACCAATTGATAGCGCCGTGAATATGACTATTCAACAAGTATAAGAAAAAATTATTTATCACGTGTTGTATCAAATTCGAATTAATGATAGATGATTTAAAAGGTCAATATCAAATCGAACTAGGCAATTGTGAAATAATGAATAATTTATGCTTTTACGAACCAAATAAGGAATGAACATTACTAGTTGGCTACTATATTATGCTTATCCTCTCTGATAGAAAGCGAATCATGTTGGGATGTCACAAGTGATCCGGCCAAAGGTTCTCCTGGCTACCTTGTTCTAAGAGTTCCGGTGTTCCAGACGACCTACTACAGTGGTCTTGAATAACTATTCGAGTTTAACCTCATCGAGTATCACACGGTCGAAGCTAAGTAATGCCGAATCATTCGAATCAATAATAATTGAATTTGAATAACTTTTTCACTTTACTTTATCTCTAATCAAATCGAATCATTATTACTCACATACATACTTACTTAATTGAAATCTCAATCAGAATATCGAACCTTTGTATAACGATTGCAATAATCGAATTCGGGATAATATTATTCATGTAATTAATTAATAAATCAAAATTTGAGGTAAACGATGAAATCTATCTTAATTTGAAAATGTAATAGATTAAAAGGAATCAAGGTAGGTTACTAGCCAATCTAATCTACTTATCCACCTTCTTTCACCGTCCAATACGATGTAGTTTTAGGTGATTCGATGTACGGCTATCCTTACCTTGGTATCACATTGTGTATGAGGGTACATCGAATTCCATAAACCAATGGCCATGACAAAGTTAGGATAATTCACACGAGATGATCTTAGCCTCAAAGGTCCCCTCGTGTGGCTGAATTCTCCGTTGGACATGTTTGATGGTCAAAGGTCCATCCTATTGCCTTATAAGCAAGGCCTCTCGGCATTTAGTTCATGTGGTTTACGATTGTCGGTCAACTCTCGGTTAACTGTCAGTTAACTTAGTTCGGCTCACCGACAGTTGACCGAAGTCAGTTAGCAGTGGGAAAAAAGCCCTCTACTTAATTTGACCGAAGTAATTATGTTAATTTTGGTTAGATTTCCTAAAAACTTTCCTGCATTCTGTTTCTTGAACTGACCCTATGTCGGTTAATCGACTCTTAATTGAACTCTTGCATTCAGAACACATGAATTGCCTAGTTTAAGTAGATTTTCAAACTCATTCATTCTCATTCTTCCTTCTCTAGACCAGGCTTTCCAAAAGCTATAACCTGCACACAAAAATTAATGCCTACCAGCTTCACCACTACTTCTATAAAAGTCAACCACTATATATTCAAAGACAATACAGGAGACTTCTATTTACATCTTAAAATAACTTATACAAAACACCTCTCAAAATGTTCTCTTTCGCACTCATACTTATGTCCATCGATTAAACCTTTGGAGGTATCGGATGAGGCTCATCCACTGGCGGCGCAGCCTCTGCAGGACCTGCACGGGCAACTGGGCCTACGATCTCATCAATAATACCGTGAACATGTCGATTCGACAACGTATATACATAGGGAAATTCTATATGCACCCCAAAAATTGCTGAACACACCCACATTCTTCAATGAACAGAGATTTTTTTCTTTAGAATGTGGGTGTGCTCAGCAATTTTTGGGGTGCATATAGAATTTCCCATATACATATTTATGATAGTACATGCTATCAATCAGTTAATCAATTCTATACAACTCATATCTATCAATTAACAGTATCTATACAGTAGAATCAAGTAATATTCATTACTCAATGACAACTACAGTAAAATTCATTAGATATTAATTCAGTTTTTCCAACGGAAGCATTTCAGTGTATTTGTAAACACAAATACTTGTCAGTTATGCATTCATTTATATTGTCATCTATAACTCAGGGAGGAAGGGCGTACCATTCAATGACCCAGGTCTCAAGGATTTGCAGTGGTTACTCACTTGTTATTACATGGCTTGTCATGACTTGTCAAATGGGTGGAATTTGCCAGTGTCTTAATCAGAGATCACTAATATTCCACGAGGCTCCAAAATGCCCCATACATATGCTGCAGTAGGATTATTCATTAATTCATAGTTACCTTTAGTAACTATTCAATCATTTCATTAATTCTGTGCATTATGTCAATGTAGGTCAACAATGAGCTTAAGAATTATAAAACAGTTCCAATGCGGAAATCTAGTCATAATCTATTCAGACTTCTAAACCAATGAAATGAGTGAAACGTTCGTTATCCAATGCACTTGTTATTCTTGATGAACATCACTTTATATTTGAATTTGTGCATAAGATAACCTTAGCTAACACATATGAAAGTTTTGGCATTAATAAAAACCAGCCTTTATAAATTAGGCTTCAAAACAGGAAAATCAGAATTTAATCTTAAAACTTCCACAGTCTCGGTCACCACTTCGGTTGGCTGTCGGTTGACCGACATGCCCAGTTGGGTTCACCTTCTAGAACCTTGCATTCTCTCCAAAAATCCTGACAACTCAGTTCGTTCACCTTGTCGGTCGACATTCGATTAGCCGAACTCACTTGGTCTGCACTTCAGTCACCATCTCGGTCAACCCAGGTTTGCACCTGAAGCTTCAGAATTTCTGATACTTCTATGGGAGGTCGGTTGCCTTGTTGGTCAACTCTCGATTGACCGAACTCACCATTACGGCTAACCGAACTCAGTTCGGTCACCTTTCCAAAAGCTGGATTTCCTGTCCATTTTTATCAGGTGGTCTCGGTCAAGTATCGGTCAAGTGTTGGTTTGCTTTTCAGAAGCCGAACCACACTGAAAATGACCCTGGACCAGTTCGGTCAGCTTGTCAGTCGATCATCGGTCTGCCGAACTGCACCCAGAAGTTCAGTTTTGAGCTTCAGAATTTCTGAAGCCAATCTCTGGGATTTTGGACTCTTTGTGTTTTAACACTTCTAAAACATCATAAATCATAAGAAGAGTGTACACATGCCTTGTTTGAAGATGAATTGAAGAAAATCCCTTTGTTTAGCTTGAGCTTGAGTTCAAATCCCCAACTTGAAATCCTCTTGCAAGCTCCAATTCCAAAGAAACTTGAATATAAAATGAGGAAGAAGATGGAAAACAAGAAACCTCTTCAAAACCACACTCCAAGCTTCACTCTTGATGCTTGATAGAGAGAAATGGAAGAAAGAAGTGAAAAGGAGAGAAGAAGGGAAAAGATGAGTCTAGGGTTTGCAAAATGAGATGAATGAACTTTTCTTAGCTTATATAAGCTATAGTTTTGCATTTAGCCCCTTCACCTCCTTAAATAATTTCAGTTTGAGTCAAATGAAAGGTCATTTGATCCAATATTCCTCAAACGACTTTAAGTCTTTGACGAAAGTAAAGTATTCCTCGAGATACACGTGTTGGCATCGAGAGTTTCCATATTCGACAAAAAATGCAAAAATTCGTATTTACATAAAAGTCCCCCATTTCCTTGTTTGAGTCTAAAACTCGATTCAATTCATTTAAGTTCCTTTACTGCCATTTCATTAAGCCTAAATCATTCATTTTAGACTAATTCAATATCATTTGGTCATAAGTTAATTAGCTTTAATTCTAATTAAGTAGAGTTAATCTCAATTAACCCGGGACAGGGTCTTACAACTTCCTAAAACTTGTAGAATCATTCGGCCCTCCGAATGCTATACAAATCAATAAAAAGAAATTAAGCACTTTACGAAATTAAGATTACCTGTACGAATAGCTCCGGATACTTTCGAGCCATTTGCTCTTCAAGCTCCCACGTAGCTTCACTAGGTCCATGATGTGCCTAAAGCACTTTGACCCATTTTATCATCCGTGTCCGCAGAATTCCCTCCTTGGTATCAATAATCTGAGTTGGCTTCTCAACATATGTAGTGTTAGGTAACACTTGGATCTCTTCATGACGAATGACATGTGCGGGATCTGACACATACTTCCGAAGCATTGATACACGGAATACATTATGAATACCAGAGAGTTCTGCTGACAAGTCTAGACGATAAGTCACATTTCCAATCCGACTCTTGACCTTGAACGGTCCAATGAATTTAGGGGAAAGCTTCCCTTTCTGCCCGAATCGGATAGTGCCTTTCATCGAAGAAGTTTTCAAAAAGACTAAATCATCAACGACAAACTCTAGATCACACCGACGGTTATCGACATAGCTCTTCTGCCTTGATCTAGTAATTTTCAACCATTCTTGTATTCTCCGCACTTTCTCTATGGTTTCAGCGATGATCGTAGGACCGTGGAAACTTCGAGTTCCAACCTCTTCCCAGCTCACTGGAGTCCTACATCTACAACCGTACATTGCTTCAAATGGTGCCATTTTAATGCTGGAGTGATAGCTACTGTTGTATGCAAATTCACACAACACCAAATGCTCATCCCAATCACTCCCGAAAACAACTACACTGGCACGAAGTAAGTCTTTTAATGTCTGGATAGTCCATTCTGATTGTCCATCAGTCTGTAGATGATAAGCAGTACTGAACTGAAGTCTAGTACCCATCGAATTCTGGAAGGATTGCCAAAATGGGAAAACAAACCGATGATCCCGATCAGAAACAGTCAAGACCGGTGTTCCATGCAATCGAGTCACTTCTTTGACAAACAATTTGGACATATCACTGAATCAAATATCTTTCTTAATTGTAAGGAAGTGTGCTAACTTTGTAAGACGATCCACGATCACCCATATGGCATCGTGTTATTTCTTCGTCCTTGGCAAACCAGATACGAAGTCTGTTGTGAGATGCTCCCACTTCCATTTAGGAATATGCAGTGGATGAAGCAGTCCTGATGGTTTCCAGTGCTCCAACTTCACACGCTGACAAGTTAAGCAGGAAGCTACAAAACCGATAATTTCTCACTTTATATTGTTCCACCAAAACCTATCTTTGAGATTTCTATAATCTTCGTGCTTCCAGGATGCATAGAATATCGAGTGTGATGTGCTTCAAACATCACTGCTTGCTTCAAATCTTCCTGTACTGGTATACATAGTCTGTCTCTGAAATAGAGAACTCCTTCTACCAACACTAAGTCTGGCCTTGCTTCAATGTTATCTTTGATCCTTTCAAATTCCAGATCTTCGAACTGCCTATCCTTAATCCGTTGGATAAGTGTCGGTTCGAATATGGACATTGCTGCAATCATTGTGCATTTGTCCACTAATTCAATGGACACATCCATATCCTTGAAATCATCAATTTGGTTCCATCCATGCTCCAACGATGCCAAGTCAGCAGTTTTCCGACTCAAGGCATCAGCTACGACATTGCCCTTTCCAGGCACATATGTGAATGGAAAGTCGTAGTCTTTGATCAGCTCTAACCAGCGGCGTTGCCTCAGGTTGATATCCTTCTGAGTGAACAAGTACTGAAGGCTCATATGATCACAGTGAACTTCAAAAGTCTCACCGTACAAGTAGTGCCTCCACTATCTCAATGCGAATACAACAGCCGTGAGCTCTAGATCATGCGTAGCATAGTTCTTCTCATGCTCCTTTAATTGACGCGATCTGTAGGCATCTAAGTAAATCTCAAATCCTCCTCTTCCTTCGGGTAAAGCCAAGATTGGGGCTGAAATCAATTTCTTCTTCAAGGTCTGGAAACTAAACTCACATGCATCATTCCATTGAAATGGAACGTTCTTCTGAGTCAATTTCGTCAGTGGAGCTGCTATCTTTGAGAAGTCCTTGACGAACCTTCTGTAATAGCCTGCCAATCCCAAGAAGCTTCGAATTTCCGGTATATTCTTCGGAATCTACCAGTTGGTTATCGCTTCAATCTTAGGTGAATCAACAGCTAACCCATCTCCGGTGATCACATGACCCAGAAATGCAAGTTGCTGTAAACCAAAGTCGCACTTTTTGAGGTTCGCATATAACTGGTTCTCCCATAGTATTTGCAAGGCTATCTTCAAATGATGTGAATGCTCAAACTCTGTCTTCGAGTATACCAGGATGTTATCTATGAAGATCACAACAAACTGGTCTAGGTAGGAAGCAAACACTCTGTTCATTAATGCCGTAAACACTACAGGTGCATTGGTTAGACCAAAAGGCATCATAAAAATTCATAGTGACCGTAATGAGTCCTGAATATAGTCTTCTGTGTATCTTGATCTTCAACTCGAATCTGATGATATCCAGATCGAAGATTAATCTTGAAAAAGTGCGTTGCACCCTGGAGTTGATCAAACAACTCATCGATCCTAGGCAGAGGACATTTATTCTTAATGGTCATCTGATTTATCTGCCTATAATAGATACACATTCTGAGGGTGCCATCATTCTTCTTCACGAACAGTACATGTGCTCCCTAGGGTGAGACACTAGGTCTAATAAAACCCTTATCAAGCAAATCCTGTATATGTTTCTTCAACTCATACAATTCAGATGGTGCCATTCGATACGGTGCCTTTGATATCGGTGCAGTACCGGGTACAACTTCAATTGTAAAGTCCACTTCCCTTGCTGGAGGTAGACTTGGCACTTCATCGGAAAATTCGTCTGGAAACTCACAGACTACAGGAATAGTTCTCAATTTCCATACAGGCTTCTTCTCAGTAATGAATGCGACGCAACCCTTGCAACCACTACACATCATTCGTTCAGCCTTAAGTGCTGAAACTAGCCTGGTATCAAATTTCCTTTGGACTCCTTCAAAGAGTACACTGGCATTGGCCTCATTCACTTTAAAAGTGATGATTTTGCGGAAACAGTCTAAACAAGCCCTATACTTCACAAGCCAATCCATGCTGAATATTACATCAAAATCACTCATTGTTGTCAATACAACCAAATAAGCCGGTATTGACATTTCCCCGATTTTAACATTACACCGGGGAATATACAATTCACAAACTAATCTCTTCACTAAGGGAGTAGATACAGTAAAATCATAAGTTAATTGTTCTATCCGATCTTGTATATATCACAAACAAATGTAGGTGCTACAAATGAATGCGTAGAACCCGGATCAAACAATGCTACAGCAGGTCTATTATCTACAAGGATTGTACCTTCAACCACATTGGCTGCAATGTCAGCCTATTCTCTGTTGACTACACAAGCCATCACAGCCATCTATGGCCTATTGGGCTGTTACTGTCTCTGCCATTAACGCTGCTGGCCCTGACGTTGAGGCTGCTGTTGCTGTTGCCTCGGAGGAGCAGGTAAAGCCAATCTAGGAGGAGGAGCAGATAGTGTTGCTTGTCCTCGGGCCGGCTGCTGATAAGGAGGTCTGTCACCTCTCCTGGGACATTGTGCCATCTTGTGTTCCATAGAACCTCAAACTAGGCAAGATCTAGTAGTCCTCCGGCATGATTCAGTCCTGTGAGCTTTGCCACAAGTCTCACAGACTGGCCTGATCTCTTGCATTTCATTCCTTGGAATGAATCTTTGTTTCTGCTTTTGCCTTTTGTCGTTATATTGTCTTCCTTTCTTAAACCATGAATCACCACTTCTCTTGGTGTTCACAGCCTCCTTCTCTCGCTGAATTTCTTCAGCAGTATATGCCCTATAAACGGCATAATCAAATGTAGTAGGCTTCTGACCAGCCATTATGATTGTCTTGTATTCTGGGTTCAACCCAGTAATGAACCTCTTGATCTTCTTCTCTTCAGTATCTACCACGTCAGTAGCATACTTACTCAACTTCAAGAAGGTATGAACATAAGCACATACTGTGAGTTGACCTTGTCTCAAATTGAGAAACTCTACTCTTCCTTCTGTTGCCTCATGTGTTCTGGTACAAACTTTCTTTCAAATTGTGTTTTGAAAGTTTTCTAGATTCCATCTCTAGGCATCACTTTGAATGCCTCATTGACACTCTTCCACCACGTGTTGGCTAACTCTCTCGGCATAGTAGAGGTCAACAACACTCTCTACTTGTGAGTGCAGAGAATGGTGTCACACACATCCTCGATCCGTTCTAGCCATTTTGGCCTGCATCACATCTTCTTTCCCGTGGAACTTAGTAGCTCCTCTCTTACGGAACTGCTCAAAAAGGATATTAGGATCCTTTTCTTTGTGCTGTACCACCACTTGATTTGCAACATGTTATTGCAGTGGTGGATGCTGCATTTGAGCCTGCATCTAGCTCTGACCTTCCAGCATCGTAGCCATTTGGGCTCGCATACCCGTTTGAGCCTCTTAACTCTTAGCTAACTATTCGTTATTGATGGCTAACTAGGCTTGCATGCCCATCTATGCCTCATCGCTCTTGGCCATCTGTTCTGTACTCCTGGCTAACTACTCTAAGATATATAGCAGTAAACCTAGCATCAACCTCAGATATAGGAGGGGGTGTCGTGACAACTACGAAGTCATCATTCCTAAATCCAGATCCAAAAGCTATATTGTAAACAACATGGAAGGTAAGAAATATATCTCTACACTTCCAACAATATCAATCACATATAGTGAAAGCAGTAAACCCAAATCCTAAGTTGGATTTGTCACGAAACTAACGATCCTCACTTCGTTCTTAAGTTTGCTAAGTTTTTTAAACATTTCATTTAGCTTTGCTTAACCTATTCTCTGATACCATACAATAAGTATGTCACGACCCAATCCAAAGATCTGATTACTTCGGACGAACCCCAAGTCGTAAACTCATACTTACTCCCGTAAACTCTGAATTAACATAAAATTAAAATGAAATCCACAAGGGATATCAATCACATAAACCTGTCAAATGTAAAAAATTTATGAAAAATATGCATTGACGAACATTCATACAATACAAGTTTTTTACATTCAAAGTAAAGTTCATATACATACATTCTACTTTTATAAAAGTCAACCACTGTATATTCAAATACAATACAGGGGACTTCTATTTACATCTCAAAATAACTTATACACCACACCTCTCAAAATGTTCTCTTTCGCACTCATACTTATGTCCATTCGATTAAACCTCCTAGAGGTATCAGATGGGCCTCCTCCGCTGGCGGCGCGGCCTCTGCAGGACCGGCATGGGCAACTGGGCCTGCGATGTCATCAATAACACCGTGAATACGACGGTTCAACAACGTATATACAGTTTTATGATAGTACATGCTATCAATCAATTAATCAATTCTATACAACTCATATCTATCGATTAACAGTATCTATAAAGTAGAGTCAAGTAATAATCATTACTTAATGATAAATACAGTAAAATTCATTAGATATTAATTCTGTTATTCCAACGGAAGCATTTCAGTGTATTTGTAAACACAAATTAATACTTGTCAGTTATGCATTCATTTATATTGTCCTCTATAACTCAGGGCGGAAGGGGGTACCATTCAATGACCCAGGTCTCAAGGATTTGCAGTGGTTGTTCACTTTCTATTACATGGCTTGTCATGACTTGTCAAATTGGTGGAATTTGCCAGTGTCTTGATCAATGATCACTAACATTCCACGAGGCTCTGGAAGGCCCCATACATCTACTGCAGTAGGATTATTCATTAATTCATTGTTACCTTTAGTAACTATTCATTCATTTCATTAATTCTGTACATTATGTCAATGTAGCTCAACAATGAGCTTAAGAACTTTAAAATAGTTCAAATGCGGAAATCTAGTCATATCCTATTCAGACTTCTAAACAGATCAAATGAGTGAAACGTTCATTATCCAATGCACGTGTTATTCTTGATGAACATCACTTTATATTTGAGTTTGTGCATAAGATAACCTTAGCTAACACTTATGAAATTTTAGGCATTAATGAAAACCAGCCTTTATAAATTAGGCTTCAAAACAGGAAAATCAGAATTTAATCTGAAAATTTCCACAGTCTCAGTCACCACTTCGGTTAGCTGTCGGTTGACCGACATGCCCAGTTCGGTTCACCTTCTAGAACCTTGCATTCTCTCCAAAAATCCTTATAACTCAGTTCGGTCACCTTGTCGGTCGACATTCGGTTAGCCGAACTCACTTGGTCTGCACTTCAGTCACCATCTCGGTCAACCCAGGTTTGCACCTGAAGCTTCAGAAAAACTTCAGAATTTCTGATACTTCCAGGGGAGGTCGATTGCCTTGTTGGTCAACCCTCGGTTGACCGAACTCACCATTACGGCTAACCGAACTCAGTTCGGTCACCTTTCCAAAAGTCGGATTTCCTGTCCATTGTTATCAGGTGGTCTCGGTCAGGTCTCGGTCAAGTGTCGGTTCGCTTTCCAGAAGCCGAACCACACTGAAAATGACCTTGGACCAGTTCGGTCAGCTTGTCAGTCGATCGTCGGTCGACCGAATTGCACCCAGAAGTTCAGTTTTGAGCTTCAGAATTTCTGAATCCAATCTCTGGGATTTTGGACTCTTTGTGTTTTAACACTTCTAAAATATCATAAATCATAAGAAGAGTGTACACATGCCTTGTTTGAAGATGAATTAAAGAAAATCCCTTTGTTTAGCTTGAGCTTGAGATCAAATCCCCAACTTGAAGTCCTCTTGCAAGCTCCAATTCCAAAGAATCTTAATTATAAGATGAGGAAGAAGATAAAGAAGAAGAAATGATGGACCGCGCTTCTGCTCGGTTCTACCTAGGTTGGCGGACGTGGGAGTCCGTTTGATCCGACCCTTTCGTTACCGGGGGGCAAAGGCGTGCATCAATATTTTTTTGTGTGGGTGTGCCAGATTTTCTATTTTACTTGGAATTACAAGTGGTGATCCGGAGATCGACCTTCGCAAGTAAAATGAAAATCAACTTCTTTCAAGTTTTCCATTGCACATATATTTAAGAAAAGAGACATTTTTCTTGGTTTGCCGTGAAAGGCGATTTTTTTGGCATTGATAGCCGATTTTTAGCGTTTATAGCCGATTTTTGGCGTTTATAGCCGATTTTGGCGTTTATAGCCGATTTTGGCGTTTATAGCCGATTTACAATTCTTATCAATAATGAAAGACAAGAGTTGTGATTTTTGTTTCTTTTGAAAAAATACAAACTATAATGAAAAGCAAGAAAAGGAGGATCTGACTTCTCAGGAGATTGTGGGGGACTCGTTCAGATTGACGGTCGCAAGCCATGTGTGGACTTCACCATCATCTATGCAGATGAGAACAGAGGATGCTCTTGATTCGCTTGGCTTGGCTATAACATCAGATTTTTAGAGGATAAAGACCAAGAGGAGGTCCTATGTCCAATAAAAAGCTAAGTAGACGGGCTGAAAAGCCACGTCTAAGCCCTGGGAGGCAGAAGGAGAAGGCAAAGACCTTGGGGGGGGGGGGGGTAACCCCCCCAAGGGAATTTTGTCACCTTGTAGTGGTGGTCGGTGCAGAACTTCGCAGAGTTTTCTCTCTTTCTTTCTCTTAGATTTTTTATGCCTTTTTCTGTCTGAATTTTCGGATTTTCTAAAGTCTCTATGGAATGCTTGGGGTTATCTCCTATTTATAGGCTCTTGGTAGCCATTTAAGAGAGTCTATGGGCTTTTATTGTCATTAAGCCGCATAATGGGAGGAGTTACAGGATTAAATTCCTTATTTCGTAACTCCTTTTTCTTGGCTTCTGATTGGCCGAAGGAGATTGAGGGCATTTAATCGCCTTTAATTGCCATGATGGGAGGAGTTTCATGGGTTAAATGCCATGAATCAATTGACTTGTAACTCCCGGATGCTTGCTTCTGATTGGGCCGTCCAAAGAAATGAATTAATGACTACAATAAAGCTAGTCAATTAATCGCATTAAGTGGTCGCCGAGCAGTTGAAGAGTCACGGGCCGTGCCGCGTCTTTTGGGATTCTTCAGGCGATGATCATCGATGGATTTTCATGTAGATCGACATTGGATGACCATGTGACTTCAGGTGTTGGTTGCCAACAGCGGATCGGTGCCATCTGTCCTGTCGATTTCTCAATCGGTCGGGTAGAAAACATACTTTGTTTGCTTGACCGGTTGGCGATCAATGTTGATTTTGATACTCTTGATGATTGATCCGTGATTTTGATGGATGTCAAAGGATTTGGTGTCTCAAAAGTATGAATTTTGAAAAATCCCAAAAGTCGGACGCTTCCAATCTCGAAAAACGATGATTAATGGGTTTTTCGAGGCCCACCCAACGATCCTGGGCTCCATGGTCGCCGGCTACCATGGGCCAGGGTCGCAGGGGCCTGCGACCCTGGGGGGTTTTCCCCCTTTTTGTCCCGTTTTGCGTCCGTTTTTTATGTTCTTTTATTCTTTTATTCTTCTGTATTTTTTCTTGACATTTTTGATCATTTATTGGCCTGATTTCCCTGTAGAAAACTTGATGAGAATCCTTGCATTTTTGGATTGCAAAGTTTCCAATTTTCCGAGAAAGCCGAAGACTTTGTCGCGCAGAGCTGCTGATTTTCCGTCAGAAGCTGAAACTGGGCCAAACAATGTCGGAATGACCTGAAATTTGGGGTGAAACCTCCTGAACAATAAATAAGACCAGCCATAGGCTTTTGTTTGAGTTTTGAAGCCGTTTGGGGTCCTATCACTAGTAGACTTATTTTTTATCGCGATGAAGATGTCGCTGCTTGATGTGCGGTCAATCGATGTCTGATTGACTTGAAATTTGATAGGGAACCTATTGGAGTCATTTTAAGATGATCTACGGGCTCTGTCTTGGGAACCATGGTCCCGGGGAGCTTCACCGCCGAGAGGCCTAATTTGGCTTCCGTGCGTCAAAGTCTGGTCAAATGTTGTCGAAATGAGCTGAGATTTGACGTGTAGCCCTTTGTAAGCATTTTGAAGCTGTCCATGTGCTCTGTCTGATGAGTGATGGCCTCGGTGGTTCTCGCCGTCGAAAGGCTTGATTTAGCTGTTCGAGGGTTGATGTAGGGTCAAACGTTGTCGGTTTGACTCGGAACTTGACGTGGAGCCTTTTGGATGTATTTTGAGACTATCCATCGTCTCTGATCGAAGATTTGGTGTCTCCGATGCTTTCGTCGCCGGAAGCTCCCTTTCGCAGCGATGAGTTGCTTAACTTTTGTAGTCGATGTGCCTCGAAGAGTTTTTTTGAAGGAGAACTTGTGACTTGACCAAGAGCCTTTGAGCAGTCTTTCTTTTGGTATTTGTAGCCTTTTGAGCTTCCAGGGGAATTTTATAGTAGTGAAAGGGATCACATACCTTCTCGAGACAAAGTTTTGAAGATGACATCAGGGATGTGGATTTAGGTTTTGACCTTGTGACGTAACAAGCTGTATGTGGCAGGTTAGGGGGTCGGGTTTGACTTTTACCATGTGACCCAACAAGCTGTATGTGGAATGTTGGGGGGTCGATTTTGGTTTTGATCTTGTGACGTAACAGGCTTTATGTGGCAAGTTAGGGGATCGGGTTTTGGATTTTGGTTTTGGTCCTGTGACCTAACAAGTTGTATGTGGCAGGTTAGGGGACCAGGATTTGGTTTGGATTTTTGTGGAATGTCAATTTCAAGATTTTAGCTCAATTTGGTAGATGAGGCTGGACGGTTTGATTTTTGGAAGCTCATGGGGCTTAGAATTCTTTTTGTATGGTCCAATCAACTCAAAAGAGGCATGAAACCATTTTTGTATGCTCTTGGTAAGAGGGATTTCTCTTTGACTAAAAGCCCAAATTTTTTTTTTTAGTGCCTAGGTGGTGAAACCTGGCTCATATGGGCTAACCCATGGGACCTTAAGCTTTTGAAATGGCTTAGATCTCATATGGTGTCATTTTTATAAAGAATATCTAAAAATATCTCCTTTAGATAGAGAATATCTAAGAATATCTCTATTTGGAGAGAATCTCTCATGTTCCCTTTATTTTGGGAGAGAATATCTCAAGATATCTTCCTTTGGGAGAGAATATCTCAAATCTCCTATATTTTGGGAGAAAATCTCTCATTGATTTCTTTTTGGGAGAGAATCCCTCAAGATATCTTTCTTTTGGGAAATAATCTTTCTAATTTCTTTCTTTTGGTAATGTTACTAATTAGTAACACTTATCTCTTTCTTCTTTCCTTCTTTGGTTTGCTCTCTTCTATAAAAGCAAGGAGGAGGTTGGATCTCTTGCTTTTATTGCTTTCTTTGGCAGCAATCCCAAGAGGGCTTCAAGACCAAGAGTTATTCTTCTTCAAGATCTCAAGACTTTTCTTCTTCTTCTCCATCAATGGCTTCAAGTAAGTTCTCTTTTTCAAGAAAACTCCACTGTAGAAAATAGGATGATAAAAAAGTTCTTTCTTTTTTTTTGTTTGTTTCTTTTCTTTTTTTTCACGTGTTTTCCCATTTTTTTTACATGTTTTTTTTTCTCGTGCTTTCTTTTCTTGTTTTTTTTTTGCACGTTTTTTTTTTTCTTCTTTTGTGGGGCTATACAGACAGATCCGTACGGATCTGGCCGTACAGCCACGTGGCCTGTGGGCCAGTCCCTCTTTTTCTTTTTTTTTCTTTTCTTTCTCTCCTTTTTTTTTTTTTAGAAAGTTTTTTCTTTTTTTTTTCTCATCATGATAATGCTTTTTTTTTTGGGCAAACCAAGATGTTTATGCATGCATTTTTTTTGTAAATTTATAGCATGATATGATAACATGCCTGAAAGTTTTTACAAATTTGGGAATTTGGAGCTCGCAGTGATGTTGAGCCCTTCCTGATTTTGCGGAGACTTTGAGGTTTCGAAAGTTTGGAGTTTCGGAGCTCGCAGCAATGTTGAGCCCATCTTTAAGCTTTCTATTTCTTTCGGGATATTTTCTTTTTTCTTCGGAATTACCCCGGAGTCTTGTCAAAATTTCGCCAGATTTTTTTTAGCGAAATTCTGTCATTCTGATGTTTGATCTTTTTATTTTCCATCCTTTGCAGGTGGTTCCTCCAGAACGAACAAGGGTAAAGAGCCTGCTACAAGCATACCTCATCGATCTACTAGATCTTCTAATCCGGCCGTTCAGCAGGCCTGGGAGAAGGTCTAGTATGTTGAGAGAAACCTGGAAGAGTGCGACTCCTTCAATAGAGATGAGATGAGGCAGCGACTGACCGCTCTCAAGAGTGAGGAATTTTATAAGATCATGGTAAGCAGTCATCCATGGGTGATGGACGATCAGAGGGTTTTGCTCAAGCCTACCTACTTCTTTGGTGATGCAGTTCTTGATGACATGACATACCAGAGAAGATGTTTCTAGTTCTCTTTCACAGCAAATGGTGAGAAGAAGACTGTTGCTACCCGGCCGACGTTTGATCGCACCGTCTCGATCATGAGCCTTGCTCCCACGTGCTCTAAGAGGGAAGATCCTCCAAGCTGGGTGAGGAGGACAAATGTAATCAAGACCGGGGTTTTTTTTGGCGGTTCTCCTGGATATGCGGAGAAGTCGCCTGCTGACATGGACATGTTGATGCCAGCCAGCGGCTACCAGGGCTCTGATTATCCGTCGGTCGATTTGAGACCGGTGGGCCTTGGCATTTTCAGCGGTGACGGCAGCAATTGGGTGAAGCCTTTTCAACTTCCTGGCCGTTTATGTGCTGACTCTGAGTGGAAGTCGTGGACTGATCACATCCTGCTGATTGGTGGCGCTGTTTATAAGGAAGCCGGGAATTTTGATGCGGTCCGCGCCTTTAGGGAGACCGTGATCTTTTCCGACGAGGCCTTCATGGCTATGTTGGAGTCATTCCTTCCACAAACCAATACCTTCGTTGTGACGAATGGTGAGATTGGAGCGCCATTACTAGATTGCCCATCCTTGGCAGACTCTATGAAGAGTTTATGCCGATCGACAGCGTCCTTGAGGAGTAATCTGAGGAGTTTAAGCTTTTGTACTTTCAGCTCGTCGCCTTCTATGATTTTTTGAAGGAGAAGGAGGGCATAAAAGTAAGATCCAGCAGTTAGAAGAGTTTTAGCTTTTCGTCTCCCAACTTCTTTGAAAGTGGGGAGCCTTCTGATAGCATGACCCGGGAAGACAGGGCTAAGGATCCAGGTTCGAAGAAGATTTTTGCTATGCAAGAAGAGTTGAGAGATTTCTATGCGAGTACAAATGCCATATGTCTTAACATTGCACTGCGGAGAGATCTCACTATTTACCTCATTATTGGCTTGGTGAGACCGTTTTTGCTGGAGGAGATGGAACACACATCAGGTTGCATTGTATTTTTCAGGCTTGTCAGATGGTGTTTGGAGAGCAGCTTGCTTTGGTGCCAGCTCTTTACTCCTACTTGTGTACCGAACTGCAGGCTGCTGCATTCTTGGATCGGCTTGGGCTTCCCATGAACAGGGTATTTTCAGCCCATATCTTCTATTCGTGGTTTGTATACCATTGTCCTGGCTTCCACTGGCTGGGTGCTGCACAGGATGATGATCCTCTCATAATTTGACTGGCTAAGGGCAAAGCTGTGTCCAAATCACTTTTGTTTGCCCGCATGAGGATCCGACGGTTCAGGGACGTCGAGATGGGGCAGTCTTCAGTGAAGCTTTCTCCGGATTTACAGAAGAAGACTTTTGATTTTGCTGCCTCCCGCGACTCTACCAGGGCGGGGTCGGGAAGGCATTAATCCTTGACAAATGCAGAGAAGGAGTGGCTTTTCAGCATACGTGTCGGCACGATGGTGTACCGCATACATCTTTTCATCGACATCCAGCCGTATGTACCTTCTCACTTTGCTCTGAAGTTAGGCTTTTTTCAAGGCGTTGTTAGAGCGCCTGAGGTTCCTGTCGATGAGGCGGTGATAGATCTTATTGCGGCACCAGAAGAAGAATCGAGGGACTTTGGAGTGAATCCAGAATCTCCAATTGGTATGACTTCTTTTACTTTCTTTTTTCTTGTTTATGACCTGGTTTGCTAACATTTTTCTTGTCAGCTGACTTGCCACAAGATTCCGATGACTTTGAACCATCGATGGATGCAAATGTTGATGATGCTTCCGATGAGTTCATGAAGGAAGAGAGTGTTCCGCTAATCGTCGAAGAAGGTATTTTCTAGTAGTAATCCTGATAATGATTTTCAAACAGGATCATATTCATACCTTTTTGTGTTTCTTTGGCAGGTATTGAAGTGACAGATGAGAGTTTGTCGCTTCTTTCAGAACCAGAGCAAGGGATGCCAGAGGTTGATCCGGAGGTAGTGACTCCTGTAACCAATTCTGACACTGTGGAGGAGGTACCTAGTGCGGAGATTCCTTCCCCATAAGCTCCAACTGCAAAGAGTTCTTTTGTTCCTCTACCAACGGGGCATGATATGAGCAGCCGACTGACGGAGCGGGGCGATTCTTCAGCTGGGCCATCTATTCTTTTTGCGAAGAAGGTGGTGGTGCGAGTTCTGAGCTCTTGGATTGAGACTCTCCTTGCTGGACACTTGGATGCCAGATTTGGCATGATCCAGCATGTGCAGGAGATTCTTGGTGATGCCGAAGAGGCTGGTCTGGATGTCACAGGTGCCAGGGCGATCGTTGATAGGATCATTGCACTGGGTGACAAGTGGTTTGAGACCATGGGTTTTGCTGACGACCAGTTCATCAAGGAGATGTTCCTGGACCCTGCTGATAAGGCTAAGTCTGACCTGAATGAGGCTACACAAAGCAGGAAGCAGCTAGTCTGAGAGAAGAACTTAGAAGAGCTAGCCATCATTGGGCTGACACATGACCTTAACATCCTTGATAGGGAGGTCAATGAGGCCAAGAAACGTCTTGAGCATTTAAAGGCACAAGTCGCGGCCAAAAGGGATGCTATAACAGAGGCTCGCGATAGGGACAGTGCTCTGATTCATCGGGTTATAGATGCTGATCGAGTCCTTGAAAGGAAGTTTCAAGAGGACAAACAATGGCAAACTGCTCGGGATAAGCTTCCCGGTGTGAAAGAAGGGTTGCAGCCTTCTCCAGCATCTCATGGCAAGTTTCTGAAGAAGCGTGCCCTGAAAACTCTGACAGCTGAGGACAAAAGTTTGCTTGAGGAGCTGAAATTTTGGCTGGGAACCATTTTTTGTTGAGCTCCTGATTCTTGTAACAGAAGCTATCCTTCTTTTTTTTTGTACCACATGTATTTTTGGTACTCTCTCTCTCTCTCTCTCTTTTTCTTGTAGTGCTTATGAACACTTTCTCTTTTTTTTTGGTTCCGCATGTATATTTTTTTTGGTACTCTTTTTTTTTGTTTTTCCTATGCTCACTTAAATCTTTTTGTGATGAAAGCAATTGCTAAGTGGGATGCTTGTTTTTTGTTTTTCCTATGCTCACTTAAATCTTTTTGTGATGAAAGCAATTGCTAAGTGGGATTTGATCAAAAGCTTGTCATTTTGTGAAAATCTTTTGTCAAATGATTGTTTTGGCATGGGAGCCAGATTTTTTTTGTGTGGCATGGAAGCCGATTTTGGCATGAGAGCTAGTTTTGTGGCATTGATAGCTGAGTTTGTGGCATTAATAGACGGATTTTTGAAAGCCAAGTTTTTGGTTTGTGGCATTGATAGCCGGTTTTGTTTTGTGGCATTGATAGCCGGTTTATGGCATTTATAGCCTGTTTGTGTCATCTATAGCCGGTTTTGGTTGCATTTATAGCCGGTTTGGATTTCAAAAATGCAAGTATTGACTAAAAGTCGCCTCCCTGCTGAATGGTCTTGCAAGTATCGATGGAATGTCGCATCCTTGCTCATTCGATTACGAGTATCAATGGAATGTCGCATCCTCGCGGATTTGGGCGCAAGTATCGATGGAATGTCACATCCTTACTTTTCAAAATTTTTGGTTTTGCGGGTACTAGCTTGATGTCGTTTCCCCATGAATTTTGAAATTTGTGGTTTTCTCAAACCTTTGGGTTATGGATATCAACTGCAATGTTGCATCTCCATGATTTCTTGGTTTTTTTTTTTTTTTGAACCTTTGAAATTTGGGTTGTGGATATCAACTGAAATGTAGCATCTCCACGGTTTTTAGGTTTTTTCGAACCTTTGAAATTTGGGTTGTGGATATCAACTGAAATGTTGCGTCTCCACGGTTTTGGATTTTACAAATATCGATGAAATGTCGCTTCCCTGTGATTTTGGAAGTGTCGAACGTGGTTCGCATGCTTCCGATTAGTGCGAGTATCGACTAAGCGTCGTTTCCCCGCGGTTTTTTGAAAAAACATTTTTTTTGTTTAAAGACACGAAGGTCATAAGTTTTGACCTAAAACCATTTTGGCTATAAAAGGCAGGGTGGACTAGGGTGGAGATCCCTGAATCCGGATTTTGTTTCAAACCATGAATTTTGGGTTCAAGGGTTGAAAATTTTGGTCAAGTTAGGGAAAGGTTCCTAAACTTGGATTGTTTAAACAATGAAACGGTGAAAGTAAGCATTGTTTGAATTTCTAGAAATTTCAACATTTGATATGAAAATTCTAAAATGACTGGTTTGACGAGCGTGTACCTGGAAACAGGTTTTGGCCGTACAAGCATTGCTCTTACCCAGTTGGGTAAGTCTTCAAGGGTAGTACCGCTTTATGAACTTGCCGTTGATGGGCAGCATATACATCTCTCACCCTCCATGTTTAGGAGTGCGTATACGCCGTTGGAGAAAACCTTGTCGATGACGTATGGTCCCTCCCATTTTGGCTCAAATTTGCCTTTGGACTTGTGAGCGAAGACCATTGGTCTTTTTACCGCAAGAACCAAGTCACCCTTTTTGTAGGCGCGTTGCCTGACCTTTTTGTCGAAAGATCCTACCATGCGTACTTGGTAAAGTTCAATGCTTTGTCGAGCTTCGAGCCATCTCTCATCGAGATTGTCAAGCTCATGGGGTCGCAATTTGACATTGCTTTCTTGAGTCATGTCATTTTGCAAGGATACCCTCAAGGAAGGAATTTGTACTTCCAAGGGCACGACAGCTTCGAAAGGCCATGAAATCGCTGTAGGATGTAGCCATTCTGGAGGCATGTGAACATAATCTCCGTGAACTTGGCATTGTTGGCAGCGCTTAGCAAATTGCATTGCGTCAGCTACCATGGTAGGCCAGTAATAACCTAACCTTTTTATCTGATCATAGAGCTTGGGACCAGCCTGATGAGCTCCGCAAAGACCAGCATGAACTTCTTTGAGTGTTTCTTCAGCCTCTTGTTGTGACAAGCAGCATAGAAGTACTACGTTGAAGGATTTCCTGTAAAGGATTTTTGAAGGAATATCCAAATGAAAGTTTGGGGTTCGCCTTTGGATGCTTACCCGTTCTTTTGGATATTCAGGGAGGATTCCAAACATAGTGTAATCAATGAACGGATCCCTCCAGTCACCGATTGAAGGTTGAAGGATAGAGATCCGACTTCCAACCACTTGGTGGCATTCAGCAACTACTTGGTGTGTGTTAAGAGGAGGAAGGATTCTTCTTTCGCACACTGTGATTTGCATGTTTTCCCCTTCCTGTATTGCCATAGATGCGGCAAGTCCGGCCAGGGCATCTGCACGTATGTTTTCACCTCTACGAATGTGGGTGATGTGACAAATGTCAAACTTTTGCAGAAGTGATTGTGCCTTGTTGTAGTAAGGTAGCAGATTAGGCTTCCTGACTTCACATTTCTGATTCATCTGGTAGACGATCAGTTGAGAGTCTCCAAAGACTTCCAGCATGGTGATATTGGACTCGATGGCAAGTTCCAATCCTAGGATCAGAGCTTGATATTCAGCTTCATTGTTTGTGCATGGTTCCAGTAGCGAGAAAGCGTGTGGAATCATGTATTTGTCAGGGCTAAGAAAGAGGATGCCAACTCCCGAGATCAGCTGTCTTTTTTCATTTGTCCTGGTTGCACCGTCAAAGTACATGTCCCAGGAAGCTTTTTGTGAGAAAGTCTCCACATTGTAGACTGGTTTGTCTGGGAGATCATCTCTGAGTGGAGAATCATTAGGCAATGGATGTTCTGCGAGAAAATCTGCGAGAGCTTGCCCTTTGATTGCCTTTTGTGGTACATACCTAATATCAAATTGTGACAGAAGGATGGACCATTTTGCCAGTCGGGCATTGAGAGAACCTGCTTTTGTGACAAGGACCTTCAAGAGGTTGATCCTCGAGACCAGGTAGACTGTGTTGGAAAGCAAATAGTGATGCAGCTTTTGTACGGCGAACATCACTGCAAGGCATTCCTTTTCGACTGGAGAGTAGCGATGCTCTGCACCTACTAGCATGCGACTAAGGTAGTATAGAGCAACATCTTTTCTTTCATCATTTTCTTGTGCAAGTAGAGCGCCCAGAGAGTGATAAAGGGCTCTTGTGTACAAGATGAATGGTTTTCCAGTGGTAGGAGCATCTAACACTGGAGGTTTGGTCAGGTATGACTTGATATCTTGGAATGCAGCTTTACAGTCAGCATCCCAGACAAAGTTTACACCTTTTTTCATCAACCGGGAGAACGGACGGCATTTCCCCGAAAGATTGGAGATGAACCGTCTGATGTAGGCCAATCTCCCCTGAAGCCCTTTGAGTTCTCTCAAGGTTCTTGGAGAGGGCATTTCTAGAATGGCTTTGACTTTTATGGGGTCAAGCTCTATTCCAGCTTTCCGAACTAAGAATCCGAGGAACTTAACCAACGAGATGCCGAAGAAGCATTTCAAAGGATTCATTCACAGTTTGTGTTTGCGAAGTCGGAGGAAGACTTCTCGAAGGTCTTTGAGATGATCTTCTTTTCTTTTGCTTTCGATGGCGAGGTCATCAACGTAACATTCGACCGTCTTGTGCTGCATATCTTGGAATATCTTCATCATAGCCCTCTGATATGTGGCACCAGCACTTTTCAGACCAAATGGCATGACAGTGTAGTAATACATGCCAAATGGGGTCCGAAAAGTTGTATGTTTTTCGTCTTCAGGATGCATCTTTATCTGATTGTAGCAAGAGAAACCATCCATGAATGTCATTCGCTCGAATCCACAGGTATTATCAATCATTACCTCTAGTATGGGGAGCGGAAATTCATCTTTAGGGCATGCGCCATTCAGGTCTCTATAGTCAATACAGACTCCGATTTGCCCGTTTTTCTTTGTCACGGGGACAATGTTGGCCAACCATTCAAGATGTTGTTCCTCACGGATGAAGCCGACGCTTTTGAGTTTTTAAACTTCTTGTTCAATTTTATCCATCACATCTGGACGTAATTTCCTTTGGCCTTGCTTGACAGGCTTGATGTCTTCTTGAAGATTGAGTTTGTGGACTGCTATTTTGGGGTGTAAGCCAGGCATTTCAGCGTAAGACCAAGCAAAGCAATCAACGAACTCACGAAGAAAGGCGATATACTCAGGTAACTCATCATCCTTTATATTCTTGCTTATGAATACAGGACGTGGGTTATCTGGTGTTCCCAAGTCTATCTTTTGAACAGGATCTTCTGTTGGAAGGTTCGAAGGTGGTTCCTCATCAATATTTTCGGAGGCTTCTAGCTCAACGAAACCTTTTAGGGTTCCAATGGCATCTCCAAACCAAGGTTTTGTTCCTTTCCATGGGTCTTCTTGATCGGCAATTTTCCCAAGGCTTGCTATGAGATGATCCCAATCGCTTGTTGAAACCGTGTCGAAGTAGGCTACTTCTTTTGGAGACGAGGGTTCTTCTGGGTTAAAAGACCACATGTCTGTGCCATCGGACAATTCCTCTTCATTGTCAGAGAAATCGTACCAATTGGATGAGCTTCCTTGATCTTTGTCAGGTGACTCATCGAAGAGATATCCAGGGAGATCGATCTCTTCATGGACTTGAGATATGTTGAGGCTTGGTCGGTAAGTCGACTTTTAAGCCTTTGTGTCAACTATCTCAGAGGATCATACCCTAACCCATGTGAAGACTTTT
The DNA here is from genome assembly GCA_012931725.1 of Litsea cubeba. NCBI lineage: Eukaryota > Viridiplantae > Streptophyta > Magnoliopsida > Laurales > Lauraceae > Litsea > Litsea cubeba. The sequence continues at coordinate 107,861,751 of CM022946.1, forward strand.
CTACATGGCTGTAGAATCTCCAATCTCCCAGCTGGCTTTTGGTCAAGATGGGCCCCAATGGCGTGAGAATTGTTGACACCAAAAATGTCACTTTGCCTCTTCAAGATCGAAAGAGCTACATGAAGTCGCAACCTGCCATAAATAGGCAATGCTACTTCCAAAAAATCAAATCTTGTCAGAATCAAACAAAAACTGTAAGATCCTTCAATACAGCCAAAAGAGGAGTACACAAGAAGTTTCGGGCCATTTCAAAATCATTTGGCCTAACTTCGCTTCTCCGGCAGCCGAAAAGGAGCTCCCGGTGGCGAAAGCATCGGAGACACCAAATCTTCGATCAGAGCCGATGGATGGTCTCAAAATACTTCCAAAAGGCTCCACGTCAAGTTCCGAGTCAAACCGACAACGTTTGACCCTACATCAACCCTCGAACAGCTAAATCAAGCCTCTCGGCGGAGAGAACCACCGAGGCCATTACTCATCAGATAGAGCACATGGACGGCTTCAAAATGCTTATAAAGGGCTACACGTCAAATTTCAGGTCATTTCGACAACATTTGACCATAGTTTGACGCTTGGAAGCCAAATCAGGCCTCTCGGCGGCAAAGCTCTCCGGGACCATGGTTTGCAAGACAGAGCCTATAGATCATCTTAAAATGACTCCAATAGGTTCCCTGTCAAATTTCAAGTCAATCGGACATCGGTTGACCGCACATCAAACCGCGACATCTTCATCGCGACAAAAGCGAGTCTACTGGTGATAGGACCCCAAACGGCTTCAAAACTCCAACAAAAGCCTATGTTGGTCTTATTTATTGCTCAAGAGGCTTCACACCAAATTTCAGGTCATTCCGACATCGTTTAACCTAGTTTCAGCTTCTGACGGAAAATCGGCAGCTCTACGCGACAAAGTCTTCGACTTTCTCAGGAAATTGAAAACTTTGCAAAATAAAATGCAAGGATTCTCATTAGGTTTCCTACAGGGAAATCAGGCCAATAAATGGTCAAAAATGTCAAGGAAAAATACAGAAGAAAAAAGAATCGAAAAACAGCAAAAACGGACACAAAACGGGACAAAAAGGGGGAAAACCCCCCCAGGGTCGCCGGGAAGGCCCCGGAAACCCCGGTTTTCGCCGTTTTTCGCGATTCGAAGCACCCAGCCTCTGGTATTTTCTAAAATTCATACTTTTGAGACACTAAATCCTCTGACATCCATCCAAAACACGGGTCAATCATCAAGAGTATCGAAAACAATATTGATCGCCACCCGGTCAACCAAAAAAAGTGTGCTTTCTACCCAACCGATCGAGAAATCGACAGGACAGATGGCACCGACCTACTGTTGGCAACAAACACCTGAAATTACATGGTCATCCGATGTCGATCTACATGAAGATCCATCGATGATCATCGCCAGAAGAATCCCAAAAGACACGGCACGGCCCGCGACTCTTCAGATGCTCGGCGACCACTTAATGCGATTAATTGACTAGCTTTATTACAGTCATTAATCCATTTCTTTGGACGGACCAATCAGAAGTAAGCATCCGGGAGTTACAAGTCAAGAGATTCATGGCATTTAACCCATGAAACTCCTCCCATCATGGCGATTAAAGGCGATTAAATGCCCTCAATCTCCTCCGGCCAATCAGAAGCCAAGAAAAAGGAGTTACAAAATAAAGAATTCAATTTTGTAACTCCTCCCTTTATGTAGCTTTATGACAATTAAGGCTCATAAACCCTCCTAAATGGCTACCTAAAAGCCTATAAATAGGAGAGCTCTCCAAGAAGAAAGAACAGCAGACACACAGACAATAGACTGCAGAAAATCCGGAAACTCAGACAGAAAGAGGCATCAGAAATCTAAGAGAGAAAACTCTGCGGAAATCCGACACCGACCATCGCTACAAGGTGACAAAAGTCCCTTGGGGGGTACCCCCCCCCCAAGGTCCTTGCCTTCTCCTTCTGCCGCCAATGGCTTAGACATGGCTTTTCAAGCCCGTCTACTCGGCTTTTTATTGGACATAGGACCTTCTTTTGGTCTTTGTTCTCTAAAAACCTGAGGTTATAGCCAAGCCAAGCGAATCAATAGCATCCTCTATTCTCATCTGCATGGATGATGGCAAAGCCCACATATGGCTTGCGACCGTCAATCTAAACGGGTCCCCCACAATCTCCTGAGAAGTTAGATCCTCCTTTTCTTGCTTTTCATTGTAGTTTGTATTTTTTCAAAAGAGACAAAAATCACAACTCTTGTCTTTCATTACTGATAAGGATTGAAAATCGGCTATAAACGCCAAAAATAGGCTATAAACGCCAAAATCGGCTATAAATGCCAAAAAAATCGCCTTTCACGGCAAACTAAGAAAATGTCTCTTTTCTTAAATATAGGTGCAATGGAAAACTTGAAAGAAGTTGATTTCCTTTTTACTTGCGAAGGTTGATCTCCGGATCACCACTTGCAATTCCAAGTAAAATAGAAAATCTGGCACACCCACACAAAAAAAAGAAATGTTGATGCATGCCCTTGCCCCCCGGTTACGAAAGGGTCGAACCCAACGAACTCCCACGTCCGCCGACCTCGGTAGAACCGAGCAGGAGCGCGGTCCATCAAGCTGGCACACCCGGTGGGACCCGTTTATTTGAGAACACGATGCTAGAAATGAAATATTTGCATATCATATATTTTGCTCTATGCTTATATTTCTTTTCTCGATTCCTTGGCTACTTTATAATTGGTGGCCTATGTTGGATTCCGCATCTAAAAAAAATGAGATGAGATTTTTTGGAAAATTTTAATTCTTTGAATTTATTTCCACTCTTTCTCTTTTCAAAAAAAAAAAAACAAAAAAACAAAAAAATCAGATTTTTCAGTTTGGATTCAAAATTGAGAAACCTTGATCCGTTCCTATCGTTCATCGCGCTTGCAGAAATGTTGAGCCTGTTCGACTAAGGTTTTGGGCCATCGTTTCTCTTCGATGAGTTCATTAAAGATCTAAAAAAAATATATAAATAAAAAAATAAAAAAATTAGATTTCTCATTTTGGATTAAAAATTGAGAAACCTTGATCTGTTCCTATCGTTCATCGCGCTTGCAGAAATGTTGAGCCTATTCGACTAAGGTTTTGGGCCATCGTTTCTCTTCGATGAGTTCATTAAAGATCTAAAAAATAAAAAAATATAAATAAAAAAATAAAAAAATTAGATTTCTCATTTTGGATTCAAAATTGAGAAACCTTGATCCGTTCCTATCGTTCATCGCGCTTGCAGAAATGTTGAGCCTGTTCGACTAAGGTTTTGGGCCATCGTTTCTCTTCAATGAGTTCATTAAAAAAAATATAATAAAATAAAAATATAATTGAAAAAAAAAGACATAGACCACTAAGGTTAAACCAACTACGTTCTTTGATCATGATTGATTCAAGAAAAGCCTTGTCCAGAGTGTGGAGACAGCTTGACTGTTCTAGGCAAGGGTCCTCCAAACGGGTTCATTAAGTAATCCTACCCTTATCTGGGGGCAATTCTATCAATCAAGATTTCATAAGACCGGGTTAGGAGGCCTATGTGTACTCTCTCGTCTTTTAAATAAATTTTTTTCAAACAAATAAATTTTTAAAAAAAAATAAAAATAAAAATTTTAAAATAAAAAATAAAAAAATAAAAAAAATTCAAAAAAGAAATCTTAAAAAAAAAAAAAAAAAAAAATAGATAAAAAAAATTTTTTTTTTAAAAAAAGAAGAAAAAAAAATCTTCCAAAAAAAATCTTCAAAAAAAAAAAACTTCGGTCATTTTGGGTTTAGATTGGAGAAATCTTGGTCTTCTCCTTTCTGAGCACTGGCGCTCGCGGAAATCGCTGAGCCCGTGTTCAGATTGGAGTGCCTTTTGCTCTCTTTGATGAACCCGATATTGGCCTTTCAAAAAAAAACTCGTCATTTTTAGATTCAGATCCGAGAAATTATGGTTCATTTCTTTCTGAGCACTGGCGCTCGCGGAAATCGCTGAGCCCGTGTTCAGATCGGAATACCATCTGCTCTCTTTGATGAATCCAATCTTGACCTTTCAAAACAGAGAATCTCATCTCATAGATGCGGTCTCAAAACATTTGTGTCTAGCGGTACTAGTACGCCCTTTCAGGGTCTACTATATTGCGACCGGCACGTCTGTAACTCCAACTTTATATTCTTCTTACCTCGAGCAAGCTCTGTTTCTCGATAAGTCGAATTTAAGTTCACAATTGCTTCTCGCAGTCACTGGGATGCCCATTCTGGGCTTACCATACCTGCGATCAGAACAATTGTACCCTCTATGGTGTTTTTCCTTCTTCATGTTGCTTGGGTCATCTTCCTCGAGCAATTTGAAAAGACGAAACCATAGAACTTCCCATTTATAATCATTATATTCTTGTGATTACTAATGTTTGTGGTCTTGTTTCAGAAATTTTCGAAAACTAACAATGGCAGCTTCACTAACCATTACTTTCGATGAAAACAAGCACCAACTCATGCTTCAACAGAAGCAAACCACGTGCACTTACAAGCGCCCCATCAGCTGCCGAAGCATCAACTCCCTCGGCAATTCTCTGAACTCCGGGTCGACCTCGACTCCCCGGACTATCGTCTTTGGGACGCTGGGACCATTCCCACTTCCTGAGGAACAAACTGCTCCTTTCAAAAAGCAGAAACTCGCCTCTCAACGTGTCACTACCGTGACACCAAAGGCGAGCACCAGAAGGCCTGAAGCCCGTGGCAGCCCCACGAAGCCTCGACCTGCAAACGACCAGGTCTATCCCAAGACTTGGTCCCCAAGACCTTCACCAAAACAAAGAAGGTCCCAAACATCCACTAAGCCAGCATTCCTGGCCCCACACAAGGAGAACCAGGTCTACCCTCTTGCCTACATGAAAGAGGAGAAACCCATCTCCAACCTGACTCTCAAGTCAGCCCAGCATGAGCCGGCTTGTTCCTACAAGCCCAAAATCAAGTCATGCATCACAAGGCCTCTACAAGCACCTGCTAAGGCCTACAAACCTGCAGTTCGACCCTTCATCTCTACAGGGGCCGAACTCCAAAAATTCAAAGCTTCGCTGCAACAGGCGAAGGACAGGGTTCGCATCCGCCGCGAAGCACATCCTTCATCGTCAAAGCCAAGCCAGAGCTGACCGAAGCTCAAATTGCCCGTCGCATACGCCGCCGCGCGTCATACCGACAAAAGAGAGTAGAGAAGCAAAGGACCCAGCCTCCTACACTCCAAGTCTCTCCCAAATGGGTCGAAAAGGAAAGACCCAACCAAGTTGCTGCCGTCCATATGGTTGGAAAAACCAGAAGGCGCCAAAAATCAGCAACAAAAATCCATGTCCGACGTCCGATGACCCGCAGCGTCTCAAGGACAAGAAGACATTCAGAAGAATCCCCTGCTCCTTCAAGCAAAGGACAGCAGAGTGATCCTTCCTCAAGCTCTTCTTCAAAAAGAATGAGCCCCAGCTCAGTCACCAGGACAGTTTCTTCGTTCGAATCACGAAGGATGAATGTCTTGGATACAAATTCTGAGCCACCACCCCGCAATCCACCTCCAGAAGATGCGATCACCCGCATCCAGCAGTGGATTGAAACTCTGATGGAAAACCTTCTTCTCGCCTTCCAAAATCAGGCGAACAATGAACCTCCTCCGAATCATCAAAACGACGAGGTAAATGGAGAAGAAAATGAGTCACGCGCCCTTATCAAAAAGGACGTAGACAGTATCCTCGCCAAAGCAAAAGAAGAGGATATACTCAAGGAGCATGGGATCAAGCCACCATATCCCTTATGGATGGACTCGGTCCCGTTCCCCACCAAATTCAAGCATCATACTCTCCAAACATATATGGGGAAAGGATTAGTCAGACAGCACGTCATCCACTTCAAGGTCTTGACGGGAGCTATCGCGGATCAAGATGCACTCAAGATCCGCCTCTTTGCAAGTACCCTAAAAGGTACGGCCTTCGATTGGTACTCCACTCTGCCGGAGGACTCCATCCAAAATTGGGCCATGCTAGAGACACGCTTCCTGACTCACTTCAAAGGTGAGGATCATCCCGCTACAATGGCTCAATTGTGCAGCCTAAAACGGGGGGAGAATGTGTCAACATATGACTTCATTCATAAGTGGAAAGCAATGGCATACAAATGCTCTGATGTATTGCAACAAGCGTCGCTAGTCGACATCTGCCGAAACAACATGAGAGCTAGAATCCGCTCCATGATCATCGGCAACGAATCAAAGAACTTGGGAGAACTCCTAGAAGCTTCCATAGTAGCTGAAACGGTGATTAAAGACCTCAACAGTCAGAAATCATCAAGAAAAGAGCCAACCGCCACTGTAACCTCAAAACCAAAGAGAAAAGAGGTCCTCAATGTGCAGACCAAGTCAGCTCCTCAGCTACCAAAGAAAGCTGAAAACAAAGCTGCTGGTAAGAGACCTGAACTCTTTGATGCCTTCAAAGAACGAGTAGAAAAGAAATACCCGTTCGATGAAGATGTTGATAAAATCTTCGGGGCTCTTGTGGCAAACGGCAGGCTCACCTTGCCTGAACCCAAAAGACTGGGTGATGTTGGTAAATCAAACGATCCTCGGTACTGTCCATACCACCAGATGATCTCGCATCCTCTCAATCAATGCTTCGTTATGAGGGAGAAAATAAACGAGATGTGGAAAGACGGAGTCATCACCTTTGACAAAAACTACGGGTCTACCTCCGTCAACATGGTGACATGTGGACAAACATCAAAATCACCGAAGTAGAAGATCATTACTTCCTTCAAGGTGATAAACTCAATCCAAGCGTCCGAGGAACTGGTTCCTTACCCGACACCAGACCGACAACCGATATGGGAACATCCCGATCTCCTGGAAGATGAAAATTGGGAGGTCGTGAAAATAAAGCCTACAGCTCAACAGCGAAGGCAGTCTAGGAAACATCTCCTCAAGCTCAAACGACAAGAGAAGACCCAGCCAAAACTAGAGGTCAAAGAAAAGGCGGAGGCTTCCTCTACCGCTTCACTGGAGGCAACAAAAACATCCCTTCCAGAGACTTCAAAGGGGGTAAGGAAATTCACTCTCAGTGATTTCATGCCACCTCAATTCAAAGAAGCCATGCAGGAGGCATCATACTCTTGCAATTCGGTAGTTGGATTCTCCATTGATGGATATGAATCCAGCGACACCGATGATGGCTTCGAATCCAACTACACAGATGAGTGGGAGGAGTCCCTTGAAACAGGAGAATATCTCTTCGATGAAGAATGGGTTCCTGAGTCTCATCTTATGCCAGTAATCTGGTATAACCCCCTACAGCCACAAGGATCCTGGTCTGATGATGAAGAAGACCAAGAAGCTGTACAAGAAAATGCTGCTGACCCAGCACCTCTCATTACTCCAGTGGAAATCAACCATGTTGAGCCACAAAGAGTTGATGAAGAAGAAGATCCGGCTCCCATGCCTGATCTTGAAGAATATGCAAGGATCTTGCAGCGACTCGCTCTAGAACAAGAGCAAGACGCGTCAACGAGCCTCCTCGCAATCCAGAGCCTGAAGTCCCTGAAGACCATCAGGTACATCCTCCCTTAACAACTGAAAATGGAGAAAATTGCTGGATAGACGATCCTCTTACATCCGAGAATGAGTCTGACCCCGATCAGGCAACGTCTCCCGTCAGAGCTTCCTGTAATGTGATAATTCGGGATTATAGCTCTTCCGAAGCATCGTCTGATGAAAGCACTTACACTCTGGCGACGCCTAGCAATATATCTTCTGAAGCCACCTCATCTCACATGACTTTCACTGAGATGACACCCTCTCAGGTTTCTTCTCCTGAGACTGTGAATTCAAAGTTCACACCCTTCCTGACTGAAGAATTCCCAGCCATTGATGCTTGGGACGATGAATTAGTCAACGAAGAAGAAAGGTTGCTGGATGCTGTTCAGGACTTGTTCCCGGAAAATGCTCCGTGCAACACGATCACTGAGGATGGCAACTCTGCTGCTGATTCATCCTCAGCAAATGAAAAACGACAGCCTCTTGATCCTGAAGACAATCTTCCAAACGAAAACCCTTCTCAAGAAGCTCTCGAAGTTGGTAGAGGCACCCGCTCTGGCCGGGACTACCACAAAAATTACAACCAATCTTCCTTTACATATGTAAATCCTTCGGGAAAAGATGTTGTAAGCGCCCCTAGTGGCAACAATGATGAACATGCAGGCCGTAAGGAGGCTTTCAAGTATGACTTGATTGAACACTTCAAGCACATACCTGCACGTCTGCACATCCTAGATTTGTTGCGAATGTCTCCGCACACTCGTGATAATCTCATCTCGGAATTACAAAAGTTGAATGAGGATGTCGACAAATATGCCCCGCAAGTCCTCCAAATTGAAATGGATTACCGGGTCAAAAACTCAGAAGCCTCCTCAAAGGGAGAAAAGAAGAAAACTGAGGGATCATGCATTGAATGCCTCTCGGTTAAAAAAAGCAGCCAGTGCAACCATCGCCTTCACAAAGGACGACCGCCTACTTGGAGAAACCAGGCATAACCGACCCCTGTACTTCACAGGGTATATCAAGGAAATGCCTATGCACAGAGTTCAGATCGACCCAGGTTCTGCACTCAACCTCATCTCCACATCGGCTCTTGAAGAGTTGGGCATCCCACCCAGCAAGCTGAGCCACACATCTGTATATATCTTTGGATACGATGGGAGTACTCAAAGGCCTATCGGCAAAATCAGGTTCAAGTTGTAGATCGGTGATCTTATCTCTGAGGTCACAGTGTATGCAATAAAAACCCCTTCATGCTACAACATCCTTCTCGGACGCCCTTGGATCCATGAGAATGGTGTTGTCCCTTCAACTCTACATCAATGCATCAAGTTTGTTGGCGACGACGGCATGATACATCGAGTCTTTGCGGACAGAAAACCCTTCAAAGGTAAAGAAGTCCACTTCCCAGACTCACAGATGTATGAAGGTGAAAAAGAAGAAGAGGAGAAGCACACAGCATCCTTTGCCGAAAATCTCCAGAAAGATAAAGGCAAAGCTCCTCAACAATCACCGGAAGAAAACAAACCATCCGGTAAATCTGAAGAGAGCATTCAAACTCCCTTCATCATCTCCCCCAAACCTTCAAAGCCTTTGGTCATCACAACTAAAGTGAAGAAGGCAAAGCAAAAGCCTGGGGGCAAATTTGTTGTCTCTTTCTTGTCTATCATGCAAGACACGGACTCGGATTTAGAGCCGGAAGACGACACATCGTTAAGCCAAGCTGACACTCGGCAAGTTCAGCCTGCTCTCACTCCAATGGAGATAACTTCTGACATAGAAGATCCTACGTCAGCTTCCTTCGTTGATCCAGCAACTTCAGCAAAGGAAAAGCCGATCTTCTTCCATAGATCGGATGCTTCTTCATCAAACTCCATGCTTGAACCTTTCCAAAATGAAGGTATGCCTCAACTATCCTTATATAGTTCTGTGGCACAAGCTATTATGAAGAAAATGGGCTATGACGCTCAAAACCCAGTCGGTTTGGGAGAAGGACGCGGTATTCTCACGCCATTGGGGCCCGTCTTGACCAAAAGCCAGCTGGAAGATTGGAGACTCTACGGCTATGTAGAAAAGTCTTCACACGGGTTAGGGTATGATCCCAACACTCCCTTGAGACAGTTGACACAAAGGCTTAAAAGTCAATATACTGACCAAGCCTCAACTTCTCAAGTCCATGAAGACATCGATCTCCCTGGATGTCTCTTTAATGAGTCACCTGACAAAGATCCATGAAGCTCATCCAATTGGCACGATTTCTCTAAAAATGAAGAGGAGTTGTCCGATGGAACAGACGTGTGGTCTTCTGACCCAAAAGAACCCTCATCTCCAAAAGAAGTAGCCTACTTCGACCCGGTTTCAACAGGCGATTGGGATCATCTCATAGCAAGCCTTGGGAAAATTACCGATCAAGAAGACCCGTGGAAAGGAACAAAACCTTGGTCTGGAAATGCCTTTGAAAACCCAGAAGGTTTCGTTGAGCTGGAAGCCTCCAAAAATATTGTGGAGGAACCACCTTCGAACCTTCCAACAGAAGATCCTGTTCAAAAGATAGACTTGGGAACACCAGATAACCCACGTCCTGTATTCATAAGCAAGAATGTAAAGGATGATGAGTTACCCGAGTATATCGCCTTTCTTCATGAGTTCGTTGATTGCTTTGCATGGTCTTACGCTGAAATGCCAGGCTTAGACCCCAAAATAGCGGTTCACAAACTCAATCTTCAAGAAGACATCAAGCCTGTCAAGCAAGGCCAAAGAAGATTCCGTCCAGATGTGATGGATAAAATTGAACAAGAAGTTCAAAAACTCAAAAGCGTCGGCTTCATCCGTGAGGAACAACATCCTGAATGGTTGGCCAACATTGTCCCCGTGACAAAGAAGAACGGGCAGATCAGGGTCTGTATTGACTATAGAGACCTGAATGGCGCATGCCCTAAAGATGAATTTCCGCTCCCCATACCAGAGGTAATGATTGATAACACCTGTGGATTCGAGCGAATGACATTCATGGATGGTTTCTCTGGCTACAATCAGATAAAGATGCATCCTGAAGATGAAAAACATACATCTTTTCGAACCCCATTTGGCGTGTATTGCTACACTGTCATGCCATTTGGTCTGAAAAATGCTGGTGCCACATATCAGAGGGCTATGATGAAAATATTCCAAGATATGCAGCACAAGACGGTTGAATGTTACGTTGATGGCCTCGCCGTCAAAAGCAAAAGAAAAGAAGATCATCTCGAAAACCTTCGAGAAGTCTTCCTCCAGCTTCGCAAACACAAACTGCGAATGAATCCTTTGAAATGCTTCTTCGGCGTCTCGTCGGGTAAGTTCCTCGGATTCTTAGTTCGGAAAGCTGGAATAGAGCTTGACCCCATAAAAGTCAAAGCCATTCTAGAAATGCCCTCTCCAAGAACCTTGAGAGAACTCAAAGGGCTTCAAGGGAGATTAGCCTACATCAGACGGTTCATCTCCAATCTTTCGGGGAAATGCCGTCCATTCTCCCGATTGATGAAAAAAGGTGTAAACTTTGTCTGGGATGCTGACTGTGAAGCTGCTTTCCAAGACATCAAGTCATACCTGACAAAACCTCCAGTGTTAGCTGCTCCTACCACTGGAAAACCATTCATCTTGTACACAAGAGCCCTTGATCACTCTTTGGGAGCTCTGCTTGCGCAAGAAAATGATCAAAGAAAAGAAGCTGCTCTATATTACCTCCCGCAAGCTAGTAGGTGCAGAGCATCGCTACTCTCCAGTCGAAAAAGAATGCCTTGCAGTGATGTTCGCCGTACAAAAACTGCGTCACTACTTGCTTTCCAACACAGTATACCTGGTCTCGAGGGTCAACCTCTTGAAGGTCCTTATCACAAAGGTAGGTTCTCTCAACGCTCGACTGGCAAAATGGTCCATCCTTCTGTCACAATTTGATATTAGGTATGTACCACAAAAGGCAATCAAAGGGCAAGCTCTAGCGGACTTCCTCGCAGAGCATCCATTGCCTAAAGATTCTCCACTCAGAGATGATCTCACAGACGAACCAGTCTACAATGTGGAGACTTTCTCACAAAGTGCCTCCTGGGACATGTACTTTGACGGTGCAACCAGGACGAATGAAAAAAGACAGTTGATCTCGGGAGTTGGCATCCTCTTTGTTAGCCCCGACAAATACATGATTCCACACGCTTTCTCGCTACTGGAACCACGCACAAACAATGTAGCTGAATATCAAGCTCTGATCTTAGGATTGGAACTCGCCATCGAATCCGGTATCACCATGCTGGAAGTCTTTGGAGACTCTCAACTGATCGTCAACCAGATGAATCAGAAATTTGAAGTCAGGAAGCCAGATTTGTTGCCTTACTACAACAAGGCACAATCACTTCTGCAAAAGTTTTTCATCTGTCACATCACCCACATTCGTAGAGGTGAAAACATACGTGCAGATGCCCTAGCCGGACTTGCCGCATCCATGGCAATCCAGGAAGGGGAAAACATGCAAATCACAGTGTGTGAAAGAAGAATCCTTCCTCCTCTTAACACACACCAAGCAGTGGCTGAATGCGACCAAGTGGTCGGAAGTCGGATTTCAATCCTTCAAACTTCAATCAGCGACTGGAGGGATCCATTCATTGATTACATTATGTTCGGAATCCTACCTGAAGATCCAAAAGAACGGGTAAGCACCCAAAGGCGAACCCCAAGCTTTCATTTGGATATTCCTTCAAAAATCCTTTACAGGAAATCCTTCAACGGAGTACTTCTACGCTGATTGTCACAACAAGAGGCTGAAGAAACACTCAAAGAAGTTCATGCTGGTCTTTGCGGAGCTCATCAGGCTGGACCTAATCTCTATGATCAGATAAAAAGGTTAGGATATTACTGGCCTACCATGGTAGCTGACGCAATGCAATTTGCTAAGCGCTGCCAACAATGCCAAGTTCATGGAGATTACATTCACATGCCTCCAGAATGGCTGCATCCTACAGCGATCTCATGGCCTTTCGAAGCCTGGGGTATGGACATCATAGGCCCTATTTCTCCCCCTTCGAGCAAAGGTCATCGCTTCATCTTCGCCGCTATGGATTATTTCTCCAAGTGGTCAGAAGCATTTGCGTTTAACGAAATGAAAACCTCATCAGTCCTTCAGTTCCTGCGCACCAACATCATCTGTCGTTTCGGCATACCCAAAAGATTCGTCCATGATAACGGACCATAGTTTTGGGATCATCGATTCTACAGGTTCTGCGACAAATACAAAATCCAAAGCTGTCCTTCGACTCCATACAATCCGGCAGCAAACGGGTTAGCAGAACCTTTCAACAAGACACTCTGCAAAATCCTCAAAAAAATGGTCTCTAGTCACAAAAGAGACTGGAACGACAAAATGTCTGAAGCTTTGTGGGCCTATCGAACCACCGTTCGAGGACCAACCCATAGCATACCATTCTCCTTAGTCTATAGATGCGAAGCTTTCGTGCCCTTGGAAGTACAAATTCCTTCCTTGAGGGTATCCTTGCAAAATGACATGACTCAAGAAAGCAATGTCAAATTGCGACTCCATGAGCTGGACAATCTCGATGAGAGACGGCTCAAAGCTCAACAAAGCATTGAACATTACCAAGCACGCATGGCAGGATCTTTCGATAAAAAGGTCAGGTAATGCGCCTACAAAAAGAGTGACTTGGTTCTTGCGGTAAAAAGACCAATGGTCTTCGCTCACAAGTCCAAAGGCAAATTTGAGCCAAAATGGGAGGGACCCTACGTCGTCGACAAGGTTTTCTCTAATGGCGCATACGCACTCCTAAACATGGAAGGTGACAGATGTATGCTGCCCATCAACGGCAAGTTCTTAAAGCGGTACTACCCCTGAAGACTTACCCAACTGGGTAAGAGCAATGCCTGTATGGCCAAAACCGGTTTCCAGGTACACGCTCGCTAAACCCACCCTTTTTTTAGAATTTTCATATCAAATGTTGAAATTTCTAGAATTTTAAAACAATGCTTACTTTCATCGTTTCATTGTTCAAAAAAAAAATATCCAAGTTTACGAACCTTTCCCTAACTTGACCAAAATTTTCAACCCTTGAACCCAAAATTCATGGTTTGAAACAAAATCCGGATTCAGGGATTTCCACCCTAGTCCACCCTGCCTTTTACCGCCAAAATGGTTTTAGGTCAAAACTTATGACCCTTGTGTCTTTAAAAAAAAATGGTTTTTCAAAAAAAAAAAAAAAACCGCGGGGAAGCGACGCTTAGTCGATACTCGCACAAATCGGAAGCATACGAACCACGTTCAACACTTCCAAAATTGCAGGGAAGCGACATTTCGTCGATACTTGCAAAATCCAAAACTGTGGAGACGCAACATTTCAGTTGATATCCACAACCCAAATTTCAAAGGTTCGGAAAAACCTAAAAAACCATGGAGACGCAACATTTCAGTTGATATCCATAACTCAAAGGTTCGAGAAAACCACAAATTTCAAAAATCGTGGGGAAACGACATCAAGTCAGTACCCCCAAAACCAAAATTTTTGAAAAGCAAGGATGCAACATTCCATTGATACTTGCACCCAAATCCGCGAGGATGTGACATTTCATCGATACTCGCAACCGAATGAGCAAGGATGCGACATTCCATCGATACTTGCAAGAACATTCAGCAGGGAGGCGACTTTTAGTCGATAGTTACATTTTTTAAAACCAAACCGGCTATAAATGCCATCAAAACAGGCTATAAATGCCACAAACCGGCTATCAATGCCACCAAAACAAACCGGCTATCAATGCCACAAACAAAAACTTAGATTTCAAAAAACCCGGCTATCAATGCCACCAAAACAAACAGGCTATCAATGCCACCAAAAACCGGCTATAGATGCCACAAAACAAACCGGCTATCAATGCCACCAAAACTGGCTATAGATGCCACAAAAAAAAAAACTCGGCTATCAATGCCACAAGAAAAGCTGGCTCTCATGCCAAAATTGGCTTCCATGCCACAAACAAAAACCTGGCTTCCATGCCAAAAAATCATTTGACAAAAGATTTTCACAAAATGACAACCTTTTGATCAAATCTCATTTAGCAATTACTTTTATCACAAAAAGATTCAAGTGAGCGTAGGGATAAACAAAAAAAAGAGTACACAAAAAAAATATACATGTGGTCCAAAAAAAAAGAAAGTTTCACAAGCACTACAAAAAAAAGTACCAAAAAATACAAGTGGTACCCAAAAAGAGAGAAGGATGGTTTCTGTTAAAAAAAATACAGGAGCTCAATCAAAAATGGTCTCCAGCCAAGAGTTCAGCTCCTCAAGCAAACTTTTAGCCTCAGCCGTCAAGGATTTCAAGGCACGCTTCTTCAGGAATTTGCCATGAGATGCTGGAGTGGGCTGTACCCCTTCTTTTGCACCAGGAAGCTTATCTCGAGCAGTTCGCCATTGTTTGTTCTCATCAGACTTCCTTTTAAGAACCCGATCGGCATCTGCAACCCGGTGAATCAGAGCAGTCTCCCTTTCACGAGCCTCTGTTATTGCAGTCCACTTGGCAGCGACTTGTGCCTGCAGATGCTCAAGACGTCTCCTGGCCTCATCGACCTCCCTATCAAGGATGTTCAGGTCATGTGTCAGCCCAATGATGTTTAGCTCTTCTAAGTTCTTCTCTCGGACTACCTGCTTCCTGCTTTCTGTAGCCTCATTCAGGTTAGACTGAGCCATATTCGCAGGGTCCAGGAACATCTCCTTGAAGAACTGATCATCAGGAAAACCAATGGTCTCAAACCACCTGTCACCCAGCTCAATGATCCTATCAACGATCGCCCTGGCACTTGTGACATCTAGACCAGCCTCTTCAGCATCACTGAGAATCTCACGCACATGCTGGATCATCCCAAATCCGGCATCTAAGTGCCCAGAAAGCAGAGTCTCAATCCAAGAGCTCAGAACTCGCACCACCACCTTCATCGCAAAAATAAGAGATGGCCCAGCTGAAGATTCGCCCAACTCCGTTGGTCGGCCGCTCATATCATCATCTGTTGGAAGAGTAACAAAATAACTCTTTCCAGTTGAAGCTGCTCCTGCTCGGGAAGGAATCTCAGCACGAGATATCTCCTCAACATTGTCAGCACTGGTCCCAGGAGTCTCTACCTCTGGATCAACCTCTGGCATCCCTTGCTCTAGTTCTGAAGGAAGCGATGGACCCTCCTCTGTCACTTCAAAACCTGCCAAAGAAACACAAAAAGGTATGAATATGATCCTGTTTGAAAATCATTATCAGGGTTATAACTACAAAATACCTTCTTCGACGACTGGCGGAACACTTTCCTCCTCCATGAACTCATTAGAAGCATCATCAACATTTGCGTCCATCGAGGGTTCAAAGTCATCGGAATCCTGTGGCAAGTCAGCTGGCAAGAAATGTGTTAGCAAACCAAGTCACAGACAAAAAAAAAGAAAAAAAAGGGAAGTCGTACCAATTGGAGATTCTGGATTCACTCCAGAGTGCCTCGGTTCTTCTTCAGGTGTCTCGACAGGATCCGTCACCACCTCATCGACTGGAACCTCAGGCATCGCCAAGTCTTCCTCTGCTAAAAAAAAAAAAGAAAAACAGAAACAAGAAGCAAATCAGAACATGGAAAAATCCCATAAAAAGAAATGGAAAGAGAAAAAGGAAGAATCATACCTTCACCGACAGCCTCTTCTTCTCGTCTTCTCTTCTCTGGAGGCTCGTCAGCATCCACTTGCACGTCCTCATTGATAGTAAGAGGAACTTCCAAGTCAGGAGAGTCCTCATGCTGCCCCTTGCTGCGATGATGACTCCTCCTCCTCTTACTCCTGCGGGCTCGCTTCTTGGAGGAACCTGTCCCGCTGTCAGAGTCAGGTTTCCCACTTGACTCCTCACTGGATGGTCTACTCTTGCCAGTAGACTCCACGGAAGCTTGCCTCTGTGCTGCTTGCATCCAAGCACCAAGTTCGGCTTCCTCCTGTTCTAGCTGCTCTAAAGCCTCATCAGGTATTTCTCGAACAGCTTCAGAACCAATGACGCTTTGGTCACCGAGAAAGCCTATCTTGTGCTTCTCTCCATAAAGGAAGGCCCAAACTTCCTCTCGCCGGATGCCATCCGACTTTCCAAGGCCCTTTCCAGATGCCAGCTTCACATCAAGCTCCTTCTTGGAAAGCCCCCGATATGCCGAAAAGCTCTCCGCGAACCACTTCGCAAAGCCGGCAGTCCGGGAAGTCAGCAACACAGGATAAGAAATCATGGCTGTAGTGTCTTCAGCACTATAGAAAGCCCATGCATTTCTCCCGTCCTGTAAGCCTCCAAAGCGCTTCACCATGCTTGAAGGCGCTCCAAAAACGCCTTGAGAAAAGCCCAGCTGCAAAGCAAAGCGAGAGGGCACATACGGCTGGATGTCGACGAAAAGATGTCTACGTTACACCATCGTGCCGACACGTATGTTGAAAAGCCACTCTCTCTCTCTGCATTCGTCAAGGAATAATGCCTTCCCGACCCCGCCCTGGTAGAGTCTCGGGAGGCACCAAAATCAAAAGCCTTCTTCCGCAACTCCGGAGAAAGCTTCACTGAAGACTGCCCCATCTCGACGTCCCTGAACCGTCGGATCCTCATGCGGGCAAACAAAAGTGATTCGGACATGGCTTTGCCCTTAGCCAGTCGAATCATCAGAGGATCATCATCCTGTGCAGCACCCAGCCGGTGGAAGCCAGGACAGTGGTACACGTACCACGAATAAAAGATGTGGGCTGAAAATACCCTATTCATGGGAAGCCCAAGCCGAACCAAAAAAGCAGCATCCTGCAGTTCGGTACACAGGTAGGAGTTAAGACCTGGCACCAAAGCAAGCTGCTCTCCAAACGCCATCTGACAAGCCGGAAAAATGCAATGCGGCCTGATGTGCGTTCCATCTCCTCCAGCAAAAATAGCCTCACCAAGCCAATAAGTGAGGTAAACAGTGAGATCTCTCCGCAGTGCAATGTCAGGACATATGGCGTTTGTACTGGCACAAAAATCTCTCAACTCTTCTTGCATGGCCAATATCTTCTTTGAACTTGGATCCTGAGCTCCGGCTTCTTGGGTCACGCTATCACAAGACTCCCTGCTATCAGAAAAGTTGGGGAATGAAGAGCTAGAACTCTTCCAACTGCTGGATCTAACTTTCAAACCCTCCTTCTCCTTCAAAAAATCATAGAAGGCGACGAGCTGAAAGTATAGAAGCCTGAACTCCTCAGACTGCCCCTCGAGGACGCTGTCAATCGGCATAAACTCCTCATAGAGTTTGCCGAGGATTGGCAATCCAGTAATGACGCTTAGCTCCTTCAAAGAAAAACCAATCTCACCATTCGTCGCAATGAAGGTATTGGTTTGTGGGAGGAATGATTCCAGCATAGCCATGAAGGCCTCGTCGGAAAAGATCACGGTCTCCCTAAAGGCGCGGACCGCATCAAAAATCCCGGCTTCCTTCAAAATGGTTCCACCAATCAGCAGGACGCGATCAGTCCACGACTTCCACTCGGAGTCAGCATTGAAAGGCTTTATCCAATTGCTGCCGTCACCGCTGTAAATACCAAGGCCCACCGGTCTCAAATCGACCGACGGATAATCAGAACCCTGGTAGCCGCTGGATGGCATTAATAGGTCCATGTCAATAGGCGACCTCTCTGTATATCCAGGAGAACCGCCAACAAAAACCCCGGTCTTGATTACATTTGTCCTTCTCACCCAGCTTGGAGGATCTTCCCTCTTGGAGCACGTGGGGGCAAGGCTCAGAATCGAGACGGTGCGATCAAACGTCGACCGGGTAACAACAGTCTTCTTCTCACCATCTGCTGTGAAAGAAAACTGAAAACACATCCTCTGGTATGTCATGTCATTAGGGACTGCATCACCAAAGAAGAAGGTAGGCTTGGGCAAAACGCTCTGATCTTCCATCACCCATGGACGACTGCTTACCATGATCTTATAGAATTCCTCTCCCTTGAGAGCGATCAGTCGCTGCCCTCATCTCATCTCTGTTGAGGGAATCGCATTCTTCCAGATTTCTCTCAACATACTGGACCTTCTCAAAGGCCTGCTGAACGGCCGGATTAGAAGATCTAGAAGATCGACGAGGTACGCTTGTAGCAGGCTCTTTACCCTTGTTCGTTCTGGAGGAACCACCTGCAAAGGATGGAAAATAAAAAGATCAAACATCAAAATGACAGAATCTTGCTAAAAAAAAATTTTGGTGAAATTTTGACATGATGACGGGGCATTTCCGAAGAAAAGGAATTATCCCGAAAGAATAGAAAGCTTGAAGATGGGCTCAACATCGCTGCGAGCTCCGAAACTCCAAACTTTCGAAACCTCAAAGTCTCCGCAAAATCAGGAAGGGCTCAACATCGCTGCGAGCTCCAAATTCCCAAATTTGCGAAAACTTTCAGGTATGCTATCACATCATGCTACAAATTTAATTTACAATTAAATGCATGCATGAACATCTAGGTTTATGTTGACACCAAAAATGTCACTTTGCCTCTTCAAGATCCAAAAGGCTACATGAAGTCGCAACCTGCCATAAATAGGCAATGCTGCTTCCAAAAATTAAATCTTGTAAGAATCAAACAAAAACTGCAAGATTCTTCCAGACAGCCAAAAGAGGAGTACACAAGAAGTTTCGGGCCATTTCAAAATCATTTGGCCTAACTTCGCTTCTCCGACAGCTGAAAAGGAGTTCTCGGCGGCAAAAGCATCGGAGACACCAAATCTTCGATCAGGGCCGATGGACGGTCTCAAAGTACTTCCAAAAGGCTCCACGTCAAGTTCCGAGTCAAACCGACAACGTTTGACCCTACATCAACCCTCGAACAGCTAAATCAAGCCTCTCGGCGGAGAGAACCACCGAGGCCATTACTCATCAGATAGAGCACATGGACGGCTTCAAAATGCTTATAAAGGGCTACACGTCAAATTTCAGGTCATTTCCACAACATTTGACCATAGTTTGACGCTCGGAAGCCAAATCAGGCCTCTCGGCGGCAAAGCTCTCCGGGACCATGGTTTCCAAGACAGAGCCTATGGATCATCTTAAAATGACTCCAATAGGTTCCCTGTCAAATTTTAAGTCAATCGGACATCGGTTGACCGCACATCAAACCGCGACATCTTCATCGCGACAAAAAGCAAGTCTACTGGTGATAGGACCCCAAACGGCTTCAAAACTCAAACAAAAGCCTATGGTTGGTCTTATTTATTGCTCAGGAAGCTTCACACCAAATTTCAGGTCATTACGACATCGTTTGACCCAGTTTCAGCTTCTGACGGAAAATCGGCAGCTCTGCGCGACAAAGTCTTCGGCTTTCTCAGGAAATTGGAAACTTTTGCAAAATAAAAATACAAGGATTCTCATCAGGTTTCCTACAAAGAAATCAGGCCGATAAAATGGTCAAAATGTCGAGAAAAAATACAGAAGGAAAAAGAATTGAAAAACAGCAAAACCCGGACACAAAACAGGACACAAAGGGGGGAAAACCCCCCAGGGTCGCAGGCCCCTGCGACCCTGGCCCAGGGTCGCCGGCGACCTTGGAGCCCGGGGTCGCCGGGAAGGCCCCGGAAACCCCGGTTTTCGCCGTTTTTTCTCCCGATTCGAAGGGCCCAGCCTCTGGTACTTTCCAAAATTCATGCTTTTGAGACACCAAGTCCTCTGACATCCGTCCAAAACACAGGTCAATCATCAAGAGTATCGAAAACAATATTGATCGCCACCCGGTCAACCAAAAAAAAAGTGTGCTTTCTACCTGACCGATCGAGAAATCGACAGGACAGATGGCACCGACCCGCTGTTGGCAACAAACACCTGAAATTACATGGTCATCTGATGTCGATCTACATGAAGATCCATCGATGATCATCGACAGAAAAATCCCAAAAGACGTGGCACGGCCCGCGACTCTTCAGCTGCTCGGCGACCACTTAATGCGATTAATTGACTAGCTTTATTACAGTCATTAATCCATTTCTTTGGACGGCCCAATCAGAAGCAAGCATTCGGGAGTTACAAGTCAAGAGACTCATGGCATTTAACCCATGAAACTCCTCCCATCATGGCAATTAAAGGCGATTAAATGCCCTCAATCTCCTCCGGCCAATCAAAAACCAAGAAAAAGGAGTTACAAAATAAAGAATTCAATTCTGTAACTCCTCCCTTTATGTAGCTTTATGACAATCAAAGCTCATAACCCTCCTAAATGGCCACCTAAAAAGCCTATAAATAGGAGAGCTCTCCAAGAAGAAAATACAGATCACAGAAAAAGCACAAACACAGACAGACAGAAGCACAGAAATCCAGAGAAAGGAAAAAGAGAGAAAACTCTGCGGAAGTTCTACACCGGCCACCGCAACAAGGTGACAAAAGTCCCTTGGGGGTACCCCCCCCCCCCAAGGTCCTTGCCTTCTCCTTCTGCCGCCAATTGCTTAGATGTGGCTTTTCAGCCCGTCTACTCGGCTTTTTATTGGACATAGGACCTTCCTTTTGGTCTTTGTCCTCTAAAAACCTGAGGTTATAGCCAAGCCAAGCGAATCAATAGCATCCTCTGTTCTCATCTGCATGGATGATGGCGAAGCCCACATATGGCTTGCGACCGTCAATCTAAACGGGTCCCCCACAATCTCCTGAGAAGTTAGATCCTCCTTTTCTTGCTTTTCATTGTAGTTTGTATTTTTTCAAAAGAGACAAAAATCACAACTGTCGTCTTTCATTATTGATAAGGATTGTAAATCGGCTATAAACGCCAAAATCGGCTATAAACGCCAAAAATCGGCTATAAACGCCAAAATCGGCTATAAATGCCAAAAAAATCGCCTTTCACGGCAAACCAAGAAAATGTCTCTTTTCTTAAAATATGTGCAATGGAAAACTTGAAAGAAGTTGATTTCCTTTTTACTTGCGAAGGTTGATCTCCAGATCACCACTTGCAATTCCAAGTAAAAATAGAAAATCTGGCACACCCACACAAAAAAAGAAATGTTGATGCACGCCCCTGCCCCCTGGTTACGAAAGGGTCGGAACCAAACGGACTCCCACGTCCGCCGACCTCGGTAGGAACCGAGCATTGGAGCGCGGTCCATCAAGCTGGCACACCCGGTGGGACCCGTTTATTTGAGAACACGATGCTAGAAATGAAATATTTGCATATCATATATTTTGCTCTATGCTTATATTTCTTTTCTCGATTCCTTGGCTACTTTATAATTGGTGGCCTATGTGAATTCGCATCTAAAAAAATGAGATGAGATTTTTTGTTTGGAAATTTCCAATTCTTTGAATTTATTTCCACTCTTTCTCTTTTAAAAAAAAAAATTAACAAAAAACAAAAAAAAAATCAGATTTTTCATTTGGATTCAAAATTGAGAAACTTTGATCCTCTCCCTTTTGGGCACTGGCGCTCACGGAAATCGCTGAGACCGTGTTCGGATCGGGGTTGAGGCCATTATTTCTCTTCGATGAGTTCTATTAAAGATCTAAAAATATATATATATATATAAATATATATAAATTTTTTTTTTTTTAGATTTCTCAATTTGGATTCAAAATTGAGAAACGTTGATCCGTTCCTATCGTTCATCGCCCTTGCAGAAATGTTGAGCCTGTTCGACTAAGGTTTTGGGCCATTGTTTCTCTTCGATGAGTTCATTTAAAAAATAAAAATAAAAAAATATAATTAAAAAAAAAAAGAAAGACATAGACCACTAAGGTTAAACCAACTGTGTTTCTTGATCATGGTTGATTCAAAGAAAAGCCTTGTCCAGAGTGTGGAGACAGCTTGACTGTTCTAGGCAAGGGTCCTCCAAACGGGTTCATTAAGTAATCCTACCCTTACCGGGGACAATTCTATCAATCAAGATTTCATAAGACCGGGTTTAGGAGGCCTATGTGTTACTCTCTCGTCTTTTAAATAAATAAAAAAAATAAAAATTTAAAAATTAAAAAATAAAAAATAAAAAATTTTTTTCAAAAAAAAATCTTAAAAAAAAAATAAAAAATAAAAAAAATATAAAAGTAAAAAAATTAAAAAAAAGGATTTTTCTTAAAAAAGAAAAGAAAAATCTTCAAAATCTTCAAAAAAAAAAACTTCCGTCATTTTGGGTTTAGATTGGAGAAATCTTGGTCTTCTTCTTTCTGAGCACTGGCGCTCGCGGAAAATCGCTGAGCCCGTGTTCAGATTGGAGTGCCTTTTGCTCTCTTTGATGAACCCGATATTGACTTTTCAAAAAAAAAAAAAAACTCGTCATCTTTAGATTCAGATCCGAGAAATTATGGTTCATTTCTTTCTGAGCACTGGCGCTCGCGGAAATCGCAGAGCCCATGTTTAGATCGGAATACCATCTGCTCTCTTTGATGAATCCAATCTTGACCTTTCAAAACAGAGAATCTCATCTCATGGATGCGGTCTCAAAACATTTGTGTCTAGCGGTACTAGTACGCCCTTTCAGGGTCTACTTTGTTGCGACCGGCACATCTGTAACTCCAACCTCATATTCTTCTTACCTCGAGCAAGCTCTGCTTCTCGATAAGTCGAATTTAAGTTCACAATTGCTTCTAGCAGTCACTGGGATGCTCATTCTGGGCTTACCATACCTGCGATCAGAACAATTGTACCTTCTATGGCATTTTGCCTTCCTCATATTGCTTGGGTCATCTACCTCGAGCAATTTGAAAAGACGAAACCATAGAACTTCCCATTTATGATCATTATATTCTTGTGATTACTAATGGATGTGGTCTTGTTTCAAAAATTTTCGAAAACTAACAATGGCAGCTTCACTAACCATTAGTTTCGATGAAAACAAGCACCAACTCATGCTTCAACAGAAGCAAACCACGCGCACCTACAAGCGCCCAATCAGCTGCCGAAGCGACAACTCCCTCGGCAACTCTCTGAACTCCGGGTCGACCTCGACTCCCCGGACTATCGTCTTTGGGATGCTGGGACCATTCCCACTTCCTGAGGAACAAACTGCTCCCTCCAAGAAGCAGAAACTCGCCTCTCAACGTGTCACTACCGTGACACCAAAGGCGAGCACCAGAAGGCCTGAAGCCCGTGGTAGCCCCACGAAGCCTCAACCTGCAAACAACCAGGTCTACCCCAAGACTTGGTCCCCAAGACCTTCACCAAAACAGAGAAGGTCCCAGACATCCACTAAGCCAGCATTCCTGGCCCCACTCAAGGAGAACCAGTTCTATCCTCTTGCCTACATGAAAGAGGAGAGACCCATCTCCGACTTGACTTCCAAGTCATCCCAGCATGAGCCGGCTTGTTCCTACAAGCCCAAAATCAAGTCTTGCATCACAAGGCCTCTACAAGCACCTGCTAAGGCCTACAAACCTGCAGTTCGACCCTTCATCTCTACAGGGGCCGAACTTCAAAAATTCAAAGCTTCGCTGCAACAGGCGAAGGACAGGGTTCGCATCCTGTCCTTGCCCAGCTACAAAGAAGACAGGCTCGGCTGCTGCGCCCGAGGGAGCACATCCTTCATCGTCAAAGCCCAGTCAGAGCTGACCGAAGCTCAAATTGCTCGTCGTATACGCCGCCGCGCGTCATACCGACAAAAGAGACTAGAGAAGCAAAGGACCCAGCCTCCCACACTTCAAGTCTCTCCCAAATGGGTCGAAAAAGAAAGACCCAACCAAGTTGCTGCCGTCCATATGGTTGGAAAAACCAGAAGGCGCCAAAAATCAGCAACAAAAATCCATGTCCGACGTCCGATGACCCGCAGCGTCTCCAGGACAAGAAGACATTCAGAAGAATCCCCTGCTCCTTCAAGCAAAAAATAGCAGAGTGATCCTTCCTCAAGCTCTTCTTCAAAAAGAATGAGCCCCAGCTCAGTCACCAGGACGGTTTCTTCATTCGAATCACGAAGGATGAATGTCTTGGCTACAAATTCTGAGCCACCACCTCGCAATCCACCTCCAGAAGATGCTATCACCCGCATCCAGCAGTTGGAACAGGGCCAGCAGAGGATTGAAACTCTGATGGAAAACCTTCTCCTCGCCTTCAAAATCAGGGCGAACAATGAACCTCCTCCGAATCATCAAAACGACGAGGTAAATGGAGAAGAAAATGAGTCATGCGCCCTTACCAAAAAGGACGTAGACGGTATCCTCGCCAAAGCAAAAGAAGAGGATATACTCAAGGAGCATGGGATCAAGCCACCATATCCCTTATGGATGGACTCGGTCCCGTTCCCCACCAAATTCAAGCATCCTACTCTCCAAACATATACGGGGAAAGGATCAAGCCAGACAGCACGTCATCCACTTCAAGATCCTGACGGGAGCTATCGCGGATCAAGATGCACTCAAGATCCGCCTCTTTGCAAGTACCCTAAAAGGTACGGCCTTCGATTGGTACTCCACTCTGCCGGAGGACTCAATCCAAAACTGGGCCATGCTAGAGACACGCTTCCTGACTCACTTCAAAGGTGAAGATCATCCCGCTACTATGGCTCAGCTGTGCAGCCTAAAACAGGGGGAGAATGACTCAACATATGACTTCATTCACAAGTGGAAAGCAATGGCATACAAATGCTCTGATGTATTGCCACAAGCGTCGCTAGTCGACATCTGCCGAAACAACATGAGAGCCAGAATCCGCTCCATGATCATCGGCAACAAATCAAAAAACCTGGGAGAACTCCTAGAAGCTTCCATGGAAGCTGAAACGGTGATTAAGGACCTCAACAGGTCAGAAATCATCAAGAAAAGAGCCAACCGCCATTACGACCTCAAAACCAAAGAAGAAAGAGGTCCTCAATGTGCAGACCAAGTCAGCTCCTCAGCCACCAAAGAAAGCTGAAAACAAAGCTGTTGGTAAGAGACCTGAACTCTCTGATGCCTTCAAAGAACGAGTAGAGAAGAAATACCCGTTTGATGAAGATGTTGATGAAATCTTCGGGGCTCTTGTGGCAAACGGCAAGCTCACCTTGCCTGAACCAAAAAGACCGGGTGATGTTGGCAAAACCAACGATCCTCGGTACTGTCCATACCACCAGATGATCTCGCATCCTCTCAATCAATGCTTCGTTGTGAGAGAGAAAATAAATGAGATGTGGAAAAACGGAGTCATCACCTTTGAACAAAAACTATGGGTCTGCCTCCGTCAATATGGTGACATGTGGACAAACATTAAAATCACCGAATGAAGAAGATCACTACTTCCTTCAAGGGTGATAAACTCAATCCAAGCGTCCGAGGACTGGTTCCTTCCCCGACACCAGACGGACAACCGATATGGTACATCCCGATCTCCTGGAAGTTGAAAATTGGAGGTCGTGAAAACAAAGCCTACAGCTCAACAGCGAAGGCAGGCTAGGAAACATCTCCTCAAGCTCAAACGCAAGAGAAGACCCAGCAAAACTAGAGGTCAAAGAAAAGGCAGAGGCTTCCTCTACCGCTTCACACTGCAATTCGGTAGTTGGATTCTCCATTGATGGATACGAATCCAGCAACACCGAGATGGATTCGAATCCAACTACACAGATGAGTGGGAGGAGTCCCTTGAAACGAGATATCTCTCCGATGAAGAATGGGTTCCTGAGTATCATCTAGAACAAGAGCAAGAACGCGTCAACCCGAGCCTCCTCACAATCCAGAGCCTGAAGTCCCTGAAGACCACCAGGTACATCCTCCCTTAACTCCTGAAAATGGGAGAAAATTGCTGGATAGACGATCCTCTCACATCCGAGGATGAGTTGACTCCGATCAGGCAACGTCTCCCGTCAGAGCTTCCTGTAATGTGATAATTCGGGATTATAGCTCTTCCGAAGCATCGTCTGATGAGAGCACTTACACTCCGGCGACGCCTAGCAATAATCTTCTGGAGCCACCTCGTCTCACGTGACTTTCACTGAGATGACACCCTCTCAGGTTTCTTCTCCTGAGACTGTGACTTCAAAGTTCACACCCTTCCTGACTGAAGAATTCCCAGCCATTGATGCTTGGGACGATGAATTAGTCAACGAAGAAGAAAGATTGCTGGATGTGTTGGACTTGTTCCCGAAAATGCTCCATGCAACACAATCACTGAGGATGGTAACTCTGCTGCTGATACATCCTCAGCAAATGAAAAACGACAGCCTCTTGATCCTGAAGACAATCTTCCAAACGAAGACCCTTCTCAAGAAGCTCTCGAAGTTGGTAGAGGCACCCGCTCTGGCCGGGACTACCACAAAAATTACAACCAATCTTCCTTTACATATGTAAATCCTTCAGGAAAAGATGTTGTAAGCGCCCCTAGTGGCAACAATGATGAACATGCAGGCCCTAAGGAGGCTTTCAAGTATGACTTGATTGAACACTTCAAGCACATACCTGCACGTCTGCACATCCTAGATTTGTTGCGAATGTCTCCGCACACTCGTGATAATCTCATTTCGGAATTACAAAAGCTGAATGAGGATGTCGACAAACATGCCCCGCAAGTCCTCCAAATTGAAATGGATTACCGGGTCAAAAACTCAGAAGCCTCCTCAAAGGGAGAAAAGAAGAAAACTGAGGGATCATGCATTGAATGCCTCTCGGTTAAAAAAGCAGCCAGTGCAACCATCGCCTTCACAAAGGACGACCTCCTGCTTGGAGAAACCAGGCATAACCGACCCCTGTACTTCACAGGTGTATATCAAGGAAATGCCTATGCATAGAGTTCAGATCGACCCAGGTTCTGCGCTCAACCTCATCTCCACATCGGCTCTTGAAGAGTTGGGCATCCCACCCAGCAAACTGAGCCACACATCTGTATCTATCTTTGGATACGATGGGAGTACTCAAAGGCCTATCGGTAAAATCAGGTTCAAGTTGCAGATCGGTGATCTTATCTCTGAGGTCACAGTGTATGCAATAAAGACCCCTTCATGCTACAACATCCTTCTCGGACGCCCTTGGATCCATGAGAATGGTGTTGTCCCTTCAACTCTACATCAATGCATCAAGTTTGTTGGTGACGACGGCATGATACATCGAGTCTTTGCGGACAGAAAACCCTTCAAAGGTAAAGAAGTCCACTTCGCAGACTCACAGATGTATGAAGGTGAAGAAGAAGAAGAAGAGGAAAAGCACACAGCATCCTTTGCCGAAATCTCCAGAAAGATAAAGGCAAAGCTCCTCAACAATCACCGGAAGAAAACAAACCATCCGGTAAATCTGAAGAGAGCATTCAAACTCCCTTCATCATCTCCCTCAAATCTTCAAAGCCTTTGGTCATCACAAACTAAAGTGAAGAAGGCAAAACAAAAGCCTGGGGGCAAATTTGTTGTCTCTTTCGTATCTATCATGCAAGACACGGACTCGGATTCAGAGCAAGAAGACGACACATCGTCAAGCCAAGCGACACCAGCAAGTTCAGCCTGCTCTTACTCCAATGGAGACAACTTCTGACATAGAAGATCCTACGTCAGCTTCCTTCGTTGTTCCAGCAACTTCAACAAAGGAAAAGCCGATCTTCTTCCATAGATCGGATGCTTCTTCATCAAACTCCATGCTTGAACCTTTCCAAAATAAAGGTACGCCTCAACTATCCTTATATGTTTCTGTGGCACAAGCTATTATGAAGAAAATGGGCTATGACGCTCAAAACCCAGTCGGTTTGGGAGAGGACGCGTATTCTCACGCCATTGGGGCCCGTCTTGACCAAAAGCCAGCTGGAAGATTGGAGACTCTACGGCTATGTAGAAAAGTCTTCACACGGGTTAGGGTATGATCCTGACACTCCCTTGAGACAGTTGACACAAAGGCTTAAAAGTCAATATACTGACCAAGCCTCAACATCTCAAGTCCATGAAGACATCGATCTCCCTGGATATCTCTTTGATGAGTCACCTGACAAAGATCCAGGAAGCTCATCCAATTGGCACGATTTCTCCGAAAATGAAGAGGAGTTGTCCGATGGCACAGACGTGTGGACTTCTGACCCAGAAGAACCCTCATCTCCAAAAGAAGTAGCCTACTTCGACTCGGTTTCAACAGGCGATTGGGATCATCTCATAGCAAGCCTTGGGAAAATTACCGATCAAGAAGACCCGTGGAAAGGAACAAAACCTTGGTCTGGAAATGCCCTTGAAACCCAGAAGGTTTCGTTGAGCTGGAAGCCTCCGAAAATATTGGGAGGAACCACCTTCGAACCTTCCAACAGAAGATCCTGTTCAAAAGATAGACTTGGGAACACCAGATAACCCACGTCCTGTATTCATAAGCAAGAATATAAAGGATGATGAGTTACCCGAGTATATCGCCTTTCTTCGTGAGTTCGTTGATTGCTTTGCATGGTCTTACGTTGAAATGCCAGGCTTAGACACCCAAAATGCAGTTCACAAACTCAATCTTCAAGAAGACATCAAGCCTGTCAAGCAAGGCCAAAGAAGATTCCGTCCAGATGTGATGGATAAAATTGAACAAGAAGTTCAAAAACTCAAAAGCGTCGGCTTCATCCGTGAGGAACAACATCCTGAATGGTTGGCCAACATTGTCCCCGTGACAAAGAAAAATGGGCAGATCAGGGTCTATATTGACTATAGAGACCTGAATGGCGCATGCCAAAAGATGAATTTCCGCTCCCCATACCAGAGGTAATGATTGATAATACCTGT
>CM022946.1:107898432-108342860 GCA_012931725.1 Litsea cubeba
GAGACCAAGAAGCTGTGTACAAGAAAATGCTGCTGACCCAGCCTCTCATTACTCCAGTGGAAATCACCATGTTGAGCACAAAGAGTTGATGAAGAAGAAGATCCGGCTCCCATGCCTGATCTTGAAGAATATGCAAGGATCTTGCAGCGACTCGCTCTAGAACAAGAGCAAGAACGCGTCAACGAGCCTCCTCGCAATCCAGAGCCTGAAGTCCCTGAAGACCATCAGGTACATCCTCCCTTAACTCCTGAAAATGGAGAAAATTGCTGGATAGACGATCCTCTTACATCCGAGATGAGTCTGACCCCGATCAGGCAACGTCTCCCGTCAGAGCTTCCTGTAATGTGATAATTCGGGATTATAGCTCTTCCGAAGCATCGTCTGATGAAAGCACTTACACTCCGACGAATGTTTCTTCTGGAGCCACCCCGTCTCACGTGACTTTCACTGAGATGACACCCTCTCAGGTTTCTTCTCCTGAGACTGTGACTTCAAAGTTCACACCCTTCCTGACTGAAGAATTCCCAGCCATTGATGCTTGGGACGATGAATTAGTCAACGAAGAAGAAAGGTTGCTGGATGCTGTTCAGGACTTGTTCCCGGAAAATGCTCCGTGCAACACGATCACTGAGGATGGCAACTCTGCTGCTGATTCATCCTCAGCAAATGAAAAACGACAGCCTCTTGATCCTGAAGACAATCTTCCAAACGAAGACCCTTCTCAAGAAGCTCTCGAAGTTGGTAGAGGCACCCGCTCTGGCCGGGACTACCACAAAATTACAACCAATCTTCCTTTACATATGTAAATCCTTCGGGAAAAGATGTTGTAAGCGCCCCTAGTGGCAACAATGATGAACATGCAGGCCCTAAGGAGGCTTTCAAGTATGACTTGATTGAACACTTCAAGCACATACCTGCACGTCTGCACATCCTAGATTTGTTGCGAATGTCTCCGCACACTCGTGATAATCTCATCTCGGAATTACAAAAGCTGAATGAGGATGTCGACAAATATGCCCCGCAAGTCCTCCAAATTGAAATGGATTACCGGGTCAAAAACTCAGAAGCCTCCTCAAAGGGAGAAAGAAGAAAACTGAGGGATCATGCATTGAATGCCTCTCGGTTAAAAAAGCAGCCAGTGCAACCATCGCCTTCACAAAGGACGACCTCCTACTTGGAGAAACCAGGCATAACCGACCCCTGTACTTCACAGGGTATATCAAGGAAATGCCTATGCACAGAGTTCAGATCGACCCAGGTTCTGCACTCAACCTCATCTCCACATCGGCTCTTGAAGAGTTGGGCATCCCACCCAGCAAGCTGAGCCACACATCTGTATCTATCTTTTTGGATGGGAGTACTCAAAGGCCTATCGGCAAAATCAGGTTCAAGTTGCAGATCGGTGATCTTATCTCTGAGGTCACAGTGTATGCAATAAAAACCCCTTCATGCTACAACATCCTTCTCGGACGCCCTTGGATCCACGAGAATGGTGTTGTCCCTTCAACTCTACATCAATGCATCAAGTTTGTTGGCGATGACGGCATGATACATCGAGTCTTTACGGACAGAAAACCCTTCAAAGGTAAAGAAGTCCACTTCGCAGACTCACAGATGTATGAAGGTGAAAAAGAAGAAGAGGAGAAGCACACAGCATCCTTTGCCGAAAGTCTCTAGAAAGATAAAGGCAAAGCTCCTCAACAATCACCGGAAGAAAACAAACCATCCGGTAAATCTGAAGAGAGCATTCAAACTCCCTTCATCATCTCCCTCAAACCTTCAAAGCCTTTGGTCATCACAACTAAAGTGAAGAAGGCAAAGCAAAAGCCTGGGGGCAAATTTGTTGTCTCTTTCGTGTCTATCATGCAAGACACGGACTCGGATTCAGAGTCGGAAGACGACACATCGTTAAGCCAAGCTGACACTCAGCAAGTTCAGCCTGCTCTCACTCCAATGGAGATAACTTCTGACATAGAAGATCCTACGTCAGCCTTCCTTCGTTGTTCCAGCAACTTCAGCAAAGGAAAAGCCGATCTTCTTCCATAGATCGGATTGCTTCTTCATCAAACTCCATGCTTGAACCTTTCCAAAATGAAGGTATGAATCAACTATCCTTATATAGTTTCTGTGGCACAAGCTATTATGAAGAAAATGGGCTATGACGGTCAAAACCCCAGTCGGTTTGGGAGAAGGATGCGGTATTCTCACGCCATTGGGGCCCGTCTTGACCAAAAGCCAGCTGGAAGATTGGAGACTCTACGGCTATGTAGAAAAGTCTTCACACGGGTTAGGGTATGATCCCGACACTCCCTTGAGACAGTTGACACAAAGGCTTAAAAGTCAATATACTGACCAAGCCTCAACTTCTCAAGTCCATGAAGACATCGATCTCCCTGGATATCTCTTTAATGAGTCACCTGACAAAGATCCAGGAAGCTCATCCAATTGGCACGATTTCTCCGAAAATGAAGAGGAGTTGTCCGATGGAACAGACGTGTGGTCTTCTGACCCAGAAGAACCCTCATCTCCAAAAGAAGTAGCCTACTTCGACCCGGTTTCAACAGGCGATTGGGATCATCTCATAGCAAGCCTTGGGAAAATTACCGATCAAGAAGACCCGTGGAAAGGAACAAAACCTTGGTCTGGAAATGCCTTTGAAAACCCAGAAGGTTTCGTCGAGCTGGAAGCCTCCGAAAATATTATGGAGGAACCACCTTCGAACCTTCTAACAGAAGATCCTGTTCAAAAGATAGACTTGGGAACACCAGATAACCTACGTCCTGTATTCATAAGCAAGAATATAAAGGATGATGAGTTACCCGAGTATATCGCCTTTCTTCATGAGTTCGTTGATTGCTTTGCATGGTCTTACGCTGAAATGCAGGCTTAGACCCCAAAATAGCGGTTCACAAACTCAATCTTCAAGAAGACATCAAGCCTGTCAAGCAAGGCCAAAGAAGATTCCGTCCAGATGTGATGTATAAAATTGAACAAGAAGTTCAAAAACTCAAAAGCGTCGGCTTCATCCGTGAGGAACAACATCCTGAATGGTTGGCCAACATTGTCCCCGTGACAAAGAAAAATGGGCAGATCAGGGTCTGTATTGACTATAGAGACCTGAATGGCGCATAACCTAAAGATGAATTTCCGCTCCCCATACCAGAGGTAATGATCGATAATACCTGTGGATTCGAGCGAATGACATTCATGGATGGTTTCTCTGGCTACAATCAGATAAGATGCATCCTGAAGATGAAAAACGTACATCTTTTCGGACCCCATTTGGCGTGTATTGCTACACTGTCATGCCATTTGGTCTGAAAAATGCTGGTGCCACATATCAGAGGGCTATGATGAAAATATTTCAAGATATGCAGCACAAGACGGTTGAATGTTACGTTGATGACCTCGCCGTCAAAAGCAAAAGAAAAGAAGATCATCTCGAAAACCTTCGAGAAGTCTTCCTCCGGCTTCGCAAACACAAACTGCGAATGAATCCTTTGAAATGCTTCTTCGGCGTCTCGTCGGGTAAGTTCCTCGGATTCTTAGTTCGGAAAGCTGGAATAGAGCTTGACCCCATAAAAGTCAAAGCCATTCTAGAAATGCCCTCTCCAAGAACCTTGAGAGAACTCAAAGGACTTCAAGGGAGATTAGCCTACATCAGACGGTTCATCTCCAATCTTTCGGGGAAATGCCGTCCATTCTCCCGGTTGATGAAAAAAGGTGTAAACTTTGTCTGGGATGCTGACTGTAAGCTACTTTCCAAGACATCAAGTCATACCTGACAAAGCCTCCAGTGTTAGCTGCTCCTACCACTGGAAAACCATTCATCTTGTACACAAGAGCCCTTGATCACTCTTTGGGAGCTCTGCTTGCGCAAGAAAATGATCAAAGAAAAGAAGCTGCTCTATATTACCTCAGCCGCATGCTAGTAGGTGCAGAGCATCGCTACTCTCCAGTCGAAAAAGAATGCCTTGCAGTGATGTTCGCCGTACAAAAGCTGCATCAGTACTTGCTTTCCAACACAGTATACCTAGTCTCGAGGGTCAACCTCTTGAAGTTCCTTATCATAAAGGCAGGTTCTCTCAATGCTCGACTGGCAAAATGGTCCATCCTTCTGTCACAATTTGATATTAGGTATGTACCACGAAAGGCAATCAAAGGGCAAGCTCTAGCGGACTTCCTCGCAGAGCATCCATTGCCTAAAGATTCTCCACTTAGAGATGATCTCCCAGACGAACCAGTCTACAATGTGGAGACTTTCTCACAAAGTGCCTCCTGGGACATGTACTTTGACGGTTGCAACCAGGACGAATGAAAAAAAGACAGCTGATCTCGGGAGTTGGCATCCTCTTTGTTAGCCCCCAACAAATACATGATTCCACACGCTTTCTCGCTACTGGAACCATGCACAAACAATGCAGCTGAATATCAAGCTCTGATCTTAGGATTGGAACTCACCATCGAATCCGGTATCACCATGCTGGAAGTCTTTGGAGACTCTCAACTGATCGTCAACCAGATGAATCAGAAATTTGAAGTCAGGAACCAGATTTGTTGCCTTACTACAACAAGGCACAATCACTTCTGCAAAAGTTTGACATCTGTCACATCACCCACATTCGTAGAGGTGAAAACATACGTGCAGATGCCCTAGCCGGACTTGCCGCATCCATGGCAATCCAGGAAGGGGAAAACATGCAAATCACAGTGTGCGAAAGAAGAATCCTTCCTCCTCTTAACACACACCAAGCAGTGGCTGAACGCCACCAAGTGATCGGAAGTCAGATTTCAATCCTTCAAACTTCAATCGGCGACTGGAGGGATCCATTCATTGATAACATTATGTTCGGAATCCTACCTGAAGATCCAAAAGAACGGGTAAGCACCCAAAGGCGAACCCTAAGCTTTCATTTGGATATTCCTTCAAAAATCCTTTACAGGAAATCCTTCAACGGAAGTACTTCTACGCTGCTTGTCACAACAAGAGGCTGAAGAAACACTCAAAGAAGTTCATGCTGGTCTTTGCGGAGCTCATCAGGCTGGACCTAAGCTCTATGATCAGATAAAAAGGTTAGGATATTACTGGCCTACCATGGTAGCTGACGCAATGCAATTTGCTAAGCGCTGCCAACAATGCCAAGTTCATGGAGATTACATTCACATGCCTTCAGAATGGCTGCATCCTACAACGATCTCATGGCCTTTCGAAGCCTGGGCTATGGACATCATAGGCCCTATTTCTCCCCCTTCGAGCAAAGGTCATCGCTTCATCTTCGCCGCTACGATTTATTTCTCCAAGTGGTCAGAAGCATTTGCGTTTAACGAAATGAAGACCTCATCAGTCCTTCAGTTCCTGCGCACCAACATCATTTGTCGTTTCGGCATACCCAAAAGATTCGTCCATGATAACGGACACAGTTCCGGGATCATCGATTCTACAGGTTCTGCGACAAATACAAAATCCAAAGCTGTCCTTCGACTCCATACAATCCGGTAGCAAACGGGTTAGCAGAAGCTTTCAACAAGACACTCTGCAAATCCTCAAAAAAATGGTCTCTAGTCACAAAAGAGACTGGAGCGACAAAATGTCTGAAGCTTTGTGGGCCTATCGAACCACCGTTCGAGGACCAACCCATAGCACACCATTCTCCTTAGTCTATGGATGCGAAGCTGTCGTGCCCTTGGAAGTACAAATTCCTTCCTTGAGGGTATCATTGCAAAATGACATGACTCAAGAAAGCAGTGTCAAATTGCGACTCCATGAGCTGGACAATCTCGATGAGAGACGGCTCGAAGCTCAACAAAGCATTGAACTTTACCAAGCACGCATGGCAGGATCTTTCGATAAAAAGGTCAGGCAACGCGCCTACAAAAAGAGTGACTTGGTTCTTGCGGTAAAAAGACCAATGGTCTTCGCTCACAAGTCCAAAGGCAAATTTGAGCCAAAATGGGAGGGACCCTATGTCATCGACAAGGTTTTCTCTAATGGCGCATACGCACTCCTAAACATGGAAGGTGACAGATGTATGCTGCCCATCAACGCCAAGTTCTTAAAGCGGTACTACCCTTGAAGACTTACCCAACTAGGTAAGAGCAATGCCTGTATGGCCAAAACTGGTTTCCAGGTACACGCTCGCTAAACCCACCCTTTTTTTAGAATTGTCATATCAAATGTTGAAATTTCTAGAAATTTAAAACAATGCTTACTTTCATCATTTCATTGTTCAAAAAAAAAAATATCCAAGTTTAGGAACCTTTCCCTAACTTGACCAAAATTTTTCAACCCTTGAACCCAAAATTCATGGTTTGAAACAAAATCCGGATTCAGGGATTCCACCCTATTCCACCCTGCCTTTTACCGCCAAAATGTTTTAGGTCAAAACTTATGACCCTTGTGTCTTTAAATAAAAAAAATGGTTTTTAAAAAAAAAAACCACGGGGAGGAAGCGACGCTTAGTCGATATTCACACAAATCGGAAGCATACGAACCACGTTCAACACTTCCAAAATTGCAGGGAAGCGACATTTCGTCGATACTTGCGAAATCCATAACTGTGGAGACACAACATTTCAGTTGATATCCAGAACCCAAATTTCAAAGGTTCGAAAAAACCTAAAAAACCATGGAGACGCAACATTTCAGTTGATATCCATAACTCAAAGGTTCGAGAAAACCACAAATTTCAAAAATCGTGGGGAAACGACATCAAGTCAGTACCCGTAAAACCAAAATTTTTGAAAAGCAAGGATGCGACATTCCATTGATACTTGCACCCAAATCCGCGAGGATGCGACATTTCATCGATACTCGCAACCGAATGAGCAAGGATGCGACATTCCATCGATACTTGCAAGAACATTCAGCAGGGAGGCGACTTTTAGTCGATACTTGCATTTTTGAAAACCAAACCGGCTATAAATGCCATCAAAACAGGCTATAAATGCCACAAACCGGCTATCAATGCCACCAAAACAAACCGGCTATCAATGCCACAAACAAAAAACTTGGATTTCAAAAAACCCGGCTATCAATGCCACCAAAACAAACCGGCTATCAATGCCACCAAAACTGGCTATAGATGCCACAAAAAAAAAACTCGGCTATCAATGCCACAAGAAAAGCTGGCTCTCATGCCAAAATTGGCTTCCATCCCATAAACAAAAACCTGGCTTCCATGCCAAAACAATCATTTGACAAAAGATTTTCACAAAATGACAACCTTTTGATCAAATCCCATTTAGCAATTACTTTTATCACAAAAAGATTCAAGTGAGTGTAGGGATAACAAAAAAAGAGTACCAAAATAAAATATACATGTGGTACCAAAAAAAAGAAAGTGTTCACAAGCACTACAAAAAAAATAAGTACCAAAAAATACAAGTGGTACCAAAAAAGAGAGAAGGATGGTTTCTGTTAAAAAAAAAATTACAGGAGCTCAATCAAAAATGGTCTCCAGCCAAGAGTCAGCTCCTCAAGCAAACTTTTAGCCTCAGCCGTCAAGGATTCCAAGGCACGCTTCTTCAGGAATTTGCCATGAGATGCTGGAGTGGGCTGTACCCCTTCTTTCGCACCAGGAAGCTTATCTCGAGCAGTTCGCCATTGTTTGTTCTCATCAGACTTCATTTTAAGAACCTAATCGGCATCTACAACCCGGTGAATTAGAGCAGTCTCCCTTTCACGAGCCTCTGTTATTGCAGTCCACTTGGCAGCGACTTGTGCCTGCAGATGCTCAAGACGTCTCATGGCCTCATCGACCTCCCTATCAAGGATGTTCAGGTCATGTGTCAGCCCAATGATGTTTAGCTCTTCTAAGTTCTTCTCTCGGACTACCTGCTTCCTGCTTTCTGTAGCCTCATTCAGGTTAGACTGAGCCATATTCACAGGGTCCAGGAACATCGCCTTGAAGAACTGATCATCAGGAAAACCAATGGTCTCAAACCACCTGTCACCCAGCTCAATGATCCTATCAACGATCGCCCTGGCACTTGTGACATCTAGACCAGCCTCTTCAGCATCACCGAGAATCTCACGCACATGCTGGATCATCCCAAATCCGGCATCTAAGTGCCCAGAAAGCAGAGTCTCAATCCAAGAGCTCAGAACTCGCACCACCACCTTCTTCGCAAAAAGAAGAGATGGCCCAGCTGAAGATTCGCCCAACTCCGTTGGTCGGCCGCTCATATCATCATCTGTTGGAAGAGTAACAAAAGAACACTTTCCAGTTGAAGCTGCTCCTGCTCGGGAAGGAATCTCAGCACAAGGTATCTCCTCAA
The DNA here is from genome assembly GCA_012931725.1 of Litsea cubeba. Taxonomy (NCBI): domain Eukaryota; kingdom Viridiplantae; phylum Streptophyta; class Magnoliopsida; order Laurales; family Lauraceae; genus Litsea; species Litsea cubeba. The sequence goes on from CM022946.1 coordinate 107,906,710, forward strand.
CATTGTCAGAACTGGTCCCAGGAGTCTCTACCTCTTGATCAACCTCTGGCATCCCTTGCTCTGGTTCTGAAGGAAGCGATGGACCCTCCTCTGTCACTTCAAAACCTGCCAAAGAAACACAAAAAGGTATGAATATGATCCTGTTTGAAAATCATTATCAGGGTTATAACTACAAAATACCTCTTCGACGACTGGCGGAACACTTTCCTCCTCCATGAACTCATTGGAAGCATCATTAACATTTGCGTCCATCGAGGGTTCAAAGTCATCGGAATCCTGTGGCAAGTCAGCTGGCAAGAAATGTGTTAGCAAACCAAGTCACAGACAAAAAAAAAAAAGAGAAAAAAAAGGGAAGTCGTACCAATTGGAGATTCTGGATTCACTCCAGAGTCCCTCGGTTCTTCTTCAGGTGCCTCGACAGGATCCGTCACCACCTCATCGACTGGAACCTCAGGCATCGCCAAGTCTTCCTCTACTAAAACAAAAAAAAAAAGAAAAGTAGAAACAAAAAGCAAATCAGAACATGGAAAAAATCCCATGAAAAGAAATGGAAAGAGAAAAAGGAAGAATCATACCTTCACCGACGGTCTCTTCTTCTCGGCTTCTCTTCTCTGGAGGCTCGTCAGCATCCACTGGCACATCCTCATTGATAGTAAGAGGAACTTCCAAGTCAGGAGAGTCCTCATGCTGCCCCTTGCTGCGATGATGACTCCTCCTCCTCTTACTCCTGCGGGCTCGCTTCTTAGAGGAACCTGCCCCGCTGTCAGAGTCAGGTTTCCCACTTGACTCCTCACTGGATGGTCTACTCTTGCCAGTAGACTCCACGGAAGCTTGCCTCTGTGCCGCTTGCATCCAAGCGCCAAGTTCGGCTTCCTCCTGTTCTAGCTGCTCTAAAGCCTCATCAGGTATTTCTCGAACAGCTTCAGGACCAATGACGCCCTGGTCACCGAGAAAGCCTATCTTGTGCTTCTCTCCAGAAAGGAAGGCCCAAACTTCCTCTCGCCGGACGCCATCCGACTTTCCAAGGCCCTTTCCAGATGCCAGCTTCACATCAAGCGCCTTCTTGGAAAGCCCCCGATATGCCGAAAAGCTCTCCGCGAACCACTTCGCAATGCCGGCAGTCCTGGAAGTCAGCAACACAGGATAAGAAATCATGGCTATAGTGTCTTCAGCACTATAGAAAGCCCATGCATTTCTCCCGTCCCGTAAGCCTCCAAAGCGCTTCACCATGCTTGAAGGCACTCCAACAACGCCTTGAGAAAAGCCCAGCTGCAAAGTAAAGCGAGAGGGTACATACGGCTGGATGTCGACGAAAAGATGTCTACGGTACACCATCGTGCCGACACGTATGCTGAAAAGCCACTCTCTCTATGCATTCGTCAAGAAATAATGCCTTCCCGACCCAGCCCTGGTAGAATCTCGGGAGGCACCAAAATCAAAAGCCTTCTTCCGCAACTCCGGAGAAAGCTTCACTGAAGACTACCCCATCTCGACGTCCCTGAACCGTCGGATCCTCATGCGGACAAACAAAAGTGATTCGGATACGGCTTTGCCCTTAGCCAGTCGAATAATCAGAGGATCATCATCCTGTGCAGCACCCAGCCGGTGGAAGCCAGGACAGTGGTATACATACCACGAATAAAAGATGTGGGCTGAAAATACCCTATTCATGGGAAGCCCAAGCCGAACCAAAAAAGCAGCAGCATGCAGTTCGGTACACAGGTAGGAGTAAAGAGCTGGCACCAAAGCAAGCTACGCCATCTGACAAGCCGGAAAAATACAATGCGGCCTGATGTGCGTTCCATCTCCTCCAGCAAAATAGCCTCACCAAGCCAATAAGTGAGGTAAACAGCGAGATCTCTCCGCAGTGCAATGTCAGGACATATGGCGTTTGTACTGGCACAGAAATCTCTCAACTCTTCTTGCATGGCCAAGATCTTCTTTGAACTTGGATCCTGAGCTCCGGCTTCTTGGGTCACGCTATCAGAAGACTCCCTGCTATCAAAAAGTTGGGGAATGAAGAGCTAGAACTCTTCCAACTGCTGGATCTAACTTTCAAACCCTCCTTCTCCTTCAAGAAATCATAGAAGGCGACGAGCTGAAAGTACAGAAGCCTGAACTCCTCAGACTGCCCCTCAAGGACGCTGTCAATCGGCATAAACTCCTCATAGAGTTTGCCAAGGATGGGCAATCCAGTAATGGCGCTCAGCTCCTTCAAAGAGAAACCAATCTCACCATTCGTCACAACGAAGGTATTGGTTTGTGGGAGGAATGACTCCAGCATAGCCATGAAGGCCTCGTCGGAAAGACCACGCTCTCCCTGAAGGCACGGACCGCATAAAAAATCCCAGCTTCCTTCGAAATGGCGCCACCAATCAGCAGGACGTGATCAGTCCACGACTTCCACTCAGAGTCAGCATTGAAACGACAACGAAGTCAAAAAGGCTTTATCCAATTGCTGCCGTCACCGCTGAAAATACCAAGGCCCACCGGTCTCAAATCGACCGACGGATAATCAGAACCCTGGTAGCCGCTGGATGGCATCAACAGGGTCCATGTCAACAGGCGACCTCTCCGTATATCCAGGAGAACCGCCAACAAAAACCCCGGTCTTGATTACATTTGTCCTTCTCACCCAGCTTGGAGGATCTTCCCTCTTAGAGCACGTGGGGGCAAGGCTCAGAATCGAGACCGTGCGATCAAACGTCGACCGGGGTAACAATAGTCTTCTTCTCACCATTTGCTGTGAAAGAAAACTGAAAACACCTCCTCTGGTATGTCATGTCATCAGGGACTGCATCACCAACGAAGAAGGTACGCTTGGGCAAAACGCTCTGATCTTCCATCACCCATGGACGACTGCTTACCATGATCTTATAGAATTCCTCTCCCTTGAGAGCGATCAGTCGCTGCCCTCATCTCATCTCTATTGAGGGAGTCGCATTCTTCTAGATTTCTCTCAACATACTGGACCTTCTCAAGGCCTGCTGAACGGCCGGATTAGAAGATCTAGAAGATCGACGAGGTACGCTTGTAGCAGGCTCTTTACCCTTGTTCGTTCTGGAGGAACCACCTGCAAAGGATGGAAAAGAAAAGATCAAACATCAAAATGACAGAATCTCGCTAAAAAAAAAATTTTGCGAAATTTTGACATGATGACGGGGCAATTCCGAAGAAAAGGAATTATCCCGAAAGAAATAGAAAGCTTGAAGATGGGCTCAACATCGCTGCGAGCTCCGAAACTCCAAACTTTCGAAACCTCAAATTCTCCGCAAAATCAGGAAGGGCTCAACATCGCTGCGGGCTCCAAATTCCCAAATTTGCGAAAACTTTCAGTATGCTATCACATCATGCTACAAATTTAATTTACAATTAAATGCATGCATGAACATCTAGGTTTGCAAAAAAAAAAAAGGGGCATTATCATGATGAGCAAAAGAAAAAAAAAGAGAAAAAGAAAAGAAACTTTCTCAAAAAAAAGAGGGGAAAGAAAAAAAAAAGAAAAAAGAAAAGAAACTTTCTCAAAAAAAAAAAAAAAGAGGGAAAGAAAACAAAAAAAAAAAAGGGATGGCCCACAGGCCATGTGGCCGTACGGCCAGATCCATACGGATCTGTTCGTACGGCCGACAAAAAAAAAACACATGCCAAAAAAAAAAGAAAATAAGAAAGCAAAAAAAAAAAAACGTGTAAAAAAAAAGGGAAGCAAACACGAGGAAAAAAAAAGAAAAGAAAATAAAGAAACAAAAAAAAGAAAGAACTTTTTTTTTTCTACAATGGAGTTTTCTTGAAAAAAAGGAACTTACTTGAAGCCATTGATGGAGAAGAAGAAGAAAAGTCTTGAAGATCTTGAAGAAGAAGAACTCTTGGTCTTGAAGCCCTCTTGAGATTATTGCAAAAGAAAGTAATAAGAGCAAGAGATCCAACCTCCTCCTTGCTTTTATAGAAGAGAGCAAACCAAAGAAGGAAAGAAGAAAGAGATAAGTGTTACTAATTAGTAACCTTACCAAAAGAAAGAGATTAGAAAGATTCTTTCCCAAAAGAAAGATATCTTGAAGGATTTTCTCCTAAAAAGAAATCAATGAGAGATTTTCTCCCAATAGATAGGATCAATGAAGGATTCTTTCCCAAAAGAAAGATATCTTGAGATATCCTATCCCAAAATAAAGGGAATATGAGAGATTCTCTCCAAGTAAAGATATTATTAGATATTCTCTATCCAAATGAGATATTTTTGGATATTCTTTACAAAAATGACATGAGATCTAAGCCATTTCAAAAGCTTAAGGTCCCATGGGTTAGCCCATATGAGCCAGGTTTGACCACCTAGGCACTTGAAAAAAAAAATAAAAAAAATAAAAAAATAAAAAAATTTGGGCTTTTAGTCAAAGAGAAATCCCTCTTACCAAGAGCATACAAAAATGGTTCCATGCCTCTTTTGAGTTGATTGGACCATACAAAGAAAATTCCAAGCCCCATGAGCTTCCAAAAATCAAACCATCCAGCCTCATATACCAAATTGAGCCAAAATCTTGAAATTGACATTCCACAAAAATCCAAACCAAAACCTGGTCCCCTAACTTGCCACATACAGCTTGTTAGGTCACAAGACCAAAACCAGAAACCAAAACCTGATCCCCCAACATTCCACATACAGCTTGTTGGGTCACACGATCAAAACCAAACCCGACCCCCTAACCTGCCACATACAGCCTGTTAGGTCACAAGGTGAAAACCCAAATCCACATCCTTGATGTTATCTTCAAAATTTGCCTCGAGATGGTACGTGATCCTTTTCACTACCATAAAATTCCCCTGGACGCTCAAAAGGCTACAAATAGAAAAAAAAAAAAGAAGGGACTGCTCAAAGACTCTTGGTCTAGTCACACGCTCTCCTTCAAAAATCTCTTCGAGGCACATCGACTACCAATGATAAGCAACTCGTCGCTTTGTACCTCGAGGGGGCATTTGTTGACACCTAAAATGTCACTTTGCCTCTTCAAGATCGAAAGAGCTACATGAAGTCGCAACCTGCCATAAATAGGCAATGCTACTTCCAAAAATCAAATCTTGTCAGAATCAAACAAAAACTGCAAGATCCTTCAATACAACCAAAAGAGGAGTACACAAGAAGTTTCGGGCCATTTCAAAATCATTTGGCCTAACTTCGCTTCTCCGGCAGCCGAAAAGGAGCTCCCGGCGGCGAAAGCATCGGAGACACTAAATCTTCGATCAGAAGCCGATGGATGGTCTCAAAATACTTCCAAAGGCTCCACGTCAAGTTCCGAGTCAAACCGACAACATTTGACCCTACATCAACCCTCGAACAGCTAAATCAAGCCTCTCGGCGGCGAGAACCACCGAGGCCATTACTCATCAGATAGAGCACATGGACGGCTTCAAAATGCTTATAAAGGGCTACACGTCAAATTTCAGGTCATTTCGACAACATTTGACCATAGTTTGACGCTCGTAAGCCAAATCAGGCCTCTCGGCGGCAAAGCTCTCTGGGACCATGGTTTCCAAGACAGAGCCTATGGATCATCTTAAAATGACTCCAATAGGTTCCCTGTCAAATTTCAAGTCAATCGGACATCGGTTGACCGCACATCAAACCGCGACATCTTCATCGCGACAAAAAGGAGTCTACTGGTGATAGGACCCCAAATGGCTTCAAAACTCAAACAAAAGCCTATGTTGGTCTTATTTATTGCTCAAGAGGCTTCACACCAAATTTCAGGTCATTCCGACATCGTTTGACCTAGTTTCAGCTTCGGACGGAAAATCGGCAGCTCTGCGCGACAAAGTCTTCGGCTTTCTCAGGAAATTGGAAACTTTGCAAAATAAAATGCAAGGATTCTCATCAGGTTTCCTATAGGGAAATCAGGCCAATAAATGGTCAAAAATGTCAAGGAAAAATTTAGAAGAAAAAAGAATCGAAAAACAGCAAAAACGGACACAAAACGGGACAAAAAGGGGGAAAACCCCCCCAGGGTTGCAGACCCCTGCGACCCTGGCCCAAGGTCACAGGCCCCTGCGACCCTGCCCCTGCGACCCTGGGCCAGGGTCGCCGGCGACCCTGGAGCCCGGGGTCGCCGGGAAGGCCCCGGAAACCCCAGTTTTCGCCATTTTTTTGCGATTCGAAGCGCCCAGCCTCTGGTATTTTCCAAAATTCATACTTTTGAGACACCAAATCCTCTGACATCCGTCCAAAACACGGGTCAATCATCAAGAGTATTGAAAACAATATTGATCGCCACCCGGTCAACCAAAAAAAATGTGCTTTCTACCCAACCGATCGAGAAATCGACAGGACAGATGGCACCGACTTGCTGTTGGCAACAAACACCTGAAATTACATGGTCATCCGATGTCGATCTACATGAAGATCCATCGATGATCATCGCCAGAAGAATCCCAAAAGACACGGCACGGCCCGCGACTCTTCAGATGCTCGGCGACCACTTAATGCGATTAATTGACTAGCTTTATTACAGTCATTAATCCATTTCTTTGGACGGACCAATCAGAAGCAAGCATCCGGGAGTTACAAGTCAAGAGATTCATGGCATTTAACCCATGAAACTCCTCCCATCATGGCGATTAAAGGCGATTAAATGCCCTCAATCTCCTCCGGCCAATCAGAAGCCAAGAAAAAGGAGTTACAAAATAAAGAATTCAATTTTGTAACTCCTCCCTTTATGTAGCTTTATGACAATCAAGGCTCATAAACCCTCCTAAATGGCTACCTAAAAGCCTATAAATAGGAAAGCTCTCCAAGAAGAAAGAACAGCAGACACACAGACAATAGACTGCAGAAAATCCGGAAACTCAGAGAGAAAGAGGCATCAGAAATCTAAGAGAGAAAACTCTGCGGAAATCCAACTCCGACCACCGCTACAAGGTGACAAAAGTCCCTTGGGGGGTACCCCCCCCCCCCCCAAGGTCCTTGCCTTCTCCTTCTGCTGCCAATGGCTTAGACATGCTTTTCAAGCCCGTCTACTCGGCTTTTTATTGGACATAGGACCTTCTTTTGGTCTTTGTTCTCCAAAAACCTGAGGTTATAGCCAAGCCAAGCGAATCAATAGCATCCTCTGTTCTCATCTGCATGGATGATGGCAAAGCCCACATATGGCTTGCGACCGTCAATCTAAATGGGTCCCCCACAATCTCCTGAGAAGTTAGATCATCATTTTCTTGCTTTTCATTGTAGTTTGTATTTTTTCAAAAGAGACAAAAATCACAACTCTTGTCTTTCATTATTGATAAGGATTGAAAATCAGCTATAAATGCCAAAAATCGGCTATAAACGCCAAAATCGGCTATAAATGCCAAAAAAATCGCCTTTCACGGGAAACCAAGAAAATGTCTCTTTTCTTAAATATATGTGCAATGGGAAACTTGAAAGAAGTTGATTTCCTTTTTACTTGCGAAGGTTGATCTCCGGATCACCACTTGCAATTCCAAGTAAAATAGAAAATCTGGCACACCCACACAAAAAAAGAAATGTTGATGCGTGCCCTTGCCCCCCGGTTACGAAAGGGTCGGACCCGACGGACTCCCACGTCCGCCGACCTCGGTAGAACCGAGCAGGAGCGCGGTCCATCAAGATCAGCTGTCTTTTTTCATTTGTCCTGGTTGCACTGTCAAAGTACATGTCCTAGGAGGCACTTTGCGAGAAAGTCTCCACATTGTAGACTGGTTCATCTGGGAGATCATCTCTGAGCGAAGAATCTTTAAGCAATGGATGCTCTGCGAGGAAGTTCACTAGAGCTTGCCCTTTGATTGCCTTTTGTGGTAGATACCTAATATCAAATTGTGACAGAAGGATGGACCATTTTGCCAGTCGAGCGTTGAGAGAACCTGCCTTTGTGATAAGGACCTTCAAGAGGTTGACCCTCGAGACCAGGTAGACTGTGTTGGAAAGCAAGTAGTGACGCAGCTTTTGTATGGCGAACATCACTGCAAGACATTCTTTTTCGACTGGAGAGTAGCGATGCTATGCACCTACTAGCATGCGGCTGAGGTAATATAGAGCAGCTTCTTTTCTTTGATCATTTTCTTGTGCAAGCAGAGCTCCCAAAGAGTGATCAAGGGCTCTTGTGTACAAGATGAATGGTTTTCTAGTGATAGGAGCAGCTAACACTGGAGGTTTTGTCAGGTATGACTTGATGTCTTGGAAAGTAGCTTCACAGTCAGCATCCCAGACAAAGTTTCACCTTTTTTCATAAACCGGGAGAATGGACAGCATTTCCCCGAAAGATTGGAGATGAACCGTCTGATGTAGGCCAATCTCCCTTGAAGCCCTTTGAGTTCTATCAAGGTTCTTGGAGAGGGCATTTCTAGAATGGCTTTGACTTTTATAGGGTCAAGCTCTATTCCAGTTTTCCAAACTAAGAATCCGAGGAACTTACCCGCCGAGACGCCGAAGAAGCATTTCAAAGGATTCATTCGCAGTTTGTGTTTGCGAAGCCGGAGGAAGACTTCTTGAAGGTCTTCGAGATGGTCTTCTTTTCTTTTGCTTTTGACGGCGAGGTCATCAACGTAATATTCAACCATCTTGTGCCGTATATCTTGGAATATTTTCATCATAGCCCTCTGATATGTGGCACCAGCATTTTTCAGACCAAATGGCATGACAGTGTAGCAATACACGCCAAATGGGGCCCGAAAAGATGTATGTTTTTCATCTTCAGGATGCATCTTTATCTGATTGTAGCCAGAGAAACCATCCATGAATGTCATTCGGTCGAATCCACAGGTATTATCAATCATTACCTCTGGTATGGGGAGCGGAAATTCATCTTTTGGGCATGCGCCATTCAGGTCTCTATAGTCAATACAGACCCTGATCTGCCCGTTTTTCTATATCACGAGGACAATGTTGGCCAACCATTCAGGATGTTGTTCCTCACGGATGAAGCCGACTCTTTTGAGTTTTTGAACTTCTTGTTCAATTTTATCCATCACATCTGGACGGAATCTTCTTTGGCCTTGCTTGACAGGCTTGATGTCTTCTTGAAGATTGAGTTTGTGAACCGCTATTTTGGGGTCTAAACCAGGCATTTCAGCGTAAGACCATGCAAAGCAATCAACGAACTCACGAAGAAAGGCGATATACTCAGGTAACTCATCATCCTTTATATTCTTGCTTATGAATACAAGACGTGGGTTATCTGGTGTTCCCAAGTCTATCTTTTGAACATGATCTTCTGTTGGAAGGTTCGAAGGTGGTTCCTCCACACTATTTTCGGAGGCTTCCAGCTCAACGAAACCTTCTGGGGTTTCAAGGGCATTTCCAGACCAAGGTTTTGTTCCTTTCCACGGGTCTTCTTGATCGGTAATTTTCCCAAGGCTTGCTATGAGATGATCCCAATCGCCTATTGAAATCGGGTCGAAGTAAGCTACTTCTTTTGGAGATGAGGGTTCTTCTGGGTCAGAAGACCACACGTCTGTGCCATCGGACAACTCCTCTTCATTCTCAGAGAAATCTCGTGCCAATTGGATGAGCTTCCTGGATCTTTCTCAGGTGACTCATCAAAGAGATATCCAGGGAGATCGATGTCTTCATGGACTTGAGATGTTGAGGCTTGGTCAGTATATTGACTTTTAAGCCTTTGTGTCAACTATCTCAAGGGAGTGTCGGGATCATACCCTAACCCGTGTGAAGACTTTTCTACATAGCCGTAGAGTCTCCAATCTTCCAGCTGGCTTTTGGTCAAGACGGGCCCCAATGGCGTGAGAATACCGCATCCTTCTCCCAAACCGACTGGGTTTTGAGCGTCATAGCCCATTTTCTTCATAATAGCTTGTGCCACAGAACTATATAAGGATAGTTGAGGCATACCTTCATTTTGAAAAGGTTCAAGCATAGAGTTTGATGAAGAAGCATCCGATCTATGGAAGATTGGTTTTTCCTTTGCTGAAGTTACTGGAACAACGAAGAAAGCTGAAGTAGGATCTTTTATGTCAGAAGTTGTCTCCATTGGAGTAAGAGCAGGCTGAACTTACTGAGTGTCTGCTTGGCTTGATGATGTGTCATCTTCTGGCTTTGAATCCGAATCCGTGTCTTGCATGATAGACACGAAATAGACAACAAATTTGCCTCCAGGCTTTTGCTTTGCCTTCTCCACTTTAGTTGTGATGACCAAAGGCTTTGAAGGTTTGAGGGAGATGATGACGGGAGTTTGAATGCTCTCTTCGGATTTACCGGATGATTTGTTTTCTTCCGGCGATTGTTGAGGAGCCTTGCCTTTATCTTTCTGGGGATTTTCGGCAAAGGGTGCTATGTGCTTCTCCTCTTCTTCTTTTTCACCTTCATACATTTGTGAGTCTGCAAAGTGGACTTCTTTACCTTTGAAGGGTTTTCTGTCCGTAAAGACTCGATGTATCATGCCGTCGTCGCCAACAAACTTGATGCATTGATGTAGAGTTGAAGGGACAACACCATTCTCGTGGATCCAAGGGCGTCCGAGAAGGATGTTGTAGCATGAAGGGGTTTTTATTGCATACACAGTGACCTCAGAAATAAGATCACCGATCTGCAACTTGAACTTGATTTTGCCAATAGGCCATTGAGTACTCCCATTATATCCAAAGATAGAAACAGATGTGTGGCTCAGTTTGCTGGGTGGTATGCCTGATGGACCGCGCTCCTGATGCTTGGTCCTACCGAGGTCGGCAGACGTGGGAGTCCGTTGGGTCCGACCCTTTCGTAACCGGGGGGCAAGGGGCGTGCATCAACATTTCTTTTGCATGGGTGTGCCAGATTTTCTATTTTTACTTGGAATTGCAAATGGTGATCCGGAGATCAACCTTCGCAAGTAAAAAGGAAATCAACTTCTTTCAAGTTTTCCATTGCACATATATTTAAGAAAAGAGACATTTTCTTGATTTGCCGTGAAAGGCGATTTTTTGGCGTTTATAGCCGGTTTTTGGCGTTTATAGCCGATTTTGGCGTTCATAGCCGATTTACAATCCTTATCAATAATGAAAGACAAGAGTTGTGATTTTTGTCTCTTTTAAAAAAAATACAAACTACAATGAAAAGCAAGAAAAGGAGGATCTAACTTCTCAGGAGATTGTGGGGGATGTTGGGATTGGTGTATGCCCTAAAGCCCACTAGCTGCACTTTCATCTTTTGTTACTGGATATTTACTGGTTATTTAATAAAAAAAGACTCTTTTATGCTTAAACATGTATATATGTATGGTTGTGTAAGGCCCATTGTTTCTAGTAAATGAATTAGGTGTGTAGTGTCTACACACAGATAGGTCTAATTCATGGACAACTGGAAACATCATATTTGTTCATAACTGAAAGATGGAGCTGGGCACTTCATCTTGGTATAAGTTATAATGAGAGACTCTCCTGTATTCAGGGTGACATACCTAAGTCATGGGAGGGCTTTCCCGGATTCATCTCATTAGTGCATATGCAATGCATTGAACAGGACCATGGTAGGTGTGATCTCTAAAATAGTACTATCACAGAGAGAGATCAAGTCACCTCATGCTACTGAGTGACCGGTGCTCTTAATCTTGAGCATTTGTGGATGAACTGACGAAGTCAAGTTCTTGTATTTTAATTCACTATGGGTGAGATTCTTTTCATGGGTCAACAGCTCTGTGTTTTGGGTACTCGGACTTGATTAGTTGGGACATGCAGATGCAATATAGAATCTATGCCATCTGATAATGGAATAATCGTCCCCATAGAATTATCCGATTAATCATCAAAATCTAAGATCTTAGTATATGGATGTTCCATATGGATATTGAACTTGAGGGTCGCTCCCTGGATCAAGAGAATGATATTCGAATGATGATTATGTTTAAGGATATGAAGTTCTAAGGTTTAGATGTAATCGGGAAGGTTGATAGTACATGTGATAACCTGATTCGATTATAGATGTTACATAGAGGGGCATTCAGGTCATTACACTTAGTAGGTCGAAGACAACCGTCATTTTATGACGAGCTTATTATATTATATATTTGTCCTTGGAGTTCAACCATAACTCTTTAGTGGAATGAGTTAAGGTTAAAATGGTCTTAATGTTGCTATGGGTTTAGCATGGACATTTTGGTCATTTGGGGAGCCAATGGTAAATATGTCTTTTGGTCCCTTCTCTAGTCACTTTCCAAGATTGGTATGGTTTCCTAAAATGTTTAGATAACATAAGGATGAATTATTTTAGTGGAAAAATAATTTTGAGTTTAAATTCAAATAGGCCTTTGATGGCATACATGAATTTAACTCTAGATAAATTGTATGTGGGCCATGGTGTGCATTATCATAAGGGACGTCCATAATAGGATTTCCATGGGTAAGGTTACCAACTTTGAGTAGGACTCTCTACTTGGAAAGTTGGACTCCTCTTTGGAATAGTATTCCTATGAGAAAGTTTCCTTTTTGGATTAGGAGCTTAAATTAGTAAGTGTTCTACAACTAGGATTACCAATTGCATGGGAAGTACCTTTTGGTTTCCTTTTCTAATTAGAGTGTTTCTTAAAGGAAATAAGTCTTTCCTTTTTAGACATCAATGAGAATTAGAAGAGATAAACTTTTAGGAAAGGTTTCCTCAAAGTCTCTATAAAAGAAACCAACAAGCCCTTTGGACGTCCAACACTTTTGAGAGAACAAGGAGAGCCACACGTCCAGCCCTTTGGAGGTTTTCTTCTTCATTGAAGAAGGCTTAAGGTCTGGGATTTTTCCTTGGAGAAATAGTTCTTAATTCCTAGATTAAGATCCCACCATCTTAGCTAATCAGATTTGGAAGTGAGATACAGGAGAAGATCAAAGGCAATACTAGTGCAGAAAATTCCAGCAACTTGTTTGCTGATTGCAAGTCTGAGTTCAGGCCTTTGGATCTATTTTTTCAGAGATTTGAAGTCTACAAATCTTCGAGGTAATAGTCTTCTTCATTCTCCTTTAATTATACACTTGTTGGTCATGAATTCATGGAGTTCTCATGCGATCTATATGGCTGATTTATGCTGGCCAAATCAGATTTTTAAAATCTGTCATGTTACAAATTAGCCATGAATATCTTCCGCTAATTCAGATCTGAATCGCAGTTTCTTTCAGATTTTTGTCTCTTTTAAAAAAAATACAAACTACAATGAAAATCAAGAAAAGGAGGATCTAACTTCTTAGGAGATTGTGGGGGACCCGTTCAGATTGACGGTCGCAAGCCATATGTGGACTTCGCCATCATCGATGCAGATGAAAACAGAGGATGCTATTGATTCGCTTGGCTTAGCTATAACCTCAGGTTTTTAGAGGACAAAGACCAAAAGGAGGTCCTATGTCCAATAAAAAGCCAAGTAGACGGGCTGAAAAGCCATGTCTAGGCCATTTGGAGGCAGAAGGAGAAGGCAAGGACCTTGGGGGGGTACCCCCCAAGGGACTTTTGTCACCTTGTAGTGGTGGTCGGTGTAGAATTTCCGCAGAGTTTTCTCTCTTTTCCTTCTCTGAATTTCTGTGCTTTTTTCTGATCTGGGATCTGTCTCGTTTTTCCCGATCTGGATTTCTTTTGAATGCTATCCTATTTATAGGCTTCTAGGCAACCATTTAGGAGGGTTTATGAGCCTTAATTGTCATAAAGCTACATAAAGGGAAGAGTTACAAGATTGAATTCTTTATTTTGTAACTCCTTTTTTTCTTGGCTTCTGATTGGCCGGAGGAGATTGAGGGCATTTAATCGCCTTTAATCGCCATGATGGGAGGAGTTTCATGGGTTAAATGCCATGAATCTCTTCACTTGTAACTCCTGGATGCTTGCTTCTGATTGGTCCGTCCAAAGAAATGGATTAATGACTGTAATAAAGCTAGTCAATTAATCGCATTAAGTGCTCGCCGAGCAGTTGAAGAGTCGCGGGCCGTGCCGCGTCTTTTGAGATTCTTCTGGCGATGATCATCGATGGATCTTCATGTAGATCGACATCGGATGACAATGTAACTTCAGGTGTTGGTTGCCAACAGCGGGTCGGTACCATCTGTCATGTCGATTTCTCGATCGGTCGGGTAGAAAGCACACTTTTTTTGGTTGACCGGGTGGCAATCAATGTTGTTTTCGATACTCTTGATGATTAAACCATGTTTTTGACGGATGTCAGAGGATTTGGTGTCTCAAAAGTATGAATTTTGGAAAATACCAGAGGCCGGACGCTTCAAATCGCGAAAAAATGGCGAAAAACGGGGTTTCCGGGGCCCACCGGGCGATCCCGGGCCCCAGGGTCGCCGGCGACCCTGGGCCAGGGTCGTAGGGGCCTGCGACCCTAGAGGGGTTTTCCCCCTTTTATCCCGTTTTGTGTCTGTTTTTGCTGTTTTTTATTCTTTTTTCTTCTGTATTTTCCTTGAAAATTTTGATCATTTATTGGCCTAATTTCCCTGTAGAAAACCTGATGAGAATCCTTGCATTTTAATTTGCAAATTTTCCAATTTTCCGAGAAAGCCGAAGACTTTGTTGGGTAGAGCTGCCGATTTTCCGTCAAAAGCTGAAACTGGGTCAAACGATGTCGGAATGACCTAAAATTTGAGGTGAAGCCTCCTGAGCAATAAATAAGACCAACCATAGGCTTTTGTTTGAGTTTTGAAGCCGTTTGGGGTTCTATCACCAGTAGAATTGCTTTTGACGCGATGAAGATGTCCATCAACCGATGTCCGATTGACTTGAAATTTGACAGGGAACCTATTGGAGTCATTTTAAGATGATCCATAGGCTCTGTCTTGGAAACCATGGTCCCGGGGAGCTTCGCTGCCGAGAGGCCTGATTTGGCTTTCGAGCATCAAACTATGGTCAAATGTTATCGAAATGACCTGAAATTTGACGTGTAGCCCTTTGTAAGCATTTTGGAGCCGTCCATGTGCTCTATCTGATGAGTGATGGCCTCGGTAGTTCTCGCCGCCGAGAGGCTTGATTTAGCTATTCAAGGGTTGATGTAGGCTCAAACATTGTCGGTTTGACTCGGAACTTGACGTGGAACCTTTTGGATGTATTTTGAGACCATCCATCGGCTCTGATCGAAGATTTAGTGTCTCCGATGCTTTCGCCGCCGGGAGCTCCTTTTCAGCTGCCGGAGAAGCGGAGTTAGGCCAAATGAATTTGAAATGGCCTGAAACTTCTTGTGTACTCCTCTTTTGGCTGTCTCGAAGGATCTTGCATTTTTGTTTGATTCTGACAAGATTTAATTTTTTTGAAAGTAGCATTGCCTATTTATGGCAGGTTGCGACTTCATGTAGCTCTTTGGATCTTGAAGAGGCAAAGTGACATTTTTGGTGTCAACAAATGCCCCCTCGAGGTACAGCGACGAGTTGCTTATCATTTGTAGTCAATGTGCCTCGAAGAGATTTGTGAAGGAGAGCCTGTGACTTGACCAAGAGTCTTTGAGCAGTCTTTCTTTTTGGTATTTGTAGCCTTTTGAGCTTCCAGGGGAATTTTATGGTAGTGAAAGGGATCACGTACCATCTCGAGGCAAAGTTTTGAAGATGACATCAGGGATGTGGATTTGGGTTTTGACCTTGTGACCTAACAGGCTGTATGTTGCAGGTTAGGGGGTCGGGTATGTTTTTGACCGTGTGACCCATCAAGCTGTATGTGGAATGTTGGGGGATCAATTTTTGTTTTTGGTTTTGGTCTTGTGACCTAACAAGCTGTATGTGACAAGTTAGGGGACCAGGATTTGGTTTGGATTTTTATGGAATGTCAATTTCAAGAGCTCAATTTGGTATATGAGGCAGGATGGTTTGACTTTTAGAAGCTCATGGGGCTTCGAATTCTCTTTTGTATGGTCGAATCAACTCAAAAGAGGCATGGAACCATTTTTGTATACTCTTGGTAAGAGGGATTTCTCTTTGACTAAAAGCCCAAATATATATTTTTTTTTAAGTGACTAGGTGGTCAAACCTGGCTCATATGAGCTAACCCATGGGACCTTAAGCTTTTGAAATGGCTTATATCTCATATGGTGTCATTTTTGTAAAGAATATCCAAAAATATCTCCTTTGGATAGAGAATATCTAAGAATATCTTTATTTGGAGAGAATCTCTCATGTCCCCTTTATTTTGGGATAGGATATCTCAAGATATCTTTCTTTTGGGAAAGAATCCTTCATTGATCCTATCTTTTGGGAGAAAATCTCTCATTGATTTCTTTTTGGGAGAGAATCCCTCAAGATATCTTTCTTTTGGGAAAGAATCCTTCTAATCTCTTTCTTTTGGTAAGGTTACTAATTAGTAACACTTACCTCTTTCTTCTTTCCTTCTTTGGTTTGCTCTCTTCTATAAAAGCAAGGAGGAGGTTGGATCTCTTGTTCTTATTACTTTCTTTTGCAATAATCCCAAGAGGGCTTCAAGACCAAGAGTTCTTCTTCTTCAAGATCTTCAAAACTTTTCTTCTTCTTCTCCATCAATGGCTTCAAGTAAGTTCCCTTTTTCAAGAAAACTCCATTGTAGGAAAAATAAAAAGTTCTTTCTTTTTTTTGTTTCTTTCTTTTCTTCTTTTCTTTTTTTTTCTCCACGTGTTTTTTTCTTTTCTTTTTTTTCACGTGTTTTCTCCTTTTCTTTTTGCATGTTTTTTTTTTGCAGATCCGTACGGCCACGTGGCCTGTGGGCCATCCCTTTTTTTTCTCTTTTTTTTTGTTTTCTTTCCCCCTTTTTTTTGAGAAAGTTTTCTTTTTCTTCTTTTTTTTTGCTCATCATTGATAATGCATTTTTTTACCAAGATGTACAGGCATGTATATTTTTGTAAATTGAATTGTAGCATGATGTGATAGCATACCTGAAAGTTTTCGCAAATTTGGGAATTTGGAGCTCGCAGCGATGTTGAGCCCTTCCTGATTTTGCGGAGACTTTGAGGTTTCGAAAGTTTGGAGTTTCGGAGCTCGCAGCAATGTTGAGCCATTTTCAAGCTTTCTATTTCTTTCGGGATAGTTCCTTTTCTTCGGAATTGCCCCGTCATAATGTCAAAATTTCGCCAGATTTTTTTAGCGAGATTCTGTCAATTTGATGTTTGATCTGTTTCTTTTCCATCCTTTTCAGGTGGTTCCTCCAGAACGAACAAGGGTAAAAGCCTGCTACAAGCGTACCTCGTCGATCTGCTAGATCTTCTAATCCGGCCGTTCAGCAGGCCTTTGAGAAGGTCCAGTATGTTGTGAGAAATCTGGAAGAATGCGACTCCCTCAACAGAGATGAGATGAGGCAGCGACTGATCCCTCTCAAGGGAGAGGAATTCTATAAGATCATGGTAAGCAGTCGTCCATGGGTAATGGAAGATCAGAGGGTTTTGCCCAAGCCTACCTTCTTCTTCGGTGATGCCGTCCCGGATGACATGACATACCAGAGGAGATGTTTTCAGTTCTCTTTCACAGCAGATGGTGAGAAGAAGACTGTTGTTACCCGGTCAACGTTGATCACACCGTCTCGATCATAAGCCTTGCCCCCACGTGCTCTAAGAGGGAAGATCCTCCAAGCTGGGTGAGAAGGAAAAATGTAATCAAGACCAGGGTTTTTGTTGGCGGTTCTCCTGGATATACGGAGAGGTCGCCTGTTGACATGGACCTGTTGATGCCATCCAGCGGCTACCAGGGTTCTGATTATCCGTCGGTCGATTTGAGACCGGTGGGCCTTGGTATTTTCAGCGGTGACGGCAGCAATTGGATAAAGCCTTTTTGACTTCGTGGCCGTTTCAATGCTGACTTTGAGTGGAAGTCGTGGACTGATCACGTCCTGCTGATTGGTGGCGCCATTTCGAAGGAAGCTGGGATTTTTTATGCTGTCCGTGCCTTCAGGGAGACCGTGGTCTTTTCCGACGAGGCCTTCATGGCTATGCTGGAGTCATTCCTCCCACAAACCAATACCTTCGTTGTGACGAATGGTGAGATTGGTTTCTCTTTGAAGGAGCTGAGCGCCATTACTGGATTGCCCATCCTTGGCAAACTCTATGAGGAGTTTATGCCGATTGACAGCGTCCTTGAGGGGCAGTCTGAGGAGTTCAGGCTTCTGTACTTTCAGCTCGTCGCCTTCTATGATTTTTTAAAGGAGAAGGAGGGTTTGAAAGTTAGATCCAGCAGTTGGAAGAGTTCTCGCTCTTCGTTCCCCAACTTTTTTGACAGTAAGGAGTCTTCTGATAGTTTGACCCAAGAAGCCAGGGCCCAGGATCCAAGTTCGAAGAAGGTCTTAGCCATGCAAGAAGAGTTGAGAGATTTCTGTGCGAGTACAAACGCCATATGTCCTGACATTGCACTGCGGAGAGATCTCGTTGTTTACCTCACTTATTGGCTTGGTAAGGCTATTTTTGCTGGAGGAGATGGAACGCACATCAGGCCGCATTGTATTTTTCCGGCTTGTCAGATGGCGTTTGGAGAGCAGCTTGCTTTGGTGCCAACTCTTTACTCCTACCTGTGTACCGAACTGCAGGCTACTGCTTTTTTGGTTCGGCTTGGGCTTCCCATGAATAGGGTATTTTCAGCCCATATCTTTTATTCGTGGTACGTGTACCACTGTCATGCCTTCCACCGGCTGGGTGCTGCACAGGAAGATGATCCTCTGATGATTCGACTGGCTAAGGGTAAAGCCGTGTCTGAATCACTTTTGTTTGCCCGCATGAGGATCCGACGGTTCAGGGACGTCGAGATGGCGCAGTCTTCAGTGAAGCTTTCTCCGGAGATGCGGAAAAAGGCTTTTGATTTTGGTGCCTCCCGAGACTCTACCAGGGTGGGGTCGGGAAGGCATTACTCCTTGACGAATGCAGAGAGAGAATGGCTTTTTAGCATACATGTCGGCACGATGGTGTACCGCAGACATCTTTTCGTTGACATCCAGCCGTATGTACCCTCTCGCTTTGCTTTGCAGCTGGGCTTTTCTCAAGGCGTTGTTGGAGCGCCTTCAAGCATGGTGAAGCGCTTCGGAGGTTTACAGGACGGGAGAAATGCATGGGCTTTCTATAGTGCTGAAGACACTACAGCCATGATCTCTTATCCTGTGTTGTTGACTTCCCGGACTACCGGCTTTGCGAAGTCGTTCGCGGAGAGCTTTTCGGCATATCGGGGGCTTTCCAAGAGGGAGCTTGATGTGAAGCTTGCATCTGGAAAGGGCCTTGGAAAGTCGGATGGCATTTGGCGAGAGGAAGTTTGGGCCTTTCTTTCTGGAGAGAAGCACAAGATAGGCTTTCTCGTTGACCAGGGCGTCATTGGTTCTGAAGTTGTTCGAGAAATACCTGATGAGGCTTTAGAGCAGCTAGAATAGGAGGAAGCCGAACTTGGTGCTTGGATGCAAGCGGCACAGAGGCAAGCTTCCGTGGAGTCTACTGGCAAGAAAAGACTATCCAGTGAGGAGTCAAGTGGGAAACCTGACTCTGACAGCGGGGCAGGTTCCTCTAAGAAGCGAGCCCGCAGGAGTAAGAGGAGGAGGAGTCATCATCACAGCAAGGGGCAGCATGAGGACTCTCCTGACTTGGAAGTTCCTCTTACTATCAATGAGGATGTGCCAGTGGATGCTGACGAGCCTCAAGAGAAGAGAAGCCGAGAAGAAGAGACCGTCGGTGAAGGTATGATTCTTCCTTTTTCTCTTTCCATTTCCTTTCATGGGGTTTTTCCATGTTTTGATTTGCTTCTTGTTTCTGCTTTTCTTTTTTTTTAGCAGAGGAAGACTTGGTGATGCCTGAGGTTCCAGTCGATGAGGTGGTGACGAATCCTGTCGGGGCACCTGAAGAAGAACCGAGGGACTGTAGAGTGAATCCAGAGTCTCTAATTGGTATGACTTCTTTTGTTTTCTTTTTTTTTTATATGTGACTTGGTTTGCTAACATTTTTCTTACCAGCTGACTTGCCACAGGATTCTGATGACTTTGAACCATCGATGGACGTAAATGTTGATGATGCTTCCGATGAGTTCATGGAGGAAGAGAGTGTTCCGCCAGTCGTCGAATAAGGTATTTTGTAGTAACAACCCTAATAAAGATTTTCAAACAGGATCATATTCATACCTTTTTGTGGATTTGATACCTAATGAAATTTCGTTGGGGCGTCCCCTACTTAGCGACGCGCTGTATGGTCCGGGTACAGTGATAAATGAGCAAGGACCGCTGCATCGGCGCCCGGGTGCAGTGCTAAATAGGCAAGGGTCCTCACACTTTATTGGACGAGTGTGGGGGGTAAGGAAGCTAGTCCAAAATAGAAGGCTGAGATTGGGCACTTGGAACATTGGGAGCCTAACTGGGAAACTTATGGAAGTGGTGGATACAATGGAAAGGAGACGAATCGCAATTGCTTGCTTGCAAGAGACAAGATGGGTGGGACACAAAGGAAAAGAGATTGAGAGGACCGGGTATAAGTTATGGTATACGGGACTTAATAGATCGAGGAATGGGGTCGGCATAGTGGTAAATAAGGACTTAAAGGAAGATGTAGTGAATGTAAAGCGCTATGGAGATAGGATTATTGCAATTAAGTTAGTATTAGGAGAAGAGATAGTGAACGTAATTAGTGCTTATGCCCCCCAGGTGGGCTTAGGAGATGGACATAAGGAGAAGTTTTGGGAAGACTTGGAAGGAGTGCTACTAGAGATACCCCAAGGAGAGATGGTCTTCATAGGAGGTGATTTGAATGGTCATGTAGGACGTGACGTAGATGGATACATAGGAGTACACGGGGGACATGGGTACGGTAATAGAAATGAAGAAGGGAAGGATATCTTGGAGTTTTCAGTGGCTTATGATCTCATGGTAACTAACACATTTTTTAGAAAGAGAGAGGAGCATTTGGTGACTTATAAGAGTGGCTCATCGAGGACACAAATTGACTTCTTCTTAACTAGGAAAAGAGACCGTTTAGCTTGTAAAGATTGTAAGGTTATACCGGGGGAGAGCTTGACTTCCCAACATAGGTTGTTGATCATAGATGTACAGTTACAAAGGTGGACTAGAAAAAAGAAGTTGTATAGATGCTCAAGGACTAAATGGTGGAACCTGAAAGGTGATAAGCAACTAGCTTTAAGGGAAAGAGTACTAGAGGAAGACGTTTGGGCGACAGATGAGAGTGCAAATAATATGTGGGATAAGGTAGCAGAGTGTATTCGGAGGGTAGGGAAAGAATTCTTAGGAGAATCTAAAGGGGGTGCTCCGGTACAGAAAGAGGCATGGTGGTGGAGCGAAGTCGTCCAAGACAAGATAAGAGTTAAAAGAGAGTGCTTTAAAACGTGGCAAAAGGATCGAATTGAAGCGAACTTGGAGAGGTATAAAGAAGCAAAAAGAGAAACCAAAAAGGCAGTTAGTGAGGCCAAGGCAAAGGCATTTGAGGAGCTATATAGGCGACTTGACACTAAGGAAGGCGAAAGAGAGATATTCAAGCTTGCTAAAACTAGAGATCGGCGGACCAAGGACTTAAACCAAGTTAAATGCATTAAGGATGAGGATGAAAAGGTATTAGTAAAGGAGGAGGAGATAAAGGAGCGTTGGAAGAGCTACTTCTACAAGTTATTTAACGAAAGCTGTAGTAGTGACATACAATTGGGGCAGCTTACCATTTCTAGAGAAGAAGCGAATCATATGTTCTATAGGAGAATCAGTAGGGAAGAAGTTAAAGAAGTATTGAAAAGAATGAAGAATGGGAAAGCGGTTGGGCCAGATGGTATCCCTATTGAGGTATGGAGGTGCTTGGGGGAGGATGGTATTAGTTGGTTGACAAAGCTTTTTAATGTAGTGCTAAAGAGCAAGAAGATGCCTAATGCATGGAGGAAAAGTATTCTTATACCCATATACAAGAACAAAGGAGATATTCAGAACTGTGCGAACTACCGCGGGATTAAATTGATGAGCCATACGATGAAATTATGGGAGAGAGTTATTGAGAGAAGACTAAGAAGAACAACAAATATTTCAGAGAATCAATTTGGTTTCATGCATGGGAGATCAACCATGGAGGCTATCTTTCTCCTGAGGAGGTCAATGGAACAGTATAGAGAAGGTAAGAGAGATTTACATATGGTGTTCATTGACTTGGAGAAGGCTTATGACCGGGTTCCTAGGGAGATTCTTTGGAAAGTTTTGGAAAAGAAAAGAGTTTGTGTCGCTTATATTGAGGCGATAAAGGATATGTATGATAGAGTCGTGACATCTATAAGGACGACTGGCGGCGAAACTAAGGAGTTTCCTATCACGATTGGTCTACACCAAGGCTCAGCGTTAAGCCCGTACTTGTTTGCCCTAGTTATGGATGAGATTACAAGACATATCCAGGATGAGGTGCCGTGGTGTATGTTATTTGCAGATGACATTGTTTTAGTCGATGAGACGAGAGAAGGAGTGAATGCTAAACTTGAATTGTGGCGGAAAACATTAGAGACAAAAGGGTTTAGGCTAAGTCGATGCAAAACGGAATATATGGAATGCAAGTTTAGTCAAAGTAGGACACCTGGTAACATAGAAGTAAGTTTGGGCACACAAAAGATAGTAGAAAAAGAAAACTTTAGGTACCTTGGATCTATGGTGCAACAGGATGGAGGGATTGATACCGATGTAAGTCACAGGATTCAAGCCGGGTGGACCAAATGGAGGAGTGCTTCGGGGGTCTTGTGTGATCGGAAAGTCCCCCTCAAGGTTAAAGGAAAGTATTATAAGGTGGCGGTATGGCCAGCGTTGTTATATGGATCAGAGTGTTGGGGCAGTAAAGCATAATCATGTCAAGAAGATGGAAGTTGCGGAGATGAGAATGCTAAGATGGATGTGCGGGATCACAAGGAGAGATAGGATTAGGAATGAGGAAATTAGGGGCATAGTAGGAATAGCACCGATTGGAGATAAAATGAGAGAAAATCGACTGAGATGGTTCGGCCATGTTAGAAGGCGTCCAACAGAGGCACCTGTTAAAAGGTGTGAAAGCATGGAGTTTGCCAAGAGTAGGAGAGGGAGAGGGAGACCCAAGAGAAGTTGGAAAGAAACTATTAAACATGATCTTGCCTACATGGATCTAACGGAGGACATGGCCCTAAACAGATTTGATTGGCGTCGTCAAATCCATATAGCCGACCCCACCTAGTGGGAAAAGGCTTGGTTTGGTTTGGTTTGGTTTTGGCAGGTTTTGAAGTGACAGAGGAGGATCCGTCGCTTCCAGAGCGAGGGATGCCAGAGGTTGATCCAGAGGTAGAGATTCCTGGGACCAGTTCTGACAATGTTGAGGAGATACCTCGTGCTGAGATTCCTTCCCGAGGAGGAGCAGCTTCAACTAGAAAGAGTTCTTTTGTTACTCTTCCAACAGGTGATGACATGAGCAGCCGACCAACGGAGTTGGGCGAATCTTCAGCTGGGCCATCTCTTTTTTTTTGCGAAGAAGGTGGTGGTGCGAGTTCTGAGCTCTTGGATTGAGACTCTGCCTTCTGGGCACTTAGATGCCGGATTTGGGATGATCCAGCATGTGCGTGATATTCTTGGTGATGCCGAAGAGGCTGGTCTGGATGTCACAAGTGCCAGGGCGATCGTTGATAGGATCATTGAGCTGGGTGACAGGTGGTTTGAGACCATTGGTTTTCCTGACGACCAGTTCTTCAAGGAGATGTTCTTGGACCTAGCGGATAAGGCTCAATCTAACCTGGATGAGGCTACAGAAAGCAGGAAGTAGGTAGTCCGAGAGAAGAACTTAGAAGAGGTAAACATCATTGGGCTAACACATGACCTTAAAATCCATGATAGGGAGGTCGATGAGGCCAGGAAACGTCTTGAGCATCTGCAGGCACAAGTCGCTGCCAAGTGGACTGCAATAACAGAGGCTCGTGAAAGGGAGACTGCTCTGACTCGTCAGGTTGCAGATGCCAATCGAGTTCTTAAAAGGAAGTCTGAAGAGAACAAACAATGGCAAACTGCCCGGGGGAAGCTTCCAGGTGCAAAAGAAGGGTTACGGCCCACTCCAGCATCTCATGGCAAATTCCTGAAGAAGCGTGCCTTGGAATCCCTGACGGCTGAGGCCAAAAGTTTGCTTAAGGAGCTGAACTCTTGGCTGGAGACCATTTTTGATTGAGCTCCTATTTTTTTTTTTACAGAAACCATCCTTCTCTCTCTTTTTTTTTTGTACCACTTGTATTTTTTTGGTACTTTTTTTTTTAGTGCTTGTGAACACTTTCTTTTTTTTTGGTACCACATGTATTCTTTTTGGTACTCTTTTTTTTTTCCTACGCTCACTTAAATATTTTTGTGATGAAAGTAATTGCTAAATGGGATGCTTTTTTTTTGCTTTGTTTTCCCTACGCTCACTTAAATCTTTTTGTGATAAAAGTAATTGCTAAATGGGATTTGATCAAAAGCTTGTCATTTTGTGAAAATCTTTTGTCAAATGATTGTTTTGGCATGGAAGCCGGATTTTTGTTTGTGGCATGGAAGCCGATTTTTGGCATGAGAGCCAGCTTTTTTGTGGCATTGATAGCCGATTTGTGGCATTGATAGCCGGTTTTGGTGGCATTGATCGCCGAGTTTGTGGCATTGATAGCCGGGTTTTTTGAAAGCCAAAGTTTTTAGTTTGTGGCATTGATAGCAGGTTTGTTTTGTGGCATTGATAGCCGGTTTTGTTTTGTGGCATTTAAAGCCGGTTTTGGTTTTGTGGCATTGATAGCCGGTTTTGGTGGCATCTATAGTCGTTTTTGTGGCATTTATAGCCGGTCTGGTTTTAAAAAATGCAAGTATCGACTAAAAGCCGCCTCCCTGCTGAATGTTCTTGCAAGTATCGATGGAATGTCGCATCCTTGCTCATTCGGTTGCGAGTATCGATGGAATGTCGCATCCTCGCGGATTTGGGTGCAAGTATCGATGGAATGTCGTATCCTTGCTTTTCAAAAATTTTGGTTTTGCGGGTACTGACTTGATGTCGTTTCCCCACATTTTTTGAAATTTGTGGTTTTCTCGAACCTTTGGGTTATGGATATCAACTGAAATGTTGCATCTCCATGTTTTTTTTAGGGTTTTTCAAACCTTTGAAATTTGGGTTGTGGATATCAACTGAAATGTTGCGTCTCCACGGTATTTATGTTTTTTTTTTTGAACCTTTTGAAATTTGGGTTGTGGATATCAACTGAAATGTTGCTTCTCCACGGTTTTGGATTTTGCAAGTATCGACGAAATGTCGCTTCCCTGCAATTTTGGAAGTGTCAAACGTGGTTCGTATGGTTCCGATTTGTGCGAGTATCGACTAAGAGTCGCTTCCCCGCGGTTTTTTGAAAAACTATTTTTTTTAAAGACACGAGGGTCATAAGTTTTGACCTAAAACCATTTTGGTGGTAAAAGGCAGGGCGGACTAGGGTGGAATTCCCTGAATCCTGATTTTGTTTCAAACCATGAATTTTGGGTTCAAGGGTTGAAAATTTTGGTCAAGTTAGGGAAAGGTTCCTAACTTGGATTTTTTTTAGAACAATGAAACGATGAAAGTAAGCATTGTTTAAATTTCTAGAAATTTCAACATTTGATATGAAAATTCTAAAAAAAAATGGTGGGTTTAGCGAGCGTGTACCTGGAAACCGGTTTTGGCCGTACAGGCATTGCTCTTACCCAGTTGGGTAAGTCTTCAAGGGTAGTACCGCTTTAAGAACTTGTCGTTGATGGGTAGCATACATCTGTCACCTTCCATGTTTAGGAGTGCGTATGCGCCGTTGGAGAAAACCTTGTTGATGACGTAGGGCCCCTCCCATTTTGGCTCAAATTTGCCTTTGGACTTGTGAGCGAAGACCATTGGTCTTTTTTCCGAAAGGACCAAGTCACCCTTTTTGTAGGCGCGTTGCCTGACCTTTTTATCGAAAGATCCTGCCATGCGTGCTTAGTAAAGTTCAATGATTTGTTGAGCTTCGAGCCGTCTCTCATCGAGATTGTCTAGCTCATGGAGTCGCAATTTGACATTGCTTTCTTGAGTCATGTCATTTTGCAAGGATACCCTTAAGGAAGGAATTTGTACTTCCAAGGGCACGATAGCTTCGCATCCATAGACCAAGGAGAATGGTGTGCTATGGGTTGGTCCTCAAACGGTGGTTCGATAGGCCCACAAAGCATCAGACATTTTATCGCTCCAGTCTCTTTTGTGACTAGAGACCATTTTTTTGAGGATTTTGCAGAGTGTCTTGTTGAAAGCTTCTGCTAACCCGTTTGCTGCCGGATTGTATGGAGTCGAAGGACAGCTTTGGATTTTTATTTGTCGCAGAACCTGTAGAATCGATGATCCCGGAATTGTGGTCCATTATCATGGACGAATCTTTTGGGTATGCCGAAACGACAAATGATGTTGGTGCGCAGGAACTGAAGGACTGATGATGTCTTCATTTCGTTGAACGCAAATGCTTCTGACCACTTGGAGAAATAATCCGTAGCGGCGAAGATGAAGCGATGACCTTTGCTCGAAGGGGGAGAAATAGGACCTATGATGTCCATACCCCAGGCTTCGAAAGGCCATGAAATCACTGTAAGATGCAGCCATTCTGGAGGCATGTGAATGTAATCTCCATGAACTTGGCATTGTTGGCAGCGCTTAGCAAATTGCATTGCGTCAGCTACCATGGTAGGCCGGTAATATCCTAACCTTTTTATCTGATCATAGAGCTTGGGACCAGCCTGATGAGCTCCGCAAAGACCAGCATGAACTTCTTTGAGTGTTTATTCAGCCTCTTGTTGTGACAAGCAACGTAAAAGTACTCCGTTGAAGGATTTCCTGTAAAGGATTTTTGAAGGAATATCCAAATGAAAGCTTGGGGTTCGCCTTTGGATGCTTACCCGTTCTTTTGGATCTTCAGGTAGGATTCCGAACATAATGTAATCAATGAACGGATCCCTCCAGTCGCCGATTGAAGTTTGAAGGATTGAAATCCGACTTCCAACCACTTGGTGGCATTCAGCAACGGCTTGGTGTGTGTTAAGAGGAGGAAGGATGCTTCTTTCGCACACTGTGATTTGCATGCTTTCGCCTTCCTGGATTGCCATGGATGCGGCAAGTCCAGCTAGGGCATCTGCACGTATGTTTTCACCTCTACGAATGTGGGTGATGTGACAGATGTCAAACTTTTGCAGAAGTGATATTGCCTTGTCGTAGTAAGGCAGCAAGTCTGGCTTCCTGACTTCAGATTTCTGATTCATCTGGTTGACGATCAGTTGAGAGTCTCCAAAGACATCCAGCATGGTGACACCGGATTCGATGGTGCGTTCCAATCCTAGGATCAGAGCTTGATTCAGCTGCATTGTTTGTGCATGGTTCCAGTAGCGAGAAAGCGTGTGGAATCATATAATTGTCGGGGCTAACAAAAAGGATGCCAACTCCCGAGATCAGCTGTCTTTTTTCATTTGTCCTGGTTGCACCGTTAAAGTACATGTCCCAGGACGCACTTTGTGAGAAAGTCTCCACATTGTAGCCTGGTTCGTCTGGGAGATCATCTCTGAGCGGAGAATCTTTAGGCAATGGATGCTCTGCGAGGAAGTCCGCTAGAACTTGCCCTTTGATTGCCTTTTGTGGTACATACCTAATATCAAATTGTGACAGAAGGATGGACCATTTTGCCAGTCGAGCATTGAGAGAACCTGCCTTTGTGACAAGGACCTTCAAGAGGTTGACTCTCGAGACTAGGTATACTGTGTTGGAAAGCAAGTAGTGACGCAGCTTTTGTACGGCGAACATCACTGCAAGACATTCTTTTTCGACTGGAGAGTAGCGATGCTCTGCACCTACTAGCATGCGGCTGAGGTAATATAGAGCAGCTTTTTTTCTTTGATCATTTTCTTGCGCAAGCAGAGCTCCCAAAGAGTGATCAAGGGCTCTTGTGTACAAGATGAATGGTTTTCCAGTGGTAGGAGCAGCTAACACTGGAGGTTTTGTCAGGTATGACTTGATGTCTTGGAAATCAGCTTCACAGTCCGCATCCCAGACAAAGTTTACACCTTTTTTCATCAATCGGGAGAATGGACGGCATTTCCCCGAAAGATTGGAGATGAACCGTCTGATGTAGGCCAATCTCCCTTGAAGCCCTTTGAGTTCTCTCAAGGTTCTTGGAGAGGGCATTTCTAGAATGGCTTTGACTTTTATAGGGTCAAGCTCTATTCCAGCTTTCCGAACTAAGAATCCGAGGAACTTACCCGACGAGACGCCGAAGAAGCATTTCAAAGGATTCATCCGCAGTTTGTGTTTGCGAAGGCGGAGGAAGACTTCTTGAAGGTCTTCGAGATGATCTTCTTTTCTTTTGCTTTTGACGGCGAGGTCATCAACGTAACATTCAACCATCTTGTGTTGCATATCTTGGAATATTTTCATCATAGCCCTCTGATATGTGGCACCAGCATTTTTCAGACCAAATGGCATGACAGTGTAACAATACACGCCAAATGGGGTCCGAAAAGATGTATTTTTTTCATTTTCAGGATGCATCTTTATCTGATTGTAGCCAGAGAAACCATCCATGAATGTCATTCGGTCGAATCCACAGGTATTATCAATCATTACCTCTGGTATGTGGAGCGGAAATTCATCTTTAGGGCATGCGCCGTTCAGGTCTCTATAGTCAATACAGACCCTGATCTGCCCATTTTTCTCTGTCACGGGGACAATGTTGGCCAACCATTCAGGATGTTGTTCCTCACGGATGAAGCCGACGCTTTTGAGTTTTTGAACTTCTTGTTCAATTTTATCCATCACATCTAGACGAAATCTTCTTTGGCCTTGCTTGACAAGCTTGATGTCTTCTTGAAGATTGAGTTTGTGAACCGCTATTTTGGGGTCTAAGCCAGGCTTTTCAGCGTAAGACCATGCAAAGCAATCAACGAACTCAAGAAGAAAGGCGATATACTCGGGTAACTCATCATCCTTTATATTCTTGCTTATGAATACAGGACGTGGGTTATCTGGTGTTCCCACGTCTATCTTTTGAACATGATCTTCTGTTGGAAGGTTCGAAGGTGGTTCCTCCATAATATTTTCGGAGGCTTCCAGCTCAACGAAACCTTCTAGTGTTTCAAGGGCATTTCCAGACCAAGGTTTTGTTCCTTTCCACGGGTCTTCTTGATCGGTAATTTTCCCAAGGCTTGCTATGAGATGATCCCAATCGCCTGTTGAAACCGCGTCGAAGTAGGCTATTTCTTTTGGAGATGAGGGTTCTTCTGGGTCAGAAGACCACACGTCTGTGCCATCGGACAACTCCTCTTTATTTTCAGAGAAATTGTGCCAATTGGATGAGCTTTCTAGATCTTTATCAGGTGACTCATCGAAGAGATATCCAGGGAGATCATGTCTTCATGGACTTGAGATGTTGAGGCTTGGTCAGTATATTGACTTTTAAGCTTTTGTATCAACTGTCTCAGGGGAGTGTCGGGATCATACCCTAACCCGTGTGAAGACTTTTCTACATAGCCGTAGAGTCTCTAATCTTCCAGCTGGCTTTTGGTCAAGACGGGCCCCAATGGCGTGAGAATACCTCGTCCTTCTCCCAAACCGACTGGGTTTTGAGCGTCATAGCCCATTTTCTTCATAATAGCTTGTGCCACAGAACTATATAAGGATAGTTGAGGCATACCTTTATTTTGGAAAGGTTCAAGCATAGAGTTTGATGAAGAAGCATCCGATCTATGGAAGAAGATCGGCTTTTCTTTTGTTGAAGTTGCTGGAACAATGAAGGAAGCTAACGTAGGATCTTCTATGTCAGAAGTTGTCTCCATTGGGGTGAGAGCTGGCTGAACTTGCTGAGTGTCAGCTTGGCTTGAAGATGTGTCATCTTCTGGCTCTGAATCTGAATCCGTGTCTTGCATGATAGACATGAAAGAGACAACAAATTTGCCCCCAGGCTTTTGCTTTGCCTTCTCCACTTTAGTTGTGATGACCAAAGGCTTTGAAGGTTTGAGGGAGATGATGAAGGGAGTTTGAATGCTCTCTTCGGATTTACCGGATGATTTATTTTCTTCCGGTGATTGTTGAGGAGCTTTGCCTTTATCTTTCTGGAGATTTTCGGCAAAGGGTGCTGTGTGCTTATCCTCTTCTTCTTTTTCACCTTTATACATCTGTGAGTCTGCGAAGTGGACTTCTTTACCTTTGAAGGGTTTTCTGTATGCAAAGACTCGATGTATCATGCCATCGTCGCCAACAAACTTGATGCATTGATGTAGAGTTGAAGGGACAACACCATTCTCGTGGATCCAAGGGCGTCCCAGAAGGATGTTGTAGCATGAAGGGGTTTTTATTGCATACACTGTGACCTCAGATATAAGATCACCGATCTACAACTTGAATCTGATTTTGCCGATAGGCCTTTGAGTACTCCCATCGTATCCAAAGATAGATACAGATGTGTGGCTCAGCTTGCTAGGTGGGATGCCCAACTCTTCGAGAGCCGATGTGGAGATGAGGTTGAGTGCAGAACCTGGGTCGATCTGAACTCTGTGCATAGGCATTTCCTTGATGTACCCTATAAAGTACAGGGGTCGGTTGTGCCTGGTTTCGCCAAGTAGGAGGTCGTCCTTTGTGAAGGCGATGGTTGCACTGGCTGCTTTTTTAACCGAGAGGCATTCAATGCATGATCCCTCGGTTTTCTTCTTTTCTCCCTTTGAAGAGGCTTCTGAGTTTTTGACCCGGTAATCCATTTCAATTTGGAGGACTTGCGGGGCATGTTTGTCAACATCCTCATTCAGGTTTTGTAATTCTGAGATGAGATTATCACGAGTGTGCGGAGACATTCACAACAAATCTAGGATGTGCAGATGTGCAGGTATGTGCTTGAAGTGTTCAATCAAGTCATACTTGAAAGCCTCCTTAGGGACTGCATGTTCATCATTGTTGCCACTAGGGGCGCTTACAACATTTTTTCCCGAAGGATTTACATAAGTAAAGGAAGATTGGTTGTAATTTTTATGGTAGTCCCGGCTGGAGCGGGTGCCTCTAACAACTTCGAGAGCTTCTTGAGAAAGGTCTTCATTTGGAAGATTATCTTCAGGATCAAGAGGCTGTCGTTTTTCATTTGCTGAGGATGTATCAGCAGCGGAGTTGCCATCCTCAGTGATTGTGTTGCACGGAACATTTTCCGGGAACAAGTCCTGAACAGCATCCAGCAACCTTTCTTCTTCGTTCACCAATTCATCGTCCCAAGCATCAATGGCTGGGAATTCTTCAGTAAGGAAGGGTGTGAACTTTAAAGTCACAGTCTCAGGAGAAGAAACCTGAGAGGGTGCCATCTGAGTGAAAGTCATGTGAGACGAGGTGGCTCCAGAAGATACATTGCTAGGCATCGCCGGAGTGTAAGTGCTCTCATCAGACGATGCTTCGGAAGAGCTATAATCCCAAATTATCACATTACAGGAAGCTCCGACGAGAGACGTTGCCTGATCGGAGTCAGACTCATCCTCGGATGTAAGAGGATCGTCTATCCAGCAATTTTCTCCATTTTCAGGAGTTAAGGTAGAATGTACCTGATGGTCTTCAGGGACTTCAGGCTCTGGATTGCGAGGAGGCTCGTTGACGCGGTCTTGCTCTTGTTCTAGAGTGAGACGCTGCAAGATCCTTGCATATTCTTCAAGATCAGGCATGGGAGCCAAATCTTCTTCTTCATCAGCTCTTTGTGGCTCAACATTGTTGATTTCCACTGGAGCAATGAGGGGTGCTGGTTGAACAGCATTTTCTTGTACAACCTCTTGGTCTTTTTCATCATCAGACTAGGATCCTTGTGGCTGTAGAGGGTTATACCAGATTACTGGCATAAGATGAGTCTCAGGAACCCATTCTTCATCGGAGAGGTATTCTCCTATTTCAAGGGACTCCTCCCACTCGTCTGCGTAGTTGGATTCGAATCCATCATCGGCATCGCTGGATTCGTATCCATCAATGGAGAATCCAACTATCGAATTGCAAGAGTATGATGCCTCCTGCATGGCTTCTTTGAATTGAGGTGGCATGAAATCACTGAGAGTGAATTTTCTTACCCCCTTTGAAGTCTCTGGAAGGGATGTTTTTGTTGCCTCCAGTGAAGCGGTAGAGGAAGCCTCTGCCTTTTCTTTGACTTCTTGTTTTGGCTGGGTCTTCTCTTACCGTTTATGCTTGAGGAGATGCTTCCTAGCCTGCCTTCGCTGTTGAGCTGTAGGCTTTGTTTTCACGACCTCCCAGTTTTCATCTTCTAGGAGATCGAGATGTACCCATATGGGTTGTCCATCTGGTGTCGGGTAAGGAACCAGTTCCTTGGACGCTTGGATTGAGATTATCACCTTGAAGGAAGTAATGATCTTCTTCTTCGGTGATTTTGATGTTTGTCCATATGTCACCATGTTGACGGAGGCAGGCCCATAGTTTTTGTCAAAGGTGATGACTCCGTTTTTCCACATCTCGTTTATTTTCTCCCTCACAACAAAGCATTGATTGAGAGGATGCGTGATCATCTGGAGATATGGATAGTACCGAGGATCGTTGGTTTTGCCAACATCACCCGGTCTTTTTGGTTCAGGCAAGGTGAGCTTGCCGTTTGCCACAAGAGCCCCGAAGATTTCATCAACATCTTCATCAAACAGGTATTTCTTCTCTACTCGTTCTTTGAAGGCATCTGAGAGTTCAGGTCTCTTACCCGCAGCTTTGTTTTCAGCATTCTTTGGTAGCTGAGGAGCTGACTTGGTCTGCACATTGAGGACCTCTTTCTTCTTTGGTTTAGAGGTTGCAATGGCGGTTGGCTCTTTTCTTGATGATTTCTGACTGTTGAGGTCTTTAATCACCGTTTCAGCTTCCATGGAAGCTTCTAGGAGTTCTCCCCGGTTTTTTGATTTGTTGCCGTTGATCATGGAGCGGATTATGCCTCTCATGTTGTTTCAGCAGTTGTCGACTAGCGACGCTTGTGGCAATACATCAGAGCATTTGTATGCCATTGCTTTCCACTTGTAAATGAAGTCATATGTTGACTCATTCTCCCCCTGTTTTTTGCTGCACAGCTGAGCCATAGTAGCGGGAAGATCCTCACCTTTGAAGTGAATCAGGAAGTGTGTCTCTAGCATGGCCAAGTTTTGGACCGAGTCCTCCGGCAGAGTGGAGTACCAATCGAAGGCCGTACATTTTAGGGTACTTGCAAAGAGGCGGATCTTGAGTGCATCTTGAACCGCGATAGCTCCCGTCAGGATCTTGAATTGGATGACGTGTTGTCTGGCTGATCCTTTCCCCGTATATGTTTGGAGAGTAGGATGCTTGAATTTGGTGGGGAACGGGACTGAGTCCATCCATAAGGGATATGGTGGCTTGATCCCATGCTCCTTGAGTATATCCTCTTATTTTGCTTTGGCGAGGATACTGTCTAAGTCCTTTTTGGTGAGGGCACGTGACTCATTTTCTTCTCCATTTACCTCATCGTCTTGATGATTCGGAGGAGGTTCATTGTTCGCCTGATTTTGGAAGGCGAGGAGAAGGTTTTCCATCAGAGTTTCAATCCTCTGTTGGCCTTGTTCCAACTGCTGGATGCGGGTGATCGCATCATCTTGAGGTGGATTGCGGGGTGGTGGCTCCGAATTTGTAGTCAAGACATTCATCCTTCGTGATTCGAATGAAGAAACTATCCTAGTGACTGAGCTGGGGCTCATTCTTTTTGAATAAGAGCTTGAGGAAGGATCACTCTGCCGTCCTTTGCTTGAAGGAGCAGGGGATTCTTCTGAATGTCTTCTTGTACTGGAGACGTTGCGGGTCATTGGACGTCGGACATAGATTTTTGTTGCTAACTTTTGGCGCCTTCTGGTTTTTCCAACCATATGGACGGCAGCAACATGGTTGGGTCTATCTTTTTCGACCCATTTGGGAGAGACTTGAAGTGTAGGAGGCTGGGTCCTTTGCTTCTTTAGTCTCTTTTGTCTATACGACGCGCGGCGGCGTATGTGACGAGCAATTTGAGCTTCGGTCGGCTCTGGCTGGGCTTTAACGATGAAGGATGTGCTCCCTCGGGCGCAGCAGCCGAGCCTGTCTTCTTTGCAGCTGGGCAAGGATAGGATGTGAACCCTGTCCTTCGCCTGTTGCAGCGAAGCTTTGAATTTTTGGAGTTCGGCCCCTGTAGAGATGAAGGGTCGAACTACGGGTTTGTAGGCCTTAGAGGTGCTTGCAGAGAACTTGTGATGCATGATCTGATTTTGGGCTTGTAGGAATAAGCCGGCTCATGCTGGGATGACTTGGAAGTCAGGTTGGAGATGGGCCTCTCCTCTTTCATGTAAGCAAGAGGGTAGAACTAGTTCTCCTTGAGTGGGGCCAGGAATGCTGGCTTGGTAGATGTTTCAGACCTTCTCTGTTTTGGTGAAGGTCTTGGGGACCAAGTCTTGGGATAAACGTGGTCATTTGCTGGTCGAGGCTTCGTGGGGCTGCCACGGGCTTCGGGCCTTCTGGTGCTCGCCTTTGGTGTCACGGTAGTGACACGTTGAGAGGCGAGTTTCTACTTCTTCGAGGGAACAGTTTGTTCCTCGGGAAGTAGGAATGGTCCCAACGTCCCAAAGACGATAGACCGGGGAGTCGAGGTCGACCCGGAGCTTAGAGAGTTGCCGAGGGAGTTGATGCTTCGGCAGCTGATGGGGCGCTTGTAGGTACGCGTAGTTTGCTTCTATTGAAGCATGACTTGGTGCTTGCTTTCATCGAAAGTAATGGTTAGTGAAGCTGCCATTGTTAGTTTTCGAAAAGTTTCTGAAACAAGACAACATCCATTAGTAATCACAAGAACAATGATCATAAATGGGAAGTTCTATGGTTTCGTCTTTTCAAATGGCTCGAGGGAGATGACCCAAGCAATATGAGGAAGGCAAAATGCCATAGAGGGTACAATTGTTATGACGCAGGTATGGTAAGCCTAGAATGAGCGTCCCAGTGACTGCTAGAAGCAACTGTGAACTTAAATTCGACTTATCGAGAAGCAGAGCTTGCTTGAGGTAAGAAGAATATAAAGTTGGAGTTACAAATGTGTCGGTCGCAATACAGTAGACCTTGAAAGGGCGTACTAGTACCGCTAGACACAAATGTTTTGAGACCGCATCCATGAGATGAGATTCTCAGTTTTCAAAGGTCAAGATTGGATTCATCAAAGAGAGCAGATAGTATTCCGATCTGAACACGGGCTCAGCGATTTCCGCTAGCGCCAGTGCTCAAAAAGAAATGAACCATAATTTCTCGGATCTAAATCCAAAAAAGACGAGTCTTTTTTTTTGAAAGGCCAATATCGGGTTCATCAAAGAAGCAAAAGGCACTCCAATCTGAACACGGGCTCAGCGATTTCCGCGAGCGCCAGTGCTCAGAAAAGAGAAGACCAAGATTTCTCCAATCTAAACCCAAAATGACGGAAGATTTTTTTTTTTGAAGATTTTTTTTAATGAACCCGTTTGGAGGACCCTTGCCTAGAATAGTCAAGCTGTCTCCACACTCTGGACAAGGCTTTTCTTGAATCAACCATGATCAAAGAACACAGTTGGTTTAACCTTAGTGGTCTATGTCTTTTTTTGTTTTTTTTTTTATTTTTTATTTTTTGAT
This sequence comes from Litsea cubeba, assembly GCA_012931725.1. Taxonomy (NCBI): domain Eukaryota; kingdom Viridiplantae; phylum Streptophyta; class Magnoliopsida; order Laurales; family Lauraceae; genus Litsea; species Litsea cubeba. Next base: position 107,942,160 of record CM022946.1, read on the forward strand.
CTTTAATGAACTCATCGAAGAGAAACGATAGCCCAAAACCTTAGTCAAACAGGCTCAACATTTCTGCAAGCGCGATGAACGATAGGAACGGATCAAGGTTTCTTAATTTTGAATCCAAAATGAGAAATCTGATTTTTTGTCTTTATTTATATATATATATATATATATTTTTTTAGATCTTTAATGAATTCATCGAAGAGAAACGATGGCCCAAAACCTCAGTCGAACAGGCTCAACATTTTTGCAAACGCGATGAACGATAGGAACGGATCAAGGTTTCTCAATTTTGAATCCAAAATGAGAAATCTGAGTTTTATATATATATATATATATTAGATCTTTAATGAATTCATCGAAGAGAAACGATGGCCCAAAACCTTAGTCGAACAGGCTCAACATTTCTGCAAGCGCGATGAACGATAGGAACGGATCAAGGTTTCTCAATTTTGAATCCAAAATGAGAAATCTGATTTTTTGTTTTTTTATTTTTATATATATATATTTTTTAGATCTTTAATGAATTCATCGAAGAGAAACGATGGCCCAAAACCTTACTCGAACAGGCTCAACATTTCTGCAAGCACGATGAACGATAGGAACGAATCAAGGTTTCTCAATTTTGAATCCAAAATGAGAAATTTGACTTTATATATATATATATATATTTTAGATCTTTAATGAATTCATCGAAGAGAAACGATGGCCCAAAACCTTAGTCGAACAGGCTCAACATTTCTGTAAGCACGATGAACGATAGGAACGGATCAAGGTTTCTCAATTTTGAATCCAAAATGAGAAATCTGATTTTTTTTTTTTTTGAAAAGAGAAAAAGTGGAAATAAATTCAAAGAATTAGAAATTTCCAGAAAATCTCATCTCATTTTTTTAGATGCGGAATCCAACATGGCCACCAATCAAAAAGTAGTCAAAGAATCAAGAAAAGAAGTATAAGCATAGAGCAATAGATATGATATGCAAATATTTCATTTCTAGCATCGTGTTCTCAAATGAATGGGTCCCATCGGGCGTGCCAGCTTGATGGACCGCGCTCCTGATGCGTTGCCCAACCGAGGTCGGCGGACGTGGGAGTCCGTTGGGTCCAACCCTTTCGTAACCAGGGGGCAAGGGGCATGCATCACCATTTTTTTTTTGTGGGTGTGCCAGATTTTCTATTTTTACTTGGAATTGCAAGTGGTGATCCGGAGATCAACCTTCGCAAGTAAAAAGGAAATCAACTTCTTTCAAGTTTTCCATTGCACATATATTTAAGAAAAGAGACATTTTCTTGATTTGCCATGAAAGGCGATTTTTTTGGCATTTATAGCCGATTTTGGCGTTTATAGCCGATTTACAATCCTTATCAATAATGAAAGACAAGAGTTGTGATTTTTGTCTCTTTTAAAAAAATACAAACTACAATGAAAAGTAAGAAAAGGAGGATCTAACTTCTCAGGAGATTGTGGGGGACCCGTTCAGATTGACGGTCGCAAGCCATATGTGGACTTCACCATCATCCATGCAGATGAGAACAGAGGATGCTATTGATTCGCTTGGCTTGGCTATAACCTCAGGTTTTTAGAGGACAAAGACCAAAAGGAGGTCCTATGTCCAATAAAAAGCCGAGTAGACGGGCTGAAAAGCCATGTCTAGGCCATTTGGAGGCAGAAGGAGAAGGCAAGGACCTTGGGGGGGTACCCCCCAAGGGACTTTTGTCACCTTGTAGCGGTGGTCGTTGTAGAACTTCCGTAGAGTTTTCTCTCTTTTCCTTCTCTGAATTTCTGTGCTTTTTTCTGATCTGGGATCTGTCTCGTTTTTCCTGATCTAGATTTCTTTTGAATGCTCTCGTATTTATAGGCCTCTAGGTAGCCATTTAGGAGGGTTTATGAGCCTTAATTGTCATAAAGCTACATAAAGGGAGGAGTTACAAGATTGAGTTCTTTATTTTGTAACTCCTTTTTCTTGGCTTCTGATTGGCCGGAGGAGATTGAGGGCATTTAATCGCCTTTAATCTCCATGATGGGAGGATTTTCATGGGTTAAATGCTATGAATCTCTTGACTTGTAACTCCCGGATGCTTGCTTCTGATTGGTCCGTCCAAAGAAATGGATTAATGACTGTAATAAAGCTAGTCAATTAATCGCATTAAGTGCTCGGCGAGCAGTTGAAGAGTCGCGGGCCGTGCCGCATCTTTTGAGATTCTTCTGGCGATGATCATCAATGGATCTTCATGTAGATCGACATCGGATGACCATGTAACTTCATGTAGTTGCCATCCTCAGTGATTGTGTTGCACGGAGCATTTTCCAGGAACAAGTCCTGAACAGCATCCAGCAACCTTTCTTCTTCGTTCACCAATTCATCGTCCCAAGCATCAATAGCTGGGAATTCTTCAGTAAGGAAGGGTGTGAACTTTAAAGTCACAGTCTCAGGAGAAGAAACCTGAGAGGGTGCCATCTCAGTGAAAGTCACGTGAGACGAGGTGGCTCCAGAAGATACATTGCTAGGCGTCGCCGGAGTGTAAGTGCTCTCATCAGACGATGCTTCAGAAGAGCTATAATCCCAAATTATCACATTACAGGAAGCTCTGACGGGAGACGTTGCCTGATCGGAGTCAGACTCATCCTCAGATGTAAGAGGATCGTCTATCCAGCAATTTTCTCTATTTTCAGGAGTTAAGGGAGGATGTACCTGATGGTCTTCAAGGACTTCAGGCTCTGGATTGTGAGGAGGCTCGTTGACGCGGTCTTGCTCTTGTTCTAGAGCGAGACGCTGCAAGATCCTTGCATATTCTTCAAGATCAGGCATGGGAGCCAAATCTTCTTCTTCATCAGCTCTTTGTGGCTCAACATGGTTGATTTCCACTCGAGCAATGAGAGGTGCTGGGTCAGTAGCATTTTCTTGTACAACCTCTTGGTGTTATTCATCATCAGACCAGGATCCTTGTGGCTGTAGGGGTTATACCAGATTACTGGCATAAGATGAGTCTCAGGAACCCATTCTTGATCGGAGAGATATTCTCCTGTTTCAAGGGACTCCTACCACTCGTCTGTGTAGTTGGATTCAAATCCATCATCGGTGTCGCTGGACTCGTATCCATCAATGGAGAATCCAACTACCGAATTGCAAGAGTATGAAGCCTCCTGCATGGCTTCTTTGAATTGAGGTGGCATGAAATCACTGAGAGTGAATTTTCTTACCCCCTTTGAAGTCTCTGGAAGGGATGTTTTTGTTGCCTCTAGTGAAGCGGTAGAGGAAGCCTCTGCCTTTTCTTTGACTTCTTATTTTGGCTGGGTCTTCTTTGTTTTCATGACCTCCCAATTTTCATCTTCCAGGAGATCGAGATGTACCCATTTGGGTTGTTCGTCTGGTGTCGGGTAAGGAACCAGTTCCTCAGACGCTTGGATTGAGTTTATCACCTTGAAGGAAGTTGTGATCTTCTTTTTCGGTGATTTTGATGTTTGTCCACATGTCACCATGTTGACGGAGGCAGACCCATAGTTTTTGTCAAAGGTGATGACTCCGTTTTTCCACATCTCGTTTATTTTCTCCCTCACAACAAAGCATTGATTGAGAGGATGCGAGATCATCTGGTGGTATGGATAGTACCGAGGATCGTTGGTTTTGCCAACGTCACCCGGTCTTTTTGGTTCAGGCAAGGTGAGCTTGCGTTTGCCATAAGAGCCCCGAAGATTTCATTAACATCTTCATCAAACGGGTATTTCTTCTCTACTCGTTCTTTGAAGGCATCTGAGAGTTCATGTCTCTTACCCGCAGCTTTGTTTTCAGCTTTCTTTGGTGGCTGAGGAGCTGACTTGGTCTACACATTGAGGACCTTTTTCTTCTTTGGTTTAGAGGTTGTAATGGCGGTTGGCTCTTTTCTTGAGGATTTCTGACTGTTGAGGTCTTTAATCACCGTTTCAGCTTCCATGGAAGCTTCTAGGAGTTCTCCCAGGTTTTTTTGATTTGTTGCCGATGATTATGGAGCGGATTCTGGCTCTCATGTTGTTTCGGCAGATGTCGACTAGCGACGCTTGTGGCAGTACATCAGAGCATTTGTACGCCATTACTTTCCACTTATGAATGAAGTCATATGTTGACTCATTCTCCCCCTGTTTTAGGCTGCACAGCTGAGCCATAGTAGCGGGATGATCCCCACCTTTGAAGTGAGTCAGGAAGCGTCTCTAGCATGGCCCAATTTTGGATGGAGTCCTCCGGCAAAGTGGAGTACCAATCGAAGGCCGTACCTTTTACGGTACTTGCAAAGAGGCGGATCTTGAGTGCATCTTGATCCGCGATAGCTCCCGTCAGGATCTTGAAGTGGATGACGTGCTGTCTGGCTGATCCTTTCCCCATATATGTTTGGAGAGTAGGATGCTTGAATTTTGTAGGGAACGGGACCGAGTCCATCCATAAGGGATATGGTGGCTTGATCCCATGCTCCTTGAGTATATCCTCTTCTTTTGCTTTGGCGAGGATACTGTCTACGTCCTTTTTGGTAAGGGCGTGTGACTCATTTTCTTCTCCATTTACCTCATCGTCTTGATGATTCGGAGGAGGTTCATTGTTCGCCTGAGTTTGAAAGGCGAGGAGAAGGTTTTCCATCAGAGTTTCAATCCTCTGCTAGCCTTGTTCCAACTGCTGGATGCGGGTGATCGCATCATCTTGAGGTGGATTGTGGGGTGGTGGCTCAGAATTTGTAGCCAAGACGTTCATCCTTCGTGATTCAAATGAAGAAACTATCCTGGTGACTGAGCTGGGGCTCATTCTTTTTGAAGAAGAGCTTAAGGAAGGATCACTTTGCCATCCTTTGCTTGAAGGGGCAAGGGATTCTTCTGAATGTCTTCTTGTCCTGGAGACGCTGCGGGTCATTGGACGTCGGACATGGATTTTGGATGCTGACTTTTGGCGCCTTCTGGTTTTTCCAACCATATGGACGGTAGCAATTTGGTTGGGTCTTTCTTTTTTGACCCATTTGGGAGAGACTAGTGTAGGAGGCTGGGTCCTTTGCTTCTCCAGTCTCTTTTGCCTATACGACGCGCGGCGGCGTATACGACGAGCAATTTGAGCTTCGATCAGCACTGGCTGGGCTTTGACGATGAAGGATGTGCTCCCTCGGGCGCTGCAGCTGAGCTTGTCTTCTTTGCAGCTGGGCAAGGACATGATGCGAACCCTGTCCTTCGCCTGTTGTAGCGAAGCTTTGAATTTTTGGAGTTCGGCCCCTGTAGAGATGAAGGGTTGAACTGCTGGTTTATAGGCCTTAGCAGGTGCTTGTAGAGGCCTTGTGATGCATGACTTGATTTTGGGCTTGTAGGAACAAGCCGGCTCATGCTGGTTTGACTTGGGAGTCAGGTTGGAGATGGGTCTCTCCTCTTTCATGTAAGCAAGAGGGTAGAACTGGTTCTCTTTAAGTGGGGCCAGGAATGCTGGCTTGGTAGATGTTTGGGACCTTCTCTATTTTGGTGAAGGTCTTGGGGAATCTTGGGATAGACCTGGTCGTTTGCTGGTCGAGGCTTCGTGGGGCTGCCACGGGCTTTGGGCCTTCTGGTGCTCGCCTTTGGTGTCACGGTAGCGACACGTTGAGAGGCGAGTTTCTACTTCTTGGAAGGAGCAGTTTGTTCCTCGGGAAGTGGGAAGGGTCCCAGCGTCCCAAAGACGATAGTCCGGGGAGTTGAGGTCAACCCGGAGCTCAGAGAGTTGCCGAGGGAGTTGATGCTTCGGCAGCTAATGGGGCACTTGTAGGTGCGCGTAGTTTGCTTCTGTTGAAGCATGACTTGGTGCTTGCTTTCATTGAAAGTGATGGTAAGAGATGCTGCCATTGTTAGTTTTTTTTCAAAAATTTCTGAAACAAGACCACATCCATTAGTAATCACAAGAATATAATGATCATATATGGGAAGTTCTATGGTTTTGACTTTTCAAATCGCTCGAGGGAGATGACCCAAGCAATATGAAGAAGGCAAAAGGTCATAGAGGGTACAATTGTTCTGACCGCAGGTATGGTAAGCCTAGAATGAGCGTTCCAGTGACTGCTAGAAGCAACTGTGAACTTAAATTCGACTTATCGAGAAGCAGAGCTTGCTCGAGGTAAGAAGAATATAAAGTTGGAGTTACAAATGTGCCGGTCGCAATACAGTAGACCCTGAAAGGGCGTACTAGTACCGCTAGACACAAATCTTTTGAGACCGCATCCATGAGATGAGATTCTCTGTTTTGAAAGGTCAAGATTGGATTCATCAAAGAGAGCAGATGGTATTCCGATCTGAACACGGGCTCAGCGATTTCCGCGAGTGCCAATGCTCAGAAAGAAATGAACCATAATTTCTCGGATCTGAATCCAAAAATGACGAGTTTTTTTTTTGAAAGGCCAATATCAGGTTCATCAAAGAGAGCAAAAGGCACTCCAATCTGAACACGCGCTCAGCGATTTCCGCGAGCGCCAGTGCTCATAAAGGAGAAGACCAAGGTTTCTCCAATCTAAACCCAAAATGACGGAAGTTTTTTTTAAAAAAAAATATTTTTTTTTATTTTTTATTTATTTTTTTTTAAGATTTTTTTTCTTAAGATTTTTTTTTGAAATTTTTTTTTTATTTTAAAATTTTTATTTTTAAAAAATTTATTTTTAAAAAAATTTATTTAAAAGACGAGAGAGTACACATAGGCCTCCTAACCCGGTCTTATGAAATCTCGATTGATAGAATTGCCCCCAGGTAAGGGTAGGATTACTTAATGAACCCGTTTGGAGGACCCTTGCCTAGAACAGTCAAGCTGTCTCCATACTCTGGACAAGGCTTTTCTTGAATCAACCATGATCAAAGAATACAGTTAGTTTAACCTTAGTGGTCTATGTCTTTTTTTTTTTATAAAATTTTTATTTTTTTTATTTTTAATGAACTCATCAAAGAGAAACAATGGCCCAAAACCTTAGTTGAACAGGCTCAACATTTCTGCAAGCACGATGAACGATAGGAAAGGATCAAGGTTTCTTAATTTTGAATCCAAAATGAAAAATCTGATTTTTTTTGTTTTTTTTTTTTTGTTTTTTTTAGATCTTTAATGAACTCATCGAAGATAAACGATGGCCCAAAACCTTAGTCGAACAGGCTCAACATTTCTGCAAGCACGATGAACGATAGGAAAGGATCAAGGTTTCTCAATTTTGAATTCAAAATGAAAAAAATCTAATTTTTTTTTATTTTTTTTCTAGATCTTTAATGAACTCATCGAAGAGAAATGATGGCCCAAAACCTTAGTCGAGCAGGCTCAACATTTCCGCAAGCATGATGAACGATAGGAAAGGATCAAGGTTTCTCAATTTTGAATTCAAAATGAAAAAAATCTAATTTTTTTTTTCTAGATCTTTAATGAACTCATCAAAGAGAAACGATGGCCCAAAACCTTAGTTGAACAGGCTCAACATTTCTGCAAGCACGATGAACGATAGGAAAGGATCAAGGTTTCTCAATTTTGAATTCAAAATGAAAACATCTAATTTTTTTTTGTTTTTTTTTCTAGATCTTTAATGAACTCATCGAAGAGAAACGATGACCCAAAACCTAAGTCGAACAGGCTCAACATTTCTACAAGCACGATGAACGATAGGAAAGAATCAAGGTTTCTCAATTTTGAATTCAAAATGAAAAATCTGATTTTTTTTTTGAAAAGAGAAAGAGAGAAAATAAATTCAAAGAATTAGAAATTTCCAAAAAATCTCATCTCATTTTTTTTTTAGATGCAGAATCCGACATAGGCCACCAATTAGAAAGTAGCTAAGGAATTGAGGAAAACAAATATAAGCATAGAGCAAAAGATATGATAGCAAATATTTCATTTCTAGCATCGTGTTTTCAAATGAACGGGTCCCACCGGGTGTGCCAGCTTGATGGACCACGCTTCTCCCTGGTTCTACCGAGGTCGGCGAATGTGGGAGTCCGTTTGGGTCTGACCCTTTCGTAACCGGAAGGGGGGCAGAGGCGTGCATCAACATTTCTTTGTGTGGGTGTGCCAGATTTTCTATTTTACTTGAAATTGCAAGTGGTGATCCGGAGATCAACCTTCGCAAGTAAAAAAGGAAATCAACTTCTTTCAAGTTTTCCTTTACACATATATTTAAGAAAAGAGACATTTTCTTGATTTGCCGTGAAAGGCGATTTTTTTGGCATTTATAGCCGATTTTGGCTTTTATAGCCGATTTTTGGCATTTATAACCAATTATGGCATTTATAGCCGATTTACAATCCTTATCAATAATGAAAGACAAGGGTTGTGATTTTTATCTCTTTAAAAAAAATACAAACTACACTGAAAAGCAAGAAAAGGAGGATCTAACTTCTCAGGAGATTGTAGGGGACCCGTTCAGATTGATGGTCGCAAGTCATATGTGGACTTCGCCATCATCCATGCAGATGAGAACAGAGGATGCTATTGATTCGCTTGGCTTGGCTATAACCTCAGGTTTTTAGAGGACAAAGACCAAGAGGAGGTCCTATATCCAATAAAAAACCAAGTAGACGGGCGGAAAAACCACGTCTAAGCCATTGGAGGCACAAGGAGAAGGCCTTGCGGGGGGTACCCCCCAAGGGACTTTTGTCACCTTGTAGCGGTGGTCGGTGTAGAACTTCCGCAGAGTTTTCTCTTTCTTTCTCTGGATTTCTGTGCTTTTTTCTGATCTAGGATCTGTCTTGTTTTTCCCGATGATCTCTGTGTTTTTTTCCGATCTGGAATTCTTTGGAATGCTCTCCTATTTATAGGCTTTTAGGTAGCCATTTAGGAGGATTTATGAGCCTTAATTCTCATAAAGCTACATAGAGGGAGGAGTTACAAGATTGAATTCTTTATTTTGTAACTCCTTTTTCTTGGCTTCTGATTGGCCGGAGGAGATTGAGGGCATTTAATCGCCTTTAATCGCCATGATGGGAGGAGTTTCATGGGTTAAATGCCATGAATCTCGACTTGTAACTCCCGAATGCTTGCTTCTGATTTGGCCGTCCAAAGAAATGGATTAATGATTGTAATAAAGCTAGTCAATTAATCGCATTAAGTGGTCGCTGAGCAATTGAAGAGTCACGGGCCGTGCCGCGTCTTTTGGGATTCTTCTGGCGATGATCATCGATGGATCTTCATGTAGATCGACATCAGATGACCATGTAACTTCAGGTGTTGGTTGCCAATAGCGGGTCGGTGCCATCCGTCCTGTCGATTTCTCGATCGGTCGGTTAGAAAGCACACTTTTTTTGGTTGACCAGTTGGCGATCAATATTGATTGCGATACTCTTGATGATTAACCCTTGTTTTTGACAGATGTCAGAGGATTTGGTGTCTCAAAAGTATGAATTTTGGAAAATACCAGAAGCCGGACGCTTCGAGTCACGAAAAAATGGTGAAAAACAGGATTTCCGAGGCCCACCCGGCGATCCCGGGCCCCAGGGTCGCAGGGGTCGGGGGGGGGGGGGGTTTCCCCCTTTTGTCCCATTTTGTGTCCGTTTTTGCTGTTTTTCGATTCTTTTTTCTTCTGTATTTTTCCTTGACATTTTTGATCATTTATTGGCCTAATTTCCCTGTAGAAAATCTGATGAGAATCCTTGCATTTTATTTTGCAAAGTTTCCGATTTTCTGAGAAAGCCGAAGACTTTGTTGCGCAGAGCTGCCGATTTTCCGTCAGAAGCTGAAACTGGGTCAAACGACGTCGGAATGACCTGAAATTTGGGGTGAACCCTACTGAGCAATAAATAAGACCAACCATAGGCTTTTGTTTGAGTTTTGAAGCCGTTTGGGTCCTATCACCAGTAGACTTGCTTCTATCGCGATGAAGATGTCGCGGTTTGATGTGCGGTCAACCGATGTCCGATTGAATTGAAGTTTGACAGGGAACCTACTGGAGTCATTTTAAGATGATCTATAGGCTCTGTCTTGGAAACCATGGTCGTAGGGAGCTTCGCCGCCGAGAGGCCTGATTTGGCTTCTGAGCGTCAAAGTATGGTCAAATGTTATCGAAATGACCTGAAATTTGACGTGTAGCACTTTGTAAGCATTTTGAAGCCGTCCATGTGCTATATTTGTTGAGTGATGGCCTCGGTGGTTCTCGCCGCCGAGAGGCTTGATTTAGCTGTTCGAGGGTTGATGTAGGGTCAAACGTTGTCGGTTTGACTCGGAGCTTGACGTGGAGCCTTTTGGATATATTTTGAGACCATCTATCGTCTCTGATCGAAGATTTGGTGTCTCCGATGCTTGTGCCTCCGAGAGCTCCTTTTCGGCTGTCGGAGAAGCGAAGTTAGGCCAAATGATTTTGAAATGGCCCGAAACTTCTTGTGTACTCCTCTTTTCGCTGTCTTGAAGGATCTTGCGGTTTTTGTTTGATTCTGACAAGATTTGATTTTTTGGAAGTAGCATTGCCTATTTATGGCAGGTTGCGACTTCATATAGCTCTTTGGATCTTGAAGAGGCAAAGTGACATTTTTTGGTGTCAACATTTACACGTCAAATTTCTGGTCATTTCAACAACATTTGACCATAGTTTGACGCTCGGAAGTCAAATCAGGCCTCTCGGTGGTAAAGCTCTCCGGGACCATGATTTCCAAGACAGAGCCTATGGATCATCTTAAAATGACTCCAATAGGTTTCCTGTCAAATTTCAAGTCAATCGGACATCGGTTGACCGCACATCAAACCTCGACATCTTCATCGCGACAAAAGTGAGTCTACTGGTGATAGGACCCCAAACGGCTTCAAAACTCAAACAAAAGCCTATGGTTGGTCTTATTTATTGCTCAGGAGGCTTCACACCAAATTTCAGGTCATTCCGACATCGTTTGACCCAGTTTCAGCTTCTGACGGAAAATCGGCAGCTCTGCGCGACAAAGTCTTTGGCTTTCTCAGGAAATTGGAAACTTTGCAAAATAAAATGCAAGGATTCTCATCAGGTTTCCTACAAAGAAATCAGGCCAATAAATGGTCAAAATGTCAAGGAAAAATACAGAAGAAAAAAGAATCGAAAAACAGCAAAAACGGACACAAAACGGGACACAAAGGGGGGAAAACCCCCCCAGGGTCGCCGGCGACCTTGGAGCCCGGGGTTGCCGGGAAGGCCCCGGAAACCCCGGTTTTCACCGTTTTTTCGCGATTCGAAGTGCCCAGCCTCTGGTACTTTCCAAAATTCATGCTTTTGAGACACCAAATCCTCTGACATCCGTCCAAAACACGGGTCAATCATCAAGAGTATCGAAAACAATATTGATCGCCACCCGGTCAACCAAAAAAAGTGTACTTTCTACCCGACCGATCGAGAAATCGACAGGACAGACGGCACCGACCCGCTGTTGGCAACAAACACCTGAAATTACATGGTCATCTGATGTCGATCTACATGAAGATTCATCGATGATCATCGCCAGAAGAATCCCAAAAGACACGGCACGGCCCGCGACTCTTCAACTGCTCGGCGACCACTTAATGCGATTAATTGATTAGCTTTATTACAGTCACTAATCCATTTCTTTGGACGGACCAATCAGAAGCAAGCATCCGGGAGTTACAAGTCAAGAGATTCATGGCATTTAACCCATGAAACTCCTCCCATCATGGCGATTAAAGGCGATTAAATGCCCTCAATCTCCTCCGACCAATCAGAAGCCAAGAAAAAGGAGTTACAAAATAAAGAATTCAATTCTGTAACTCCTCCCTTTATGTAGCTTTATGACAATCAAAGCTCATAAACCCTCCTAAATGGCTACCTAAAAGCCTATAAATAGGAGAGCTCTCCAAGAAGAAAGGATCATCAGAAAAAAGCACAAGCACACAGACAGACAAAGCACAGAAATCCAGAGAAAGAAAAAAGAGAGAAAACTCTGCGGAAGTTCTACACCGACCACCGCAACAAGGTGACAAAAGTCCCTTGGGGGGTACCCCCCCCCCCCCCCCCAAGGTCCTTGCCTTCTCCTTCTGCCGCCAATGGCTTAGACATGGCTTTTCAAGCCCGTCTACTCGGCTTTTCATTGGACATAGGACCTTCTTTTGGTCTTTGTTCTCTAAAAACCTGAGGTTATAGCCAAGCCAAGAAAATCAATAGCAACCTCTGTTCTCATCTGCATGGATGATGACGAAGCCCACATATGGCTTGCGACCGTCAATCTAAACGGGTCCCCCACAATCTCTGAGAAGTTAGATCCTCCTTTTCTTGCTTTTCATTGTAGTTTGTATTTTTTCAAAAGAGACAAAAATCATAACTCTTGTCTTTCATTATTGATAAGGATTGTAAATCGGCTATAAACGCCAAAAATCGGCTATAAACGCCAAAATCGGCTATAAACGCCAAAATCGGCTATAAATGCCAAAAGAATCGCCTTTCACGGCAAACCAAGAAAATGTCTTTTTTCTTAAATATATGTGCAATGGAAAACTTGAAAGAAGTTGATTTCCTTTTTACTTGCGAAGGTTGATCTCCGGATCACCACTTGCAATTCCAAGTAAAATAGAAAATCTGGCACACCCTCACAAAAAAAGAAATGTTGATGCACGCCCCTGCCCCCTGGTTACGAAAGGGTCGGACCCGACGGACTCCCACGTCCGCCGACCTCGGTAGGAACCGAGCAGGAGCGCGGTCCATCAAGCTGGCACACCCGGTGGGACTCATTTATTTGAGAACACGATGCTAGAAATGAAATATTTGCATATCATATATTTTGCTCTATGCTTATATTTCTTTTCTCGATTCCTTGGCTACTTTATAATTGGTGGCCTATGTTGGATTCCGCATCTAAAAAAAAATGAGATGAGATTTTTTTTTGGAAATTTCTAATTCTTTGAATTTATTTCCACTCTTTCTCTTTTCAAAAAAAAAAAACAAAAAAAAATCAGATTTTTCAGTTTGGATTCAAAATTGAAAAACTTTGATCCTCTCCCTTTTGGGCATTGGCGCTCACGGAAATCGCTGAGACCGTGTTCGGATTGGGGATTGGGCCATTGTTTCTCTTCTATGAGTTCATTAAAGATCTAAAAAAAATATAAATAAATAAAAATAAAATAAATATTAGATTTCTCATTTTGGATTCAAAATTGAGAAACCTTGATCCGTTCCTATCGTTCATCGCGCTTGCAGAAATGTTGAGCCTGTTCGACTAAGGTTTTGGGCCATCGTTTCTCTTCGATGAGTTCATTAAAAAAAATATAATAAAATAAAAATATAATTAAAAAAAAATACATAGACCACTAAGGTTAAACCAAAGTGTTCTTTGATCATGGTTGATTCAAAGAAAAGCCTTGTCCAGAGTGTGGAGACAGCTTGACTGTTCTAGGCAAGGGTCCTCCAAACGGGTTCATTAAGTAATCCTACCCTTACCTGGGGGCAATTCTATCAATCAAGATTTCATAAGACTGGGTTAGGAGGCCTATGTGTACTCTCTCGTCTTTTAAACAAATTTTTTTAAAAAAATATAAAATTTTTTAAAACAAATTAAAATTTTAAAATAAAAAATAAAAAATAAAAAAAATTTCAAAAAAAATCTTAAAAAAAATATAAAAAATAAATAAAAAATAAAAAAAAAGATTTTAAATCTTCAAAAAAAAAAACTTCCGTCATTTTGGGTTCAGATTGGAGAAATCTTGGTCTTCTCCTTTCGGAGCACTGGCGCTCGCGGAAATCGCTGAGCCCGTGTTCAGATTGGAGTGCCTTTTGCTCTCTTTGATGAACCCGATATTGGCCTTTCAAAAAAAAAAAACTCGTCATTTTTAGATTCAGATCCGAGAAATCATGGTTCATTTCTTTCTGAGCACTGGCGCTCGCGGAAATCGCTGAGCCGTGTTTAGATTGGAATACCATCTGCTCTCTTTGATGAATCCAATTTTGACCTTTCAAAACAGAGAATCTCATCTCATAGATGCAGTCTCAAAACATTTGTGTCTAGCGGTACTAGTACGCCCATTTAGGGTCTACTGTATTGCGACCGGCACATCTGTAACTCCAACTTTATATTCTTCTTACCTCGAGCAAGCTCTGCTTCTCGATAAGTCGAATTTAAGTTCACAATTGCTTCTAGCAGTCACTGGGATGCCCATTGTGGGCTTACCATACCTGTGATTAGAACAATTGTACCCTCTATGGCGTTTTGCCTTCTTCATGTTGCTTGGGTCATCTTCCTCTAGCAATTTGAAAAGACGAAACCATAGAACTTCCCATTTATGATCATTATATTCTTGTGATTACTAATGGATGTGGTCTTGTTTCAGAAATTTTCGAAAAACTAACAATGGCAGCTTCACTAACCATTACTTTCGATGAAAACAAGCACCAACTCATGCTTCAACAGAAGCAAACCTCGCGCACTTACAAGCGCCCCATCAGCTGCCGAAGCGTCAACTCCCTCGGCAACTCTCTGAACTCCGGGTCGACCTCGACTCCCCGAACTATCGTCTTTGGAACGCTGGGACCATTCCCACTTCCTGAGGAACAAACTGCTCCCTCCAAGAAGCAGAAACTCGCCTCTCAACGTGTCACTACCGTGACACCAAAGGCGAGCACCAGAAGGCCTGAAGCCCGTGGCAGCCCCACGAAGCCTCGACCTGCAAACGATCAGGTCTATCCCAAGACTTGGTCCCCAAGACCTTCACCAAAACAAAGAAGGTCCCAAACATCTACTAAGCCAGCATTCCTGGCCCCACTCAAGGAGAACCAGTTCTACCCTCTTGCTTACATGAAAGAGGAGAGACCCATCTCCAACCTGACTCTCAAGTCAACCCAGCATGAGCCGGCTTGTTCCTACAAGCCCAAAATCAGATCATGCATCACAAGGCCTCTACAAGCACCTGCTAAGGCCTACAAACCTGCAGTTCGACCCTTCATCTCTACAGGGGCCGAACTCCAAAAATTCAAAGCTTCGCTGCAACAGGCGAAGGACAGGGTTCGCATCCTGTCCTTGCCCAGCTGCAAAGAAGACAGGCTCGGCTGCTGCGCCCGAGGGAGCACATCCTTCATCGTCAAAGCCCAGCCAGAGCTGACCGAAGCTCAAATTGCTCGTCGTATACGCCGCCGCGCGTCATACCGGCAAAAGAGACTAGAGAAAGCAAAGGACCCAGCCTCCTACACTTCAAGTCTCTCCCAAATGGGTCGAAAAAGAAAGACCCAACCAAGTTGCTGTCCGTCCATATGGTTGGAAAACCCAGAAGGCGCCAAAAAGTCAGCAACAAAAATCCATGTCCGACGTCCGATGACCCGCAGCGTCTCAAGGACAAGAAGACATTCAGAAGAATCTCCTGCTCCTTCAAGCAAAGGACAGCAGAGTGATCCTTCCTCAAGCTCTTCTTCAAAAAGAATGAGCCCCAGCTCAGTCACCAGGACAGTTTCTTCGTTCGAATCACGAAGGATTAATGTCTTGGCTACAAATTCTGAGCCACCACCCCGCAATCCACCTCCAGAAGATGCGATCACCCGCATCCAACAGTTGGAACAGGGCCAGCAGAGGATTGAAACTCTGATGGAAAACCTTTTCCTCGCCTTCCAAAATCAGGCGAACAATGAACCTCCTCCGAATCATCAAGACGACGAGGTAAATAGAGAAGAAAATGAGTCACGCGCCCTTACCAAAAAGGACGTAAACAGTATCCTCGCCAAAGCAAAAGAAGAGGATATACTCAAGGAGCATGGGATTAAGCCACCATATCCCTTATGGATGGACTCGGTCCCGTTCCCCACCAAATTCAAGCATCCTACTCTCCAAACATATACGGGGAAAGGATCAGCCAGACAGCACGTCATCCACTTCAAGATCCTGACGGGAGCTATCGCGGATCAAGATGCACTCAAGATCCGCCTCTTTGCAAGTACCCTAAAAGGTACGGCCTTCGATTGGTACTCCACTCTGCCAGAGGACTCAATCCAAAACTGGGCCATGCTAGAGACACGCTTCCCTGACTCACTTCAAAGGTGAAGATCATCCCGCTACTATGGCTCAGCTGTGCAGCCTAAAACAGGGGGAGAATGAATCAACATATGACTTCATTCACAAGTGGAAAGCAATGGCATACAAATGCTCTGATGTATTGCCACAAGCGTCGCTAGTCGACATTTGCCGAAAAAACATGAGAGCCAGAATCCGCTCCATGATCATCGGCAACAAATCAAAAAACCTGGGAGAACTCCTAGAAGCTTCCATGGAAGCTGAAACGGTGATTAAAGACCTCAACAGTCAAAAATCATCAAGAAAAGAGCCAACCGCCATTGCAACCTCTAAACCAAAGAAAAAAGAGGTCCTCAATGTGCAGACCAAGTCAGCTCCTCAGCCACCAAAGAAAGCTGAAAATAAAGTTGCTGGTAAGAGACCTGAACTCTCTGATGCCTTCAAAGAACGAGTAGAAAAGAAATACCCATTTGATGAAGACGTTGATGAAATCTTCGGGGCTCTTGTGGCAAACGGCAAGCTCACCTTGCCTGAACCAAAAGACCAGGTGATGTTGGCAAAACCAACGATCCTCGGTACTGTCCATACCACCAGATGATCTCGCATCCTCTCAATCAATGCTTCGTTGAGAGAGAGAAAATAAATGAGATGTGGAAAAACGGAGTCATCACCTTTGACAAAAACTATGGGCCTGCCTCCGTCAACATGGTGACATGTGGACAAACATCAAAATCACCGAAGAAGAAGATCACTACTTCCTTCAAGGTGATAAACTCAATCCAAGCGTCCGAGGAACTGGTTCCTTACCCGACACCAGACGGACAACCGATATGGGTACATCCCGATCTCCAGGAAGATGAAAATTGGGAGGTCGTGAAAACAAAGCCTATAGCTCAACAGCGAAGGCAGGCTAGGAAACATCTCCTCAAGCTCAAATGGCAAGAGAAGACCCAGCCAAAACTAGAGGTCAAAGAAAAGGCAGAGGCTTCCTCTACCGCTTCACTGGAGGTAACAAAAACATCCCTTCCAGAGACTTCAAAGGGGGTAAGGAATTCACTCTCAGTGATTTCATGCCACCTCAATTCAAAGAAGCCATGCAGGAGGCATCATACTCTTGCAATTCGGTAGTTGGATTCTCCATTGATGGATACGAATCCAGCGAGACCGATGATGGGTTCGAATCCAACTACACAGATGAGTGGGAGGAGTCCCTTGAAACAGGAGAATATCTCTCCGATGAGGAATGGGTTCCTGAGTCTCATTTTATGCCAGTAATCTGGTATAACCTCCTACAGCCACAAGGATCCTTGTCTGATGATGAAGAAGACCAAGAGGCTGTACAAGAAAATGCTGCTGACTCAGCACCTCTCATTACTCCAGTGGAAATCAACCATGTTGAGCCACAAAGAGTTGATGAAGAAGAAGATCTGGCTCCCATGCCTGATCTTGAAGAATATGCAAGGATCTTGCAGCGACTTGCTCTAGAACAAGAGCAAGACCGCATCAACGAGCCTCCTCGCAACCCAGAGCCTGAAGTCCCTGAAGACCATCAGGTACATCCTCCCTTAACTCCTGAAAATGGAGAAAATTGCTGGATAGACGATCCTCTTACATCCGAGGATGAGTCTGACTCCGATCAGGCAACGTCTCCCGTCAGAGCTTCCTGTAATGTGATAATTCAGGATTATAGCTCTTCCGAAGCATCGTCTGATGAGAGCACTTACACTCCGGTGACGCCTAGCAATGTATCTTCTGAAGCCACCTCATCTCACGTGACTTTCACTGAGATGACAACCTCTCAGGTTTCTTCTCCTGAGACTATGACTTCAAAGTTCACACCCTTCCTGACTGAAGAATTCCCAGCCATTGATGCTTGGGATGATGAATTAGTCAACGAAGAAAGATTGCTGGATGCTGTTCAGGACTTGTTCCCGGAAAATGCTCCGTGCAACACGATCACTGAGGATGGCAACTCTGCTGCTGATTCATCCTCAGCAAATGAAAAACGACAGCCTCTTGATCCTGAAGACAATCTTCCAAACGAAGACCCTTCTCAAGAAGCTCTCGAAGTTGGTAGAGGCACCCGCTCTGGCCGGGACTACCACAAAAATTACAACCAATCTTCCTTTACATATGTAAATCCTTCGGGAAAAGATGTTGTAAGCGCCCCTAGTGGCAACAATGATGAACATGCAGGCCCTAAGGAGGCTTTCAAGTATGACTTGATTGAACACTTCAAGCACATACCTGCACGTCTGCACATCCTAGATTTGTTGCGAATGTCTCCGCACACTCGTGATAATCTCATCTCGGAATTACAAAAGCTGAATGAGGATGTTGACAAATATGCCCTGCAAGTCCTCCAAATTGAAATGGATTACCGGGTCAAAAACTCAGAAGCCTCCTCAAAGGGAGAAAAGAAGAAAACTGAGGGATCATGCATTGAATGCCTCTTGGTTAAAAAAGCAGCCAGTGCAACCATCGCCTTCACAAAGGACGACCTCCTACTTGGCGAAACCAGGTATAACCGACCCCTGTACTTCACAGGGTATATCAAGGAAATGCCTATGCACAGAGTTCAGATCAACCCAGGTTCTGCACTCAACCTCATCTCCACATCGGCTCTTGAAGAGTTGGGCATCCCACCCAGCAAGCTGAGCCACACATCTGCATCTATCTTTGAATACGATGGGAGTACTCAAAGGCCTATTGGCAAAATCAGGTTCAAGTTGCAGATCGGTGATCTTATCTCTGAGGTCACAATGTATGCAATAAAAACCCCTTCATGCTACAACATCCTTCTCGGACGCCCTTGGACCCACGAGAATGGTGTTGTCCCTTCAACTCTACATCAATGCATCAAGTTTGTTGGCGACGACGGCATGATACATCGAGTCTTTGCGGACAGAAAACCCTTCAAAGGTAAAGAAGTCCACTTCGCAGACTCACAGATGTATGAAGGTGAAAAAGAAGAAGAGGAGAAGCACACAGCATCCTTTGCAGAAAATCTCCAGAAAGATAAAGGCAAAGCTCCTCAACAATCACCGGAAGAAAACAAACCATCCGGTAAATCTGAAGAGAGCATTCAAACTCCCTTCATCATCTCCCTCAAACCTTCAAAGCCTTTGGTCATCACAACTAAAGTAAAGAAGGCAAAGCAAAAGCCTGGGGGCAAATTTGTTGTCTCTTTCGTATCTATCATGCGAGACACGGACTCGGATTCAGAGCCGGAAGACAACACATCGTCTAGCCAAGCTGACACTCAGCAAGTTCAGCCTGCTCTCACTCCAATGGAGATAACTTCTGACATAGAAGATCCTACGTCAGCTTCCTTCGTTGTTCCAGCAACTTCAGCAAAGGAAAAGCCGATCTTCTTCCATAGATCGGATGCTTCTTCATCAAACTCCATGCTTGAACCTTTCCAAAATAAAGGTATGCCTCAACTATCCTTATACAGTTCTGTGGCACAAGCTATTATGAAGAAAATGGGCTATGACGCTCAAAACCCAGTCGGTTTGGGAGAAGGACGCGGTATTCTCACGCCATTGGGGCCCGTCTTGACCAAAAGCCAGCTGGAAGATTGGAGACTCTACGGCTATATAGAAAAGTCATCACACGGGTTAGGGTATGATCCCGATACTCCCTTGAGATAGTTGACACAAAGGCTTAAAAGTCAATATACTGACCAAGCCTCAACTTCTCAAGTCCATGAAGACATCGATCTCCCTGGATATCTCTTTGATGAGTCACCTGACAAAGATCCAGGAAGCTCATCCAATTGGCACGATTTCTCCGAAAATGAAGAGGAGTTATCCGATGGCACAGACGTGTGGACTTCTGACCCAGAAGAACCCTCATCTCCAAAAGAAGTAGCCTACTTCGACCCGGTTTCAACAGGCGATTGGGATCATCTCATAGCAAGCCTTGGGAAAATTACCGATCAAGAAGACCCGTGGAAAGGAACAAAACCTTGGTCTGGAAATACCCTTAAAACCCCAGAAGGTTTCGTTGAGCTGGAAGCCTCCGAAAATATTGTGGAGGAACCACCTTCGAACCTTCCAACAGAAGATCCTGTTCAAAAGATAGACTTGGGAACACCAGATAACCCACGTCCTATATTTATAAGCAAGAATATAAAGGATGATGAGTTACCCGAGTATATCGCCTTTCTTCGTGAGTTCGTTGATTGCTTTGCATGGTCTTACGCTGAAATGCCAGGCTTAGACCCCAAAATAGCAGTTCACAAACTCAATCTTCAAGAAGACATCAAGCCTGTCAAGTAAGGCCAAAGAAGATTCCGTCCAGATGTGATGGATAAAATTGAACAAGAAGTTCAAAAACTCAAAAGCGTCGGCTTCATCCGTGAGGAACAACATCCTGAATGGTTGGCCAACATTATCCCCGTGACAAAGAAAAATGGGCAGATCAGGGTCTGTATTGACTATAGAGACCTGAATGGCGCATGCCCTAAAGATGAATTTCCGCTCCCCATACCAGAGGTAATGATCGATAATACCTGTGGATTCGAGCGAATGACATTCATGGATGGTTTCTCTGCTTACAATCAGATAAAGATGCATCCTGAAGATGAAAAACATACATCTTTTCGGACCCCATTTGGCGTGTATTGCTACACTGTCATGCCATTTGGTCTGAAAAATGCTGGTGCCACATATCAGAGGGCTATGATGAAAATATTCCAAGATATGCAGCACAAGACGGTTGAATGTTACGTTGATGACCTCGCCGTCAAAAGCAAAAGAAAAGAAGATCATCTCGAAAACCTTCGAGAAGTCTTCCTCCGGCTTCGCAAACACAAACTGCGAATGAATCCTTTGAAATGCTTCTTCGGCGTCTCGTCGGGTAAGTTCCTCGGATTCTTAGTTCGGAAAGCTGGAATAGAGCTTGACCCCATAAAAGTCAAAGCCATTCTAGAAATGCCCTCTCCAAGAACCTTGAGAGAACTCAAAGGGCTTCAAGGGAGATTAGCCTACATCAGACGGTTCATCTCCAATCTTTCGGGGAAATGCCGTCCATTCTCCCGATTGATGAAAAAAGGTGTAAACTTTGTCTGGGATGCTGACTGTGAAGTTGCTTTCCAAGACATCAAGTCATACCTGACAAAACCTCCAGTGTTAGCTGCTCCTACCACTGGAAAACCATTCATCTTGTACACAAGAGCCCTTGATCACTCTTTGGGAGCTCTGCTTGCGCAAGAAAATGATCAAAGAAAAGAAGCTGCTCTATATTACCTCAGCCGCATGCTAGTAGGTGCAGAGCATCGCTACTCTCCAGTCGAAAAAGAATGTCTTGCAGTGATGTTCGCCGTACAAAAGCTGCGTCACTACTTGCTTTCCAACACAGTATACCTGGTCTCGAGGGTCAACCTTTTGAAGGTCCTTGTCACAAAGGCAGGTTCTCTCAATGCTCGACTGGCAAAATGGTCCATCCTTCTGTCACAATTTGATATTAGGTATGTACCACAAAAAGCAATCAAAGGGCAAGCTCTAGCGGACTTCCTCGCAGAGCATTCATTGCCTAAAGATTCTCCGCTCAGAGATGATCTCCCAGACGAACCAGTCTACAATGTGGAGACTTTCTCACAAAGTGCCTCCTGGGACATGTACTTTGACGGTGCAACCAGGACGAATGAAAAAAGACAGCTGATCTCGGGAGTTGGCATCCTCTTTGTTAGCCCCGACAAATACATGATTCCATACGCTTTCTCGCTACTGGAACCATGCACAAACAATGCAGCTGAATATCAAGCTCTAATCTTAGGATTGGAACTCGCCATCGAATCCGGTATCACCATGCTGGAAGTCTTTGGAGACTCTCAACTGATCGTCAACCAGATGAATCAGAAATTTGAAGTCAGGAAGCCAGATTTGCTGCCTTACTACAACAAGGCACAATCACTTCTGCAAAAGTTTGACATCTGTCACATCACCCACATTCGTAGAGGTGAAAACATACGTGCAGATGCCCTAGCCAGACTTGCCGCATCCATGGCAATCCAGGAAGGGGAAAACATGCAAATCACAGTGTGCGAAAGAAGAATCCTTCCTCCTTTTAACACACACCAAGCAGTTGCTGAATGCCACCAAGTGGTCGGGAGTCGGATTTCAATCCTTCAAACTTCAATCGGCGACTGGAGGGATCCGTTCATTGATTACATTATGTTCGGAATCCTACCTGAAGATCCAAAAGAACGGGTAAGCATCCAAAGGCGAACCCCAAGCTTTCATTTGGATATTCCTTCAAAAATCCTTTATAGGAAATCCTTCAACGGAGTACCTCTACGCTGCTTGTTACAACAAGAGGCTGAAGAAACACTCAAAGAAGTTCATGCTGGTCTTTGCGGAGCTCATCAGGCTGGACCTAAGCTCTATGATCAGATAAAAAGGTTAGGATATTACTGGCCTACCATGGTGTCTGACGCAATGCAATTTGCTAAGCGCTGCCAACAATGCCAAATTCATGGAGATTACATTCACATGCCTCCAGAATGGCTACATCCTACAGCGATCTCATGGCCTTTCGAAGCCTGGGATATGGACATCATAGGTCCTATTTCTCCCCCTTCGAGCAAAGGTCATCGCTTCATCTTCGCCGCTACGGATTATTTCTCCAAGTGGTCAGAAGCATTTGCATTTAACGAAATGAAGACCTCATCAGTCCTTCAGTTCCTGCACACCAACATCATTTGTCGTTTCGGCAAACCCAAAAGATTCGTCCATGATAACGGACCACAGTTCCGGGATCATCGATTCTACAGGTTCTGCGACAAATACAAAATAAGCTGTCCTTCGACTCCATACAATCCGGCAGCAAACGGGTTAGCAGAAGCTTTCAACAAGACACTCTGCAAAATCCTCAAAAAAATGGTCTCTAGTCACTAAAGAGACTGGAGCGATAAAATGTCTGAAGCTTTGTGGGCCTATCGAACCACCGTTCGAGGACCAACCCATAGCACACCATTCTCCTTGGTCTATGGATGCGAAGCTGTCGTACCCTTGGAAGTACAAATTCCTTCCTTGAGGGTATCCTTGCAAAATGACATGATTCAAGAAAGCAATGTCAAATTGCGACTCCATGAGCTGGACAATCTCGATGAGAGACGGCTCGAAGCTCAACAAAGCATTGAACTTTACCAAGCACGCATGGCAGGATCTTTCGATAAAAAGGTCAGGCAACGCGCCTACAAAAAGAGTGACTTGGTTCTTGCGGTAAAAAGACCAATGGTCTTCGCTCACAAGTCCAAAGGCAAATTTGAGCCAAAATGGGAGGGACCCTACGTCATCGACAAGGTTTTCTCCAACGGCGCATACGCACTCCTAAACATGGAAGGTGACAGATGTATGCTGCCCATCAACGGCAAGTTCTTAAAGCGGTACTACCCTTGAAGACTTACCCAACTGGGTAAGAGCAATGCCTGTACGGCCAAAACCGGTTTCCAGGTACACGCTCGCTAAACCCACCCTTTTTTTAGAATTTTCATATCAAATGTTGAAATTTCTAGAAATTTAAAACAATGCTTACTTTCATCGTTTCATTGTTCAAAAAAATATATATCCAAGTTTAGGAACCTTTCCCTAACTTGACCAAAATTTTCAACCATTGAACCCAAAATTCATGGTTTGAAACAAAATCCGGATTCAGGGATTTCCACCCTAGTCCACCCTGCCTTTTACCGCCAAAATGGTTTTAGGTCAAAACTTATGACCCTCGTGTCTTTAAAAAAAAAAAAAATGGTTTTTCAAAAAAACCGCGAGGAAGCGACTCTTAGTCGATACTCGCACAAATCGGAAGCATACGAACCACGTTCAACACTTCCAAAATCGCAGGGAAGCGACATTTCGTCGGTACTTGCAAAATCCAAAACTGTGGAGATGCAACATTTCAGTTGATATCCACAACCCAAATTTCAAAGGTTCGAAAAAACCTAAAAAACCATGGAGACGCAACATTTCAGTTGATATCCATAACCCAAAGGTTCGAGAAAACCACAAATTTCAAAAATCGTGGGGAAACGACATCAAGTCAGTACCCGCAAAACCAAAATTTTTGAAAAGCAAGGATGCGACATTCCATCGATACTTGCACCCAAATCCGCGAGGATGCGACATTCCATCGATACTCGCAACCGAATGAGCAAGGATGCGACATTCCATCGATACTTGCAAGAACATTCAGCAGGGAGGCGACTTTTAGTCGATACTTGCATTTTTTGAAAACCAAACTGGCTATAAATGCCATCAAAACAGGCTATAAATGCCACAAACCGGCTATCAATGCCACCAGAACAAAACCGGCTATCAATGCCACAAACAAAAAACTTGGATTTCAAAAAAAACCGGCTATCAATGCCACCAAAACAAAACAGGCTATCAATGCCACAAACCGGCTATCAATGCCACCAAAACTGGCTATAGATACCACACAAAAAAAAACTCGGCTATCAATGCCACAAAAAAAGAAGCTGGCTCTCATGCCAAATTGGCTTCCATGCCACAAACAAAAACCTGGCTTCCATGCCAAAACAATCATTTGACAAAAGATTTTCACAAAATGACAACCTTTTGATCAAATCCCATTTAGCAATTACTTTTATCACAAAAAGATTCAAGTGAGCGTAGGGATAACAAAAAAAAAAGAGAGCATCCCATTTAGCAATTACTTTTATCACAAAAAGATTCAAGTGAGCGTAGGGATAACAAAAAAAAAGAGAAAGTGTTCACAAGCACTACAAAAAAAAGAGTACCAAAAAAATACATGTGGTACCAAAAAAAAAAAGAAAGTGTTCACAAGCACTACAAAAAATAAGTACCAAAAAAAATAATACAAGTGGCACCAAAAAAGAGAAAAGGGGATAGTTTCTGTTATATAAAAAAAAAATAGAAGCTCAATCAAAAATGGTCTCCAGCCAAGAGTTCAGCTCCTTAAGCAAGCTTTTGGCCTCATCCGTCAAGGATTCCAAGGCACGCTTCTTCAGGAACCTGCCATGAGATGCTGGGGTGGGCTGTAACCCTTCTTTCGCACCAGGAAGCTTCCCCCGAGCGGTTTTCCATTGTTTGTTCTCATCAGACTTCCTTTTGAGAACTCGATTGGCATCCGCAACCCGGTGAATCAGAGCAGTCTCCCTTTCACGAGCCTCTGTTATTTCAGTCCACTTGGCAGCGACTTGTGCCTACAATTGCTCAAGACGTTTCCTGGCCTCATCGACCTCCCTATCAAGGATGTTAAGGTCGTGTGTCAGCCCAATGATGGTTAGCTCTTCTAAGTTTTTCTCTCGGACTGCCTGCTTCCTGCTTTCTGTAGCCTCATCCAGGTTAGATTGAGCCTTATCCGCAGGGTCCAAGAACATCTCCTTGAAGAACTGATCGTCAGGAAAACCCATGGTCTCAAACCACTTGTCACCCAGCTCAATGATCCTATCAACGATCGCCCTGGCACTTGTGACATCCAGACCAGCTTCTTCGGCATCACCGAGAATCTCACACACATGCTGGATCATCCCAAATCCGGCATCTAAGTGCCCAGAAAGCAAAGTCTCAATCCAAGAGCTCAGAACTCGCACCACCACCTTCTTCGTAAAAAGAAGAGATGGCCCAGCTAAAGATTTGCCCAACTCCGTTGGTCGGCCGCTCATATCATCATCTGTTGGAAGAGTAACAAAAGAACTCTTTCCAGTTGAAGCTGCTCCTGCTCGGGAAGGAATCTCAGCACGAGGTATCTCCTCAACATTGTCAGAACTGGTCCCAGGAGTCTCTACCTCTGGATCAACCTCTGGCGTCCCTTGCTCTGGTTCTGAAGGAAGCGACGGACCCTCCTCTGTCACTTCAAAACCTGCCAAAGAAACACAAAAAGGTATGAATATGATCCTGCTTGAAAATCATTATCAGGGTTATAACTACAAAATACCTTCTTCGACGACTGGCGGAACACTTTCCTCCTCCATGAACTCATTGGAAGCATCATCAACATTTGCGTCCATCGAGGGTTCAAAGTCATCGGAATCCTGTGGCAAGTCAGCTGGCAAGAAATGTGTTAACAAACCAAGTCACACAAAAAAAAGGGCTTTTAGTCAAAGAGAAATCCCTCTTACCAAGAGGATACAAAAATGGTTCCATGCCTCTTTTGAGTTGATTGGACCATACAAAGAAAATTCCAAGCCCCATGAGCTTCCAAAAATCAAACCATCCAGCCTCATCTACCAAATTGAGCCAAAATCTTGAAATTGACATTCCACAAAAATCAAACCAAATCCTGGTCCCCTAACTTGCCACATACAGCTTGTTAGGTCACAAGACCAAAACCAAAAACCAAAACCTGATCCCCTAAACTTGCCACATACAGCCTGTTAGGTCACAAGATCAAAACCAAAATTGATCCCCCAACATTCCCTATACAGCTTGTTGGGTCACACGGTCAAAACAAAATCCGACCCCCTAACCTGCCACATATAGCCTGTTAGGTCACAAGGTCAAAACCCAAATCCACATCCTTGATGTCATCTTCAAAACTTTGCCTCGAGATGGTACGTGATCCCTTTCACTACCATAAAATTCCCCTGGAAGCTCAAAAGGCTACAAATACCAAAAAGAAAGACTGCTCAAAGACTCTTGGTCAAGTCACAAGCTCTCCTTCAAAAATCTCTTCGAGGCACATCGACTACAAAAGTTAAGCAACTCGTCGCTGTACCTCGAGGGGGCATTTGTTGACACCAAAAAATGTCACTTTGCCTCTTCAAGATCCAAAGAGCTACATGAAGTCGCAACCTGCCATAAATAGGCAATGCTACTTCCAAAAATCAAATCTTGTCAGAATCAAACAAAAACTGCAAGATCCTTCAAGACAGCCAAAAGAGGAGTACACAAGAAGTTTCGGGCCATTTCAAAATCATTTGGCCTAACTTCGCTTCTCCGACAGTCGAAAAGGAGCTCTCGGCGGCAAAAGCATCGGAGACACCAAATCTTCGATCAGAGCCGATGGATGGTCTCAAAATACTTCCAAAAGGCTCCACGTCAAGTTCCGAGTCAAACCGACAACGTTTGAGCCTACATCAACCCTCGAACAGCTAAATCAAGCCTCTCGGCGGCGAGAACCACCGAGGCCATTACTCATCAGATAGAGCACATGGACGGCTTCAAAATGCTTATAAAGGGCTACACGTCAAATTTCAGGTCATTTCAACAACATTTGACCATAGTTTGACGCTCGGAAGTCAAATCAGGCCTCTCGGCGGCAAAGCCCTCCGGGACCACGATTTCCAAGACAGAGCCTATGGATCATCTTAAAATGACTCCAATAGGTTCCCTGTCAAATTTCAAGTCAATCGGACATCGGTTGACCGCACATCAAACCGCGACATCTTCATCGCGACAAAAGCGAGTCTACTGGTGATAGGACCCCAAACGGCTTCAAAACTCAAACAAAAGCCTATGGTTGGTCTTATTTATTGCTCAGGAGGCTTCACACCAAATTTCAGGTCATTCCAACATCGTTTGACCAAGTTTCAGCTTCTGACGGAAAATCGGCAGCTCTGCGCGACAAAGTCTTCGGCTTTCTCAGGAAATTGGAAACTTTGCAAAATAAAATGCAAGGACTCTCATCAGGTTTCCTACTAAGAAATCAGGCCAATAAATGGTCAAAATTTCAAGGAAAAATACAGAAGAAAAAAGAATCGAAAAATAGCAAAAACGGACACAAAGGGGGGAAAACCCCCCCAAGGTCGCAGACCCCTGCGATCCTGGCCCAGGGTCGCAGGCCCCTGCGACCCTGGCCCAAGGTCGCAGGCCCCTGCGACCCTGGGCCAGGGTCGCCGGCGACCTTGGAGCCCGGGGTCGCCGGGAAGGCCCCGGAAATCCCGGTTTTCACCGTTTTTTCGCGATTCGAAGCGCCCAGCCTCTGGTACTTTCCAAAATTCATGCTTTTGAGACACCAAATCCTCTGACATCCGTCCAAAACACGGGTCAATCATCAAGAGTATCGAAAACAATATTGATCGCTACCCAGTCAACCAAAAAAAGTGTGCTTTCTACTCGACCGATCGAGAAATCGACAGGACAGATGGCACCGACCCGCTGTTGGCAACAAACACCTGAAATTACATGGTCATCTGATGTCGATCTACATGAAGATTCATCGATGATCATCGCCAGAAGAATCCCAAAAGACACGGCACGGCCCGCGACTCTTCAACTGCTCGGCGACCACTTAATGCGATTAATTGACTAGCTTTATTACAGTCATTAATCCATTTCTTTGGACGGACCAATCAGAAGCAAGCATCCGGGAGTTACAAGTCAAGAGATTCATGGCATTTAACCCATGAAACTCCTCCCATCATGGCGATTAAAGGCGATTAAATGCCCTCAATCTCCTCCGGCCAATCAGAAGCCAAGAAAAACGAGTTACAAAATAAAGAATTCAATTCTGTAACTCCTCCCTTTATGTAGCTTTATGACAATCAAAGCTCATAAACCCTCCTAAATGGCTACCTAAAAGCCTATAAATCGGAGAGCTCTCCAAGAAGAAAGGATCATCAGAAAAAAGCACAAACACACAGACAGACAAAGCACAGAAATCCAGAGAAAGAAAAAAGAGAGAAAACTCTGCGGAAGTTCTACACCGACCACCGCAACAAGGTGACAAAAGTCCCTTGGGGGGTACCCCCCCCCCCCCCCCCCCCAAGGTCCTTGCCTTCTCCTTCTGCCGCCAATGGCTTAGACATGGCTTTTCAAGCCAGTCTACTTGGCTTTTCATTGGACATAGGACATTCTTTTGGTCTTTGTTCTCTAAAAACCTGAGGTTATAGCCAAGCCAAGCAAATCAATAGCATCCTCTGTTCTCATCTGCATGGATGATGGCGAAACCCATATATGGCTTGCGACCGTCAATCTAAACGGGTCCCCCACAATCTCCTGAGAAGTTAGATCCTCCTTTTTCTTGCTTTTCATTGTAGTTTGTATTTGTTCAAAAGAGACAAAAATCACAACTCTTGTCTTTCATTATTGATAAGGATTGTAAATCGGCTATAAACGCCAAAATCGGCTATAAACGCCAAAAATCGGCTATAAACGCCAAAATCGGCTATAAATGCAAAAAAAATCGCCTTTCACGGCAAACCAAGAAAATGTCTCTTTTCTTAAATATATGTGCAATGGAAAACTTGAAAGAAGTTGATTTCCTTTTTACTTGCGAAGGTTGATCTCCGGATCACCACTTGCAATTCCAAGTAAAATAGAAAATCTGGCACACCCTCACAAAAAAAGAAATGTTGATGCACGCGCCCCTGCCCCCTGGTTATGAAAGGGTCGGACCCGACGGACTCCCACGTCCGCCGACCTCGGTAGGAACTGAGCAGGAGCGCGGTCCATCACATAGGAAAGCCTATTGTTCTTGGGTAAATACTCAGCCAGCAGCGTGCAAATGATCAAAGATCTCTTTCAGATTCCCACTGCTGCACCGCCCTCCACTTATCTTGGGGTCCCTCTCTTCCTTGGCACTGCCCACCACTTCTACTTCAGCAGAATTTTGGATTCCATCAGTAAGAGATTGGCAGGCTGGAAATCCAAATGTTTATCCTTTGCAGGGAGACTAATCCTGATCAAACATGTCCTCAACTCCATTCCCTTACACATCTCTATGGTTGTCCCTTTGCCTTCAAAAACCTATCTTCAAATTGAGCGTCTGATGATGAATTTCCTCTGGTCCTCAGATCCAACCAAGCTCAGCTGTAATCTGGTTAAATGGGAGACAATTTGCCTTCCAAAACCTGAGGGTGGTTTAGGCCCGCGCAAAGTTAAAGACCTTAATGATGCCTATATGCTGAAGTTAACATGCTCGGCTACAACAGACAATTCTCTTTGGGCTAACTGGTTTAGAGCTAAATACAGCAGCCACTCCTCCTTATGGCATCCTAACAACCAAAAAAGTGGCTCAACCATTTGGAAGAAGATTAGATCTCCGTCTCCTCATCTTCAAAGGGAGAACAAATGGGTAGTTGGCAATGGTAAGCTTATTAGCATATGGTTTGACAATTAGACTGACAAAGTATCCATAGCTTCGAAGTTTCCTTCCTTCCGGTTTTCAGAGAGAGGTTTCGTTTCTGACATCACTTCTGGTCATGCTTGGCTTATTCCTCATCAGCTTCCGAATGTTTTGAAGGACCTTCTTTTCCACTCCACTAATTTCATTGCATTAAGCGACGCCCCCGATCACATCTTCTAGCCAAGAAATCCTTCAGGGCATCTACTACTGTCCGATGCTTGGAACCTTCTCAGATCTAAGGCTTTAACCAAAAGTTGGACTCCTCTTGTCTGGAACAAATTTGTCAACCCTTGTCTGGCTTGCTTCAGCTGGCGTCTCATGCACAGGAAGACTCCTACTGAAATCTGGGCCAAGCACAAAGGGTGGTCCCTAGCCTCCAGATGTCATAACTGTCTAGACGCATAAGAGAATGATCTCCATCTGTTCTTCCACTGCACCCTGGCTCAGCAACTTTGGAATTGGTTACTTAGCCTCAGTGGAGTGACCTGCTACCCTCCCCCTTCTGCTAATTCCATCTGGCATTTCATTGCTAAAAATAGAGATGTCCAAGGAAGAAAATGTGCCTCTGCAATTTTCTTCCACGCCATCTCCATTCTATGGACCCTCCGGAACGACTCTAAGCACAACGGCAAGCAACCTTCTCTGCAGATAGCAAAGTCTCTCCTTCAAATTCCCTTCAAAATCTCGTTGCCTCAGGCTCTGGTTTGGCTAATTCTTCTTCCCTTCATCCGAGCCTGGCGGCTCTCGGTAATCAAGTGCTCTGCACACCCCCACCCCCCCAGTAGTGCTGCGTGGACTGCTGAAGCTGTGAGGAGTGTTTGTGCGTTTTCTTTTAGCCTTCTCTCTTAGTGAAGGTCGGGTGCATTTTCTGCTGTTTGGGTCTTCTGTGCTTTGTGAGGTTTCTGCTCCTTTCTTCCGATGCAGATTGCTTTTCTAGAATGCGGCTCTGTTCCATTCTAGGAAGCCCTCTCTGGCTAGTGCCCAGGCCATCATTAGGAGTGTCAGAGGTGCATGTCTGTCTCTTCTTTTGCCTTCTCTACACGTGGTGGTAGTTTCTGTTTTGGTAGGGGCTTTTTGGTCTGTGCAGTTTTGTAGTTTCTACAGGTTTTTGTTTCTTTTCTTTCTGTGCAGAGCTCTTTGTTTCAGCTCTCTTTTTTGTGTATTGGTTGCCTGGTACGCTTCCCATTGAAGGCTTATCAGCCTCCTTTTTTTGGTTTTCTTTTGGGAGCTTTCTCTCTTGTAGTTCTTCTTCTTGCTTAATATAAATTTTACCTTTAAGCAAAAAAAAAAAAAAAAAAAAAGGGACCTGGACCTGGACCCAGACCCATTTACTTAGCAGGGCCTAAATAAGGACTCAAGCTCGGTTGTTAACAGGTTGGACCATCTGGGTAATTGGAAAATCGAAGACCCATTTACATCGCTAATGACACCATGGGATCCTGGGCAACAAAACCCTATCTTTCTCTAGTTCTACAACAACAAACCAGACAAAGATCATAGATCTCTCTTTTTCAAAGACCAAACCAGTCTTTCTCCCTATTTCATCTTTGTGATGATCGCATGTGAAAAAAGAAATAAGAGGTGAGAAGGAAAATTGAAAGAAAAATCATTAGGATTTTTGCTTTTCACATTGGGATCCAATGATATCATAGGATTTCGGGCAAAAGGTTAAAAAAAAAAAGTGGTTAACCACAGCCGACCACATTTGAATTTAAATCGTGAAATTGAAAAAAAAAAGATGTAAAGAGGATTAATATGTCAAAATTCCTTAATTTAATCATATATAATAACCAAAAATATTTTTTTTTCCGATGGTTGGATCAATGGTTCCAAAATCCGAAGTCCAAAACGAAAATGCTCTGAGCAGCCGCATTAAGTCGTGTATCCTGTTTGGTCGTTTTTCATACCCTTGGGCCTCATTTTTTTCTTCTCCCGCATTTCATTCGTGTCTTTTCTTCGAGTAAGAAGTATGAGTCGTGTTAATTAATGACCCTCTTGGTGGGCCGGTTTTCAAGTCTAAGCCTCTGAGAACTCGGACCCTAATCACTTTCAATGCGTATATATACAGCCATTTCCTTCCTACATTCCCTCATTCCAATCACATCTCTCTCTCTCTCTAAATTTACCGACATGGGTTCTTGCAAAAGAAATAATGTTGTATGTAATATCCATTCTTTCTATCCTCTTGACTTCAACTCATCTATCTCTATCTGTGGCTAGGCCTTTAGAAGAAAAGTGGGGAGGGAAGAAGAAAGAAGTCCTCATATTTGAGTCCCTTGTAAAAGGCCAAACGCCCCCTCCTCGCCATTCAGGTTGCACGTATGGAAAAGGAAATAATCGTGGGCCCTGTAAAGAACTAGAGGAAATGAACTTTGCAGTTCATGTTCCTACCACGACATAGGCCTCTAATTTTGGCACCAGCATCCCTTTTGGGGCTGCTTCCGAAGATTCTTCCAGCCAAGATCGGATTCAGGGTCATAATCGTCTTGGTTAGATGCGAGCTTGGTTCAAATGTAAAGTATTAAGTACTTCATACGTGTAAGTCGTGTTGGTTAACGCAATAAGCACTTCATCCAAGCAATGGAACTATATCATTTGATTCTAATAAAAACTTGAGAAATGAAATTACATGGGGTTTGTCATGTTCAAAGATTGACTACATCCTCTCTCTCTCTAACACACCAACTAGCGCTGATATTTTTATGGCTAACACACCAACTAGCGTTGATATTTTTATGGGGATTTGACATATTAATTCCCCTTAAACCCTATTTCTCCAATTTCAATTTGACTCTGGTCCATAAATTCTTTTTACTTTACGCCCTGAATCTCCCATGATATCATTTGATCCAGGTCCAGATAAGAAGACTATCTTGGCTTTCTAATGTGCGGTCTTTTTAACTTTTAACACTTAGATCCCATGATATTTTGTTTTTTTAAAATCTCATGTTATCATGGGATCCGGGGTTGAAAAGTAAAAAAAAAAAAAAAAGTTATACTAGAGTCGACTCTGGTGACATTATTAGATTTTCAGTCATAAAACTGGAGATGTACGTAGGGTTTAAGGTGATTGATATGTCAAAATTCCTTAGTTTTTTATTTATATAAACTTTTTTATTGCTCTTTTTAAGTATGATGAAATAAACAAACTCAAACGGTTAAATGTCTCCCCATTTAAACTGAACCCATGCAACTTGATTGCACCATGGCAGAGTCTAAATGATAAGACCACATGGCAAACGTTTAAAGTTTATACAATGCATGCATGGAAGTTTTATGTAAGGCTGTGTCATGTGATTCAAGTGGTGCTAGAGGGCATAGGGATTCAATACAAGGAAAATCAGAAGGTCAACTATCTCAGTACTAGATGAGGCCAGTTAAAGGAGCCAACAGACATGGGTCAAGCCTGGATTTGCGTAACCGCAGTCCACTAACACTTGACTCGGACTAATCAGCCTAATTCACACCTGAACTTTAGTAGCAAGAACCTTAATTGAATCCGACCCAACTTCTTTGTTAAACTAGATTAAAGGGGGAGCTAAACAATCAGCTCCACTAGATTAAACTAGCCCTTAAAGTCTAATTTCAAACCTATCGATGATATAGTCTGCCTTATTTGGATGCATTCGGATAGGTCCCAAGAGGAGCCTGCAATATTGTAGTCAGGTCTTTAATAAATGTGTTTATTTTCATGTTAATCCGTTCTTTCTATTTGATTACCAAACTAATGTGAACCTGAAGGGTTGAGGCTAACCTGTAAACTTCTATGTCAGGTTTGAGTTGCAGTTTCAACCAAAAAATGGTGGGATGTGGATAGAACCCATATTCAACTGGGCCTTGCCTATTGTACATCATTTCTGTTTCTTCTTCTTCTTCTTTTTTTCAAAGGTTCATGACCTTACAAGTGAAAAGAACAAATTAATGAGATCATCATCATCTACATTGATATAATTTAGCTTTTCAATCTAACATTGAGGGAAGAACAAAAGAAGGCCATCTCAAACTGACTAATTCTTTTGAATTTAGGAATTTGGTTCTTTGATTGATATACAGAGGGAAATTACTCAATGACTTGGTTATTTAAAAAAATGAATGACTTGATTTCTTCTACTTAAAACAATTTCCATTCAGTTTATGATTTAAGCAAACTGATCAGTGAATTATTGCAAATGTAAAAAATATGAGGAATAATCAGTAATCACTTCCTTTATATTACCTATTCTCTCAAACGTCTTTCTATGACTAATTTGCTTCATTTGGGTTTTGTCATTCTTTTCTTGATACCCTCTTTTTGAGAGAGAAGGAGAGAGAGAGAAAGAGAATCATATCAATACTTGCTATTGGCTCAAAACAAGACTCGGTAGATGTGTTTCTCACTTGGAGCTCATTTTAATATGGTCATAAACCGTTTTAGTAAATTAAAAAATCATAAAAGGCCTAAATGAAATATGTTTATAATTATAAACGTAAGTATATAATTTCTTTTCACGGTTTTTAACTCGACTAAATGATTTTTAATGGTTTTTACGGATACAGTTTGGTTATGATTTTTAACGGTTAACCGTGGAATCCCATCGCCCGTAGATTTCCTCTCTTTCAATTCCCTGAATCTGAAAGGGCTGCAGATTTCCTTCATGGCAGTGGATGGCTACTCCCTGGTACTCTTTCGGTTGAGGTGAAAGATTTCCTCTTTCAGCAGGTCTCCATCATCCAACCCAGAGACCCATCTGCCATTGACCTACTCTCCTGGAAAGGAAATCCCTCAGGGACTCTTACCCTCAAATCTGCATGGGATACTTTGATAACTAGAGCAGCCTCAGTAGTCTGGTATGAGCTAGTTTGGAATAATTTTATAAATCCAAGGCTTTCCTGTTTCAGTTGGCACCATCTTCTAAGGAAAACTCCGACCGACATTGTAGCTATGCACGAAGGGTGCAACTTGGCTTCTAGATACTACTTGTATCAAAGAGATGGAGAAACTTGTGTGGGGATATCTCCGAACTCGCCGGATGACTGTCCGGATGCTCTATCTCATGCTACGGCGCCAGCTAGGCCATCTCGGCAAGGCCATGTCCACCAGCTCGGCCAAGTGCCCCACTCCGGCCAGAGACTCATCTCGGCCCCTTGCACGACATCACCACCCCGGTATAGCTCCACCTCGGCCAGGACGCTCCCAGCTCGGTTGTGCTCCACCTCGGCCAGGTCTTCTCCAGCTCGGCTAGGGACTTCTCCCCGGTCCTCCACTTCGGCGTCTCTGCAAGGTCTCTAGCCAAGTCAAGGTCCTCTCCGACCTCGGCTCCCCGACCTCGGTCGGGATGCCAGGACTAGCCAAGGCGGGGCCTGACAGCTGTCCTCTCTTGGGCACTTAAGCACGCTACAGCACGCGCGACAAGACAAGGGCACCGCCCAAACTCTCTGACAGAGCCTCCCATGCCGCCCACGCCCTCTGACAGAACGGCGTCCATAGACGCCCGGGTATGGCCCGATGCGACACGACATGTCACGATGGGATAGCTCCCTGACAGAGTCACCTCCTTGTCTCCTCTCCTCCTCTATAAAAGGGGCCAAACCAGAACAATAAGCGAAGGCTCTCTCCCGTCCGAGAGAACGACACTCGTATCACATTCTCCCCCAAAATCTCCTCCTACTGTCCAGTACTCATACTGACTTAGGCATCGGAGAGCCCTGCGCTGCCCACAGCCAGGGTCCTCTGACCGGTTTCTTCTCCCTCTTCCAGGTTCTCAGGCATCGGTTCTTCCATCATCAACGAGGAGACGGGGAGCCTCAGCCTTCGTCCTCCTCAGTGAGTCGCAAGAACACCACCCCCCCCCCCCCGGGTCCGTGAATTTTTGTGCACTTACAATTGGCGCCGTCTGTGGGAAACGCTACAAAAAGCCATCTTCCCAAACACCATGCCTCGGAGAACCAGAAAGGGAAAGGAACCGCTGACACTGTCGACAACAGCTGCCGACGGTCCCCCACCGGGAAAGGTCAGGAGCAAGATCTAATCCAGCGAGCGTCCAACAGCAGGGTACTCAGTCGGGTTCATCCTCTAAGGGTTCGACCTCGGCCCCACCTTCCAAAAAGCGCACCCTGAAGGACAACAGAAGCAACCAAGCTCATGGCGAAAGCCCGGGTAACAACCACGACATCAGAAAGTGGCTTGATCGACGCATCGAGCAAGCAGTACGATAAAACTTGGAGGCTGCCGGTTTTGCTTGAGTTCGGCTGAACTCTGACGGTCTCGGCACGTCTCCCCTCTCTCCAGAGATCAGGAGCTTCCCCCTTCCCGAAGATTTCAAGATCCCGAGGTTCATCGTTTACGACGGAACCTCGGATCCAGCAGCACACCTCCGGCGCTTCACTCAGAGGATGTCGGTGTGGGGCGAGGCAGGCCACCTGAACTGCAGAGTCTTCTCTTCCAGCCTCGGGGACCTCCCCCTAAAGTGGTTCTGCGCACTCCCCCAAGGATCGATCAAAAGTTGGCAGCAGCTCCGAAGTTCCTTCATGATGAAGTTCCAAGCCCACAAGGTCGTCCCCAGGTCAGCCGCCGACCTGATAACCCTTAGAATGAAGCAGACCGAGAGCGTCACGCAGTTCGCCAAAAGGTTCTGGACTGTCTACAGCAAGATCGAGGACACTTCAGATGCAATGACGATCCTGTCTTTCCAACAAGCCCTCCAACCAGGCAACGAGCTACGAAGGGACCTGGTCATGCACCCTGTGGTCACTATGGCAGCACTGATGACCAGGGTAAACCAGTTCGTCAGGCAAGAAGCAGACGAAGCCCGAGCCCAGAAGCATTTCAACGACAATCAACAAGCAGCGTCCATCTCGGCGGACGCCTCCATCTCGGCGGATGCCTCCGGCTCCGCAGCAGCGTCCATCTCGGCGGATGCCTCCAGCTCCGCAGCAGCGTCCATCTCGGCGGACGCCTCCATGACAGAAGTCTCCTCCAGCTCGGGGGGGCTGCTGAAGCCTCCTATCATCTTTCAGCTTCGACCGCCCGTCAGCTTTGATCGCACGACCCTCTAACCGTCATTTCTGGCGGCACGGTCCTCTACTATCAGCTTCGATGGCGCCGTCAGCTGCGACGACATCGGTACGACCCTCTAACTGTCGGCTTTGATCGTACGACCCTCTACTGTCATTTCGACGGCACGGTCCTCTGCTGTCAGCCTTGATCGCACGGTCCTCTGCCGCCGCTAGTCGTCCAGAGCCACGTACCCCTGGTGACGAGCCAGTGGGATCTCCATCGCGTGCGGCAGGCGCATCTCGGCCACGCGCCAGATGCCCGGCACAGGCCCCTGGTGAAGAGCCAGTGGGATCTCCATCGCGTGCGGCATGCGCATCTCGGCCACGCGCCAGATGCCCGGCACAGGCCCCTGGTGAAGAGCCAGTGGGATCTCCATCGCGTGCGGCAGGCGCATCTCGGCCACGCGCCAGATGCCCGGCACAGGCCCCTGGTGAAGAGCCAGTGGGATCTCCATCGCGTGCGGCAGGCGCATCTCGGCCACGCGCCAGATGCCCGCACAAGCCCCTGTTGAAGAGCCAGTGGGATCTCCATTGCGTGCGGCAGGCGCATCTCGGCCACGCGCCAGATGCCCGGCACAGGCCCCTGGTGAAGAGCCAGTGGGATCTCCATAAACGCATCTCGGTAACCCATTCTCCAGTTCGGCAGTTGTGTGACTCTCCAGCTCGGCAGAAGCACCCTGTCACAGCTTAGCAGTGATGCCAAACCTCTAGCTCTGGTCCATCGCCAGCCAGTCATCCTCCATGATACTTACCTTCTGACCTCAAAAGCGCAGTCTATCGAGCTCAGAAGCTGGGGGGCTATTGTGTGGGGATATTTCCGAACTCGCCGAATGACTGTCCGGATGCTCTATCTCATGCTACGGCACCAGCTAGGCCATCTCGGCAAGGCCCGTCTAAATGTCCACCAGCTCGGCCAAGTGCCCCACTCCGGCCAGAGACTCATCTCGGCCCCTTGCACGACATCACCACCCCCGGTATAGCTCCACCTCGGCCAGGACGCTCCCAGCTCGGCTGAGCTCCACCTCGGCCAGGTCTTCTCCAGCTCGGCTAGGGACTTCTCCCCGGTCCTCCACTTCGGCGTCTCTGCAAGGTCTCTAGCCAAGTCAAGGTCCTCTCCGACCTCGGCTCCCCGACCTCGGTCGGGATGCCAGGACTAGCCAAGGCGGGGCCTGACAGCTGTCCTCCCTTGGGCACTTAAGCACGCTACAGCACGCGCGACAAGACAAGGGCACCGCCCAAACTCTCTGACAGAGCCTCCCATGGCCGCCCCACGCCCTCTGACAGAACGGCGTCCACAGACGCCCGGGTATGGCCCGATGCGACATGACATGTCACGATGGGATAGCTCCCTGACAGAGTCACCTCCTTGTCTCCTCTCCTCCTCTATAAAAGGGGCCAAACCAGAACAATAAGCGAAGGCTCTCTCCCGTCCGAGAGAACGACACTGGTATCACCTTCTCCCCCAAATCTCCTCCTACTGTCCAGTACTCATACTGACTTAGGCATCGGAGAGCCCTGTGCTGCCCACAGCCAGGGTCCTCTGACCGGTTTCTTCTCCCTCTTCCAGGTTCTCAGGCATCGGTTCTTCCATCATCAACGAGGAGACGGGGAGCCTCAGCCTTCGTCCTCCTCAGTGAGTTGCAAGAACACACCCCCCCCCCCCCCGGGTCCGTGAATTTTTGTGCACTTACAAAACTGATCTTCACTTATTCTTCCACTGTAGTTTAGCCTAGCAGTTTGGACTTGGCTTCTCAGTCAAGGTAGCCCTACACTTTTTCCTCCTTTCTCTCCCTCCTCTGTCTGGACCGCTTTACAGCAGAGTATGCTCGTGGAAGAAAGTTCGCTGCAGTTATTTTCTTCCAAGCCATCTATGCCATCTGGTTCTTACGTAATGAGGCTAAACACCATAATAAACGCCCCTCTGTGTTGAAAGCTCAACTAGTTTTCCTGAATAGAATGGCGGGTATGGTCAGTTCAACCAATGGTAAGAGAATTCCCTCTCACCCTATTTTTAAGTCTTTTTGGTGGACTGAATAGCTCTCTTGCTGTTGCCATCTCATTAGTTTGGAGACAGCCTAGGTAGTTCTCTCAGTTCATTGAGATGTTGCTTTCAGTTGGGGTAGTGATGCTCTGCTGTGCTCATTTTCGCCAATCTCAATTTCTGGTAGTGGTTGTTTGGTCCAGTTTTGGTTGGGGTTCGTTGGGGTTGAAGAGCTATTGTGCAATGTTTTGTAGAGATGTCTTTCCTATCCGGTGGATGCTGTATTCTTTTACAGTGGCCAGCTCTATGCTTCAGTTAATGCCTCTGTTTTGTTGATTTGCTAATTGCCATTGTTGGGATCCTCCTCTCTCTTCGTCCGCTTAGTTAGTTTGGTGGCTGCCTGGGAAGATCTCTCTGTTCAGTGAGGTGTTATCTTCAGCTGGAGTAGTGTTATTCTTCTGGGCTCTGTTTTGCTTTTCCCAATGAGAGTCTTGTTGTGGTCTCATGGTTTTGAGCTACTTGCAGCTGCTTTTGTTAGCTCCCTTCTCTGTTTTGAGTTGATGCTGGTGGTGTTTGTTTGGTCCAGCTCTAGCTAGGGCAGATGACTGAGGTGCTCTAGTGCAATGTTTTGTAGTGGCATGTTTTGTTGTTTAGCAAGTCTCCATTGTTGCTGTGCAGGTGTTGTGCCGTATGTTGGTTATATTGTTATCCTTTAAGTTGGTGCTCCTTTTGTGCTCTTAGGGGGTGGTTTTCTCTTTCTCTCCCTTCCTATAGTGCCCCTCCTATTTCTCGGAAGGCTTTTTTGTTTGCTTTCTTTTGTATGTAGCATTTTTGCTTCTCCTTGTCCTGGGGGCTTTGCCCTTCTTCTTCTTTTAATACCAATTTACCAATTAGCGAAAAAAAAGGTCAACAGTGGTTCGGTTTTTAACTATTTTTCCAGATATGGTTACAGTTATGGTTTTTAAAATCGAAAACCATAATTTACGGTTCGGTTAACGGTTCTCCCAAAATGAAGGGTTAACCCAACCGTTACACCCTTAGTTGTTTTGTGCCCTTCTGTGTTTCTTTAATGAATCTTCCCTTTCGACTAATAATAATGATGATGATAATATAAAATAAAGGATTATTATTTTAAGTTGACATACCAAGAGCTATTAATAAAAGGGATGCTCATGATTCTCTTTTATTAGGCCATGAAATGAAGAATGGATGAATGACATTTGCTTATTGTTGGGTCTCTTAACACCACTTGTTGTAAGCATGTATGTGAAAGCATGAACCACAACGATCGAATGATCAATCAAACCACACAAGATAGAGAACATTAGACATGGATATTTACGTGGTTCGACAAACTCGCCTACGTCTACCAGAAAGAACACATTCCACCATTAAGCCCCACATGATTTGGAAGACTCTGATACTCATGGGAGAGAACTCTAACTCTAACTCTGACTCTTTTACAGAGTCTATAATTACAGATTACATTAATATATAATCTTCAATTTCTTGGCCCCCAACGATCCATTAACTAAAAAGGATAAAAAACTCATTGTAAGCGTGCTTGAGAGTCCGGGTCAAGCAACCTCAACCAGGCGATTCTCCCCTCCACTTTAGATCCTGCCTTGTCGCCACCTCCATTGCCGCCTAACCCTTTTCCTCCTCTGCCTCCCCCCCTCACCTCTCCAGCTTCAGCCTCTAATCCCTTAGTTTTCTCCCCTCTCCAGCCTTCAACCTCCCCCCAATCTGATGCCTTAGTGGTTCCCCCACCTAATCCCGACCCAGCTAATCCCCAATCCTCTCTCAACCAGTTACCTACCCCCAGCCGCCCCAATCAAACCCTGCTATCTGCCTCAAATAAGGTTTCAGCGACAACAGCTTCTACAGAGTTACGTCCTCTTGCACAACCCCTTCTCAGTCTCACACAAGCTCCTCTTATTTCTTTCAGTGGCTCCACCCAAATGGCCTCTACAAAAATCCTATGCTAGCTTTTTCTCTCCTGTTCTCATTTCCTCTCCCCCTCCCATTCCTCCGCCAGCTTGGATAGAAGGAAAACTCACCCTGAAAGTTCCTCAGCAAATGATTCAAACTAGCAAGGACTCTTTCTCCTTTTCAGCAATAAGTAAATTCGTAGGAATAAGACCTTCTTTGGAAGCCTTGGAACACTGGGTCCATAACACTTGGCGTCTGTCTGGACCCTGTTTCATTTCTCTCACAGAGCTTGGCCACTTCCTCTTCAGATTTAATACAAAGGAAGACTGTGACGCTCTAGTCTACCAAAGTCCTCTATCCATGGGAAATCGGAAGCTTCTTCTTCGACCCTGATCCCCTGGGGATGTGGAGACCTCCTGGCCTACAGTCTCCCCTGTTTGGATTTGACTGAAAGGGATCCCTTACCACTGTTGGAGTAGTGACATTCTCCTTTCCATAGCATGTTCAGTTGGCAAACCTCTACGTCTGGATGAAACTACAGTGCCCAAAGGATGCTTTCCTATGCAAGAGTATTGGTGAACCTTGAGGTGTCCAAACCAGGACCGTCTTTTCTCTCAGTCGAACTTGAAGTTGAGAACACTGTGGAGGTTGAGATTCAATATGAAAATGTGCCATGTTCAAGATGCTTCTCTGTAGGTCGCCTCACAGCTAAATGCCCTTTCTCCACCAGTCCCCACGGCCTCCTCAGCATCTGACTCCTCCCTAGCATCAGTCTTCTTCTCGTTAGACATCTTTGCCGACCCTTCAGTTCAACACTGTGTGGGGAGATTTCCAGAGCCTCAGGGTTAAGCTAATCACAGCCATCAGATGTGTCACACCCCGAAACCGGGCCCTGTAGTGATCCGATCCCGGAGTGCGAAATTTTGGGATAATTTGAAACTTTTTGTTATGTTTCCCAAGATCCGCATGAATGAGGATAATCAAATCTCATCACAATCAGAGTATATTTTCGCGGAAGCTAAACATGGTGTTACGACTCGGAATCCGTGGCCATCGGGTTCCGTGTCGCACGCAACCAATATCATAAAGCCATCAAATAAACAGACTGGCATAAATCATACATCAGAGCACACTGAGCTGGTAGTAACAAGACTAATTAATTCCCACATGTTCAAGTTACA
Source organism: Litsea cubeba (assembly GCA_012931725.1). NCBI lineage: Eukaryota > Viridiplantae > Streptophyta > Magnoliopsida > Laurales > Lauraceae > Litsea > Litsea cubeba. The sequence goes on from CM022946.1 coordinate 107,984,227, forward strand.
ATTAACAAGTGTCTTCATTACAAACCCAATAAAAAGGCTAATAAAGCCATACAAAAATATCCAACTAAACAGAAATACTACCCCCAAAGATTTGATACGAACTCTGGTGCCAAACTTGACATCTAGATGATATCAATGGGCAGCCTCTCACGTCAGACCGGCGGTCCCACCGCCTCCTCCGATCAAACACCTAAAAACAGAAAGAGCGAAATCTGGCACCAAACAAACAAGGTCAGACACGACGGTCTGGCAAGCAAATAATCAAGTAATATGAAATAAAAGAACATACATAAAACCTGACGAAATCATCGTAAAACCGAATATAGAGTCTAAACAATAATAACAATAAATCGCGATAAAACGATCAAAAGACCGAACATAAATATCAAGACAAATAAACGAACAGTCCCTGAAGCATAAATATCTCGAAAAGATAACAGCCTAAGCAGAACATTTAATAATTGGAAATACCTTTAAAACTGAATAGTAGCGACAATAGGATAAATGATCGATATTGTAAACATTGACCAAATCAAAGCATAGAGAGTATAACCCACAAGAATCATAAAATAAAGTAATATGCAGATAAAACCTTGGCGACCACAAATAGCTAAATCCTCCTATTACCGAAGTAATAAGAGCAGACAGAAACGTAGCCACTGAACGTGGTACTAGAAATAGGATCAGAACCGTAGCCATACAAATGGGACCGGCAGATCAAAAATCAGAACCGTAGCCATACAAATGGGACCGGCAGATAAAACCGTTGCCCTGGTCGGTACAGATAGAATCCAAGCTGCAGCTGGCGGACAAATTAAAGATCCCAAGCCGGGTGATCAGCCCGACAAGGTGACCTAAGCTTAGTGGTGCCTTTAGTTTCCAAAACTCGAACCGATACGAATCAAACCATAATGCTAATCCCTTTGGCTCAGGGGCTCACACCACATAGCTCTGGCCCCGTCTTGCCTCGAGGTTTCATTTTCAAAATACTAATCTTAACAAAATAATAGTCTCATCGAAGAAATCCCGAATGTGACAAACATACTCCAATCTCTTTTTAAATCGAATCGGAGAAAACATACGAATTTCGATGGTGAACCGTTCAAATACACATCAAAGTGATTTGTATAAAATCATACGATCAATCCCTTCGAATATGGAAGACCCCATGATTTTATAACAATTCACCGATGCTATTTAAATTAGTTTACCAAAGGATACAAATACAAATACTAATACATTCTCTAACTTGAAATGGAATGGAATTATGTAGATTGACTTAATGACTTACCAAGGAACCGTCTCAATGCACAACTATCCTTTAAACATTGATCATTAAGGAGTGAGTTTGATGCCAATGAAAATCCCCAACATTTAAATGATAAAGTGCGCATTGAGACTCGAACGATTCCCGGATAATTTTACATACATTCATTCTCTCATTGGTCCCATTCCCATTTCACAAATTCCAAGCATCACAAGTAAATCCAAACTCTTTAAAACAGGACCATAGTTGGCCTTAAACCGAGTCCAAAACAATCTATTCATTTAGTCCAAAACAGTCCTTTGAACATAGCCTAAACAGTCCTTAAAAACAGCCCATAACTAACCTTGAACAGGCCCATAAAAACATGTCTTAAAATGGTTTAAAAGCTGGCCTTGGACAGGCCCAATATCAGGTTTTAAAAGAGCCCCAAAACCAAACTTGAATGGCCCACAAACATACTTTAAAACAGCCCCAAAACTGAACCTTTAATGGTCCAAGAATCAAGTTTTAAAACAAACCCAAACTAACCATGAAACAGGCCCACCAACAAGTTTTAAATCAATCAAATATCAGGCCCAAAGATGACCCAAAAATCAGGTTTTAAAAATGGCCCCAAAACCATCTTGAATCAGGCCCAAAAAGTCCCTCAAAATTCCCCCCAAACCAGGCCCTGAAAAGGGCCCAGAACTGGGCTAGGTCCGCTCGAGCGACCCAGGGTCCGCTCGAGCGGACCCCTTCCAGAACCTGGGTCGCTCGAGCGGACCCAGTTCTGGCTGGGTCCGGATGAGTGCAGAATTGCACTCTTTGCTTCCCTTTTTTTTTTTTTTTTTTGATTTTTCTTTCCATCCCTCCTCTTCCATACATATTCCACAAATCTAAGGGCCTCTCCTAACTCCACAAATCATTAAATCATCAACCTTAATCCATCCAATTTAATCCAAACACCATACTTTGAAATCAAAGTTTTCTTCCTTGGCCTTAAATCCAAACACTTAACATAAAAACTAACTTTCAAAATGGTCAAAATGAAAACAACTTTCAATACATTGTAAAACAATAACATAAGAGGAAATCAAGCAAGACATTAATCCATTTGTCCAAACAAATCTATAAAGCATAAAAGATTAAAGCCTAGCATGAAACAACATAGTATGAAACAAAACACATGAATCCATCATATTAATTTGAAATTCACTTGCCTCTAGTCAAGATAGGAGTAAAATTACTCTTCAAACAAGGTTTTAGTGCCTCAAGCTCCAAGATCACAAAATCCCCAAAATAGCTCAAGAGAAACCCTAGAAATCCAATCCATTGTAAATCTCCATGAAAACCCATTGCATAAAAGATGAAAACACTCAAAATGAAGAGGAGAACCAAGATCTAAAGTTTGGAAAGCCATTGCAAACCTTTAAAAGCCCAAACAAAGAAGAGAAGCTTGGATGAGGGGTCTCTCCTAGCTCAAAATCCTTGCAAATGGGTTCTTTGGAAAGCCAAGAGGGAGGAGAAGAACTTTGGGAGATCAATCCTCCATGAAAACTCCACCAAATAAGAGTTTCAGAAGAGAGAGAGAGTGGCTGGATGAGAGCGAAAGAGCCCTAGCTCAAAACCCTTGCTGGAAACGAAATGGAGGAGAAGAAGAGGGGTTCCCTTCTTATAAGATGGGTTTTGTGGGCCCCAATCTTCACAAGGCTGAAACTCACATTTGCGGGCCCCGAACGAAAACAACGAAGAAGACAAAAATGATCAGCGAAATATCTACTTTCCAAAAAGTATATTTTCCCCAATTTCTGAAATTTTTGAAATTCATGGACAGATTTAGTGAAAATGTCATTTTTGCCCATTTTCCTCGAAAAACGTGATTTCTGAGTATCAAATCAAAATGATCAAAACATGAAAGTTGTTAAACTTCATAAAATGAGTCAAAATACACCAAATCCAGAATTTTTTTGAAATGAAAAGTAATTTCTCATAAAAATACAAATCATATGGACCGGGTCAAACCAAAGTCAACGGTCTACAAAATCTCAAAGACTAAGGAAAAATCTAGTCAAACTCAAAAACAAGATCAAACTAAATCAAATCTCGCTTAAAAAGCCAAACCACGATTAAAACAATACTAAACAAAAGAACTGGGGTCGGGATCTTACAAGATGAGACTAAGCACTCTCACGTGCCATCCGCGTGCCATCCACGTGGCACCATTCTCACCTCGGCTAGCGGGGCAGAGGCCTCAGCCGAAATCAGACAGCTCCAGGCCACTAGCGCCGAGCCCGGCTACCCGATGTGCCCATCTCGGCTGAGAGCTCCATCCCGGCTGAAGGAGCCCGGACGGAAGCCGAGACACGAAAGGACTTCCACTCGCACCCTCATCCCCCACGTCATCGGGCACGTGGAGGAATAGGGGGGCAAGCCAGTAACACAAGTGCGACATCCAGCCGCCCACTATCTTCGCCAGATCACTGACATGGCGGCATCCAGCGGCTGAAGCCACATCAGGGCAGGGCCCGAGGGCGGATCCGATGGAACCCCTACCGCCAAAGGTGTCTAACACGATTTGGCCCAACAAGACGCGCATTAAATGCGACGTGGGCTGATCCGATGCGCATTTAATGCAAAGTGGGCTGGATTGGACCGCAATAATTGCAACGTGGGCAGATCATGACTTCCCAGTCGAATCATGAGACCCATGCCAAGATATCGTCCAAGATATCTTCCAAATCGTCTATAAAAAAGACTGCATTTCACATGCAAGGTACGCACAATACAACTCATAGAGCTGTTACTCTGCCTCTCTTCTTCCTCTCCTTCCATTGTTCTAGTTCATTCACTGACTTTGGCATCGGAGAGCCTTATGCCGCCCAGGCCAGGGTCCTCTGACCGTGTGTTCTTCTCTTTCAGGCTTTCGGACGGTACACAGTCATCACCATTGTTGGATAAGTCCTCTAAGGCTCCCCAGTTATTGTGGGTCATTATTTTCTGCACCTACAATTGGCGCCGTCTATGGGAAAGTAATATCCCAACCTTCCCAAACCTTCCCAACCTTCTCAACCTCAATATCCCAGAAGCCATGCCTCCGAAAGCAAGGAAAGGCGGAGAATCCTCGAGAGCAGCGCTCGAGCTGCCACCACCGTCGACGGACGTCCCTCCTCAAGGGCGCTCCCGGACGATGCATGGCACGTCAGCAGGCGAGGGCCGCTTAGGCTCGCAGCTTTTTGTCGAGGTCCCCCTTCAAGAAGGACTCGAGACGTCGATCTCAGCAGAAGAAGTCATGCCACCCCGACACGATGAGCGTCGGCATGGGCGTCCTCGCAAGGACAAAGCCGTGGCCGTAGAAGAGACGCGCCACGCTCAACCCCCTGCCACTGGAGGGGTTGTCGCAGCCCAAACTGCTCTCCTCCAGAGGCAAGAGCAGCTGATTCGCGAGCTCCAGCAGCAGCTGAGGGCAGCGCAAACCGACTCCTTGAGGCAGGTCTCTGAGCCTCAAGGGAAGAAGAGGGACGCCCCCAGCAGGGCAGCCCAGCCTCCCCGCGAAGATCTCAGAAACCATCTGGACCATAAGCGGAGCCCGATTCGTGACGAAGGCTCGAGCAATAGCCGGAGTCATCATAGCCGCGATGGCCGAACTCATAGCCATCGTAGCCCGAACCACTCCAAGCAAAAGCCAAGAGCCCAGACTCCAGAGAAGGACGACGAGCAGGAGCGGTTCGACAAACGCGTCAGGCTAGCTCTTCAGCACAACCTGGACGTGCGGGACCAGAAGCAGATCTGTGGCCACACTGATCTGGGGGGCTCACCCTTCACAAAAGAGATCGAGCGCACCCCCTTGCCCAAAAAGTTCTCTGTCCCGCGGTTCGTCCCTTATGACGGACTGTCCGACCCATCCGCTCACCTCCGACACTTCTCCCAGAAGATGTCCATCTGGGGGAATGAGGGTCACCTGAACTGCAAAATCTTCTCCTCCAGTTTGGGTGACCTCCCCCTGAAGTGGTTCTGTTCTCTCCCAGAGAAGTCAGTTTCCAGTTGGAAGGAGCTCCAGCTCTCCTTCTTAAAGAAGTTCCAAGCTTACACCGTCGTCCCCAAGAAAGAAGGGGACCTCCTCGCCCTGAGAATGAAACAGGGTGAGACCCTTGCCAAGTTCGCCCAACGATTCTGGGCGGTCTACAGCCAGATCGAGGACACCAGGGAAGAGATAGCAATCTACGCCTTCCAACATGCCCTGATCCCCGGTCACGACCTTCGGAAGGACTTGGTCGGGGATCCCCCAGAGTCCATGCCAGCGTTGATGTCCCGGATAAAGCGCTTCGTCGCCCGGGAGGAAGATGAGATCCGAGCCCGGGAAGAAGACGGGCGTCCGGAGCCCGAACAGAAGAGCAGCCAGCCTCGGCAGAGAGGCGGGAGGCCCTTCCAGAAGCAGGAGCCCAAGCAGGCCTGGGTCTCCAGTTCGGCGAAGCCTGCGTCGTCCAGGTCTGGGGGCGCCTGGAAGCCCAGACCTCCCTCCAGCGCCAGTCAGAGCGTCAACGTCGTCTTCAAGGAGCCGATATACCGCATCCTAGCCAAGATAAAGACCAAGCCGTTCTTCAAGTGGCCTCTGCCCTTGAAGCACGAGCCCACCTCCAGCAGCCGAAGCAAGCTCTACTACTCCTTCCACAAGGGTAACGGGCACAGGACCGAGGACTGCAAGTCTTTGCAGTGGTACCTGGAGAAGCTGGCCGAGGAGGGCCACATTCCAGAGTTCGTCAAGGCAGGAGATGTCGGCGGCAGCGAGGGCCGAGTTCACCAGAGCGCAGCCCAGGATCCAGACAGTGAGGATTCAGAGAAGATCATCAACGTGATCCATCTGGCGTCCTCAGCCCCCGCTCCCTCGTCTCGGGGTAGCTCCCAGGCCCGCGCCGAAGCCAGGCGGGCTTCGCACGGGAAGGAAGTAATGAAAGCCGAGCTCGCTCCGGCATCCAAGAAAGCCCGCCGCGACCGACCCGCCATCTCGTTCTCAGACAGAGACCTAGAGGGAATCCAGCTCCCTCACAACGACCCCCTGCTCCTCACAATGAAGCTGAGAGACTTCACAGTGAAGAGGATCCTCGTCGACTCCGGCAGCTCCTCCGAGGTCCTCTACTACGACTGCTTCAAGAAGATGAACCTCTCGGAAGCAGACCTCACGGAGGTCCGTGCACCCCTGCTGGGGTTATCCGCCACGCCAGTCTATCCCAAGGATAGGATCACCTTGGAGACCCGAGTTGGCGGAGCTTCCGTGTCGGCCGACTTCCTGGTCGTGGACGCCCCTTCTCCCTACAACGTCATTTTGGGCAGAACATGGCTCCACAAGTTAGAAGCAGTTCCTTCTTCCCTCCACCAGAAGCTGAAGTTCGTCCTTGAGAACAAGGAGGGCAAGTTGGAAGTGGTTACGGTGGAGGGAGATCAGCAGCAAGCCAGGCAGTGCATGCTGGCCGCAGTCCCAGCAGTGAAGGAGCCAGAGCGCGTCAACCTCGCCGAGTTCGAGAAAGGCCTAGATGAAATCGGCCGAGATCCCGAGAACAAGAGCATCGAGGACCTGGCCGAGGTCAGGCTGAGCCCGGCAGACCCAGACAGGTTCTTCCTGGTTGGCGCCCAGCTGCCAGGCGAAGATAGGGCCGAACTCTCACGGTTCCTGATGCAGAACGTCGACGTCTTCGCTTGGAGCCCAAGCGAAATGCCTGGGGTCGACCCTGAGGTCATGTGCCACAAGCTGAATGTGGACCCCGACCACAAGCCGGTAGTGCAGAGGGCCCTAAGGACAGGGCTGCAGCAGACAGATGCGGTCGTCGAAGAGGTCGACAACCTGCTAAAGGCAGGAGCCATCCGGGAAGTCCAGTACCCGGTATGGCTGGCCAACACGGTAGTGGTCAAGAAGAAAACTGGTAAGTGGAGGGTATGCGTGGACTTCACGGACTTGAATAGGGCCTGCCCTAAAGATAGTTTCCCCCTTCCAAAGATTGACCAACTGATCGACGCCACCGCTGGTCACGACCGAATGAGCTTCCTTGACGCCTACAGAGGCTACCATCAGATCCCGCTCCACGAGCCTAGCGAGGAGAAAACGTCATTCATAACCCCCCGCGGCACTTACTGCTACAAGGTGATGCCCTTCGGGCTAAAGAACGCGGGGGCGACCTATCAGCGCCTCGTCACAAAAATGTTCCATGCTCAGCTCGGCCGAACGGTAGAGGTGTACATCGACGGCATGGTCGTCAAATCAGTGCACTCCGGCGACCATCTGGCGGATCTCGGCCAAGTCTTCGACATCCTTCGCGCATACAAACTCAAGCTAAACGCTTCCAAGTGCGCCTTCGGCGTAGCCTCTGGCAAGTTCCTCGGCAGCTTGGTAACGCGGAGGGGGATAGAGGCTAATCCGGATCAGATCACCGCGATCCAAAACATTCAGAGCCCTTCTTCCACGAAGGAAGTTCAGAAGCTCACAGGAATGGCTGCAGCACTCAATCGCTTCATCAGCCGGTCATCAGATAAGTGCAGGCCTTTCTTTCAGCTTCTAAAGAAAAACTTGAAATTCCAGTGGACCCCCGAGTGCGACCAGGCATTGGCCGTGCTCAGAACCTATCTAATGTCACCACCCTTACTCTCCACCCCAGCTTCGGGGGAGATTCTTTATTTGTATCTTGCGGTCTCGGATCACGCAGTGAGCTCCGTCCTCATTAGGGAGGACGAGGGAATTCAAAAACCAATTTATTATACGAGCAAGACCCTGCTTGATGCCGATACCAGATACCTTCTATTGGAGAAGCTTGCGCTGGCCCTCGTCAGCGCCTCTCGCAAGCTCTCCCATTATTTCCAATCCCACACCATTGTGGTGATCACGGAGCATCCACTCCGTTTAGTGTTCAAAAAGGCTGACTTTTCAGGGCGAATATCAAAGTGGGCAGTTGAACTGGGGCAGTATGATATACAGTACCGTCCCCGAACTGCGATCAAAGCCCAGATTCTGGCAGACTTCATTGTCGAATTCGTCTCCCCCAACCCGGCTGCGACCCAGCTCGGCACGGCACTGGGGGGGCACAGGGCACGAGCCAGAGCTGACTGAGGTCGAGCAGCCTCCCACCGTGGCATGGAAGATCTTTGTCGACGGGTCATCCACCTCCAAGAGAGCTGGCGCCGGCATAGTCCTCCAATCGCCAGAGGGTCTGGTCATAGAGCAGGCTTTCACCCTCGACTTCAAAGCGACAAACAATGAGGCAGAATATGAAGCGCTGATAGCAGGGTTGAACAGCGCCCAAATCCTCGGAGCCCGACACCTGGTGATCTTCAGCGATTCCCAACTGGTAACGAGCCAGCTCGCCGGAGACTACCAGGCCAGGGACGACAGGATGGCGGCCTACTTAGCCCTTGCAAAAAAAACTGCTGTCTCATTTCCAGAAAGCCGAGGTCAGGCAAATATCCCGAGATACCAACACGCACGCAGATGCGCTTGCAAACCTGGCCTCCGCCGTCGAAGCAGGGAAGAAAAGGACCATCGAGGTTGGGTCAGTATCAAGGTCAAGCTTAGAACTCCATTCATCTCGGCTTGTCCTCTGTGCTGATCTTGGCCCAAGCTGGATGGATCCAATCATCGCCTACTTGAAGGATGACCGGCTCCCTGAGGACAAGGCTGAAGCTCACCGGATCAGACTCAAGGCAGCTCGATTCTGGCTCTCTCCCGAAGGCAAACTCTACAGGAAATCCTTCACAGGTCCATACCTCCAGTGCGTCCATCCGAGCAAAGTGGACGACTTCCTGTATGAGATCCACGAAGGAATCTGCGGCAGTCATATAGGAGGCCGATCACTGGCTTACAGAGCAATAAGCCAGGGTTACTGGTGGCCCTACATGCAGAAGGACGCGCAGGTGTATGCCAGAAAGTGCGAGAAGTGCCAGAAGTTCTCCCACTCTCTCCACCAGCCAGCACAAGATCTGAGTCCCCTCACTAGCCCATGGCCCTTCGCTCAATGGGGCCTGGACGTTGTGGTGCCTCTTCACCGGGCTCCAGGAAACAAGAGATGGCTGATAGTCGCCACAGACTACTTCACAAAGTGGATAGAAGCTGAACCGTTGTCCTCAGTCACGGACAAGGACTCCAGGAACTTCGTTTGGAAAAACATCCTAACGAGGTTCGGCATCCCCCGGACTCTGATTTCGGACAACGGGACTCAGTTCGACTCCAAGTCCTTCAAAGACTTCTGCCAAGAGCACGGTATCAGAAACCATTACTCCACTCCGGCATATCCACAGAGTAACGGCCAGGTAGAAATCTCTAACAAAGTGATCCTGGACGGCCTGAAGAAGCGACTGGACAAGGCAAAAGAAAGATGGACAGAGGAGCTTCCGAGCGTGCTGTGGGCATACAGAACAACTCCAAGGAGATCCACCTCGGCAACGCCTTTCTCTCTGGCCTACGGGATGGAGGCGGTCATTCCTTTAGAGATCGGCCTTCCCACCCTGAGGACAGAGCTGGTCGACCAAGGCCGAAATGACACGAACCTGGCGATGGAGCAGGAGCTGGCAGACGAGCGACGAGAAGCAGCAGCCCTGCGACTGACCGACTATCAGTAGCGGTTAGCCAGGGCATACAATCAAAATGTCAGAGAAAGAAGATTCTCCGTGGGAGAGCTAGTTCTAAAGAAGGCCCTGCCAGCTGACAAAGAACCAAACGAAGGGAAGCTGGCTCCGAACTGGCATGGCCCATTCAGGGTGGTCTCACTAGCAGGGAAATCAGCCTACAAGCTCGAAGACTTAGAAGGCAAGCCGCTGCCGAGACCATGGAATGCATCCCACCTAAAGAAATTCTATTTCTAAAGATGTAATAAATCCCGAATCAATGAAAGCAGCTTTTCGCCTTGTCTTCAATCTGTCGTCTTTTTCACTGACTCCTGCAACTCCAAGGGTTCGTAACCCTGGAAGGAGGCCTCGAGTTCGAACACTCGGCCGAATTCCTAAACTCAGGGATTTATCCCAATCTCCAAGGGTTCGTAGCCCTGGAAGGAGGCCTCGAGTTCGAACACTCGGTCGAATTCCTAAACTCAGGGATTTATCCCAATCTCCAAGGGTTAGTAGCCCTGGAAAGAGGCCTCGAGTTCGAACACTCGGCCGAATTCCTAAACCCAGGGATTTATCCCAATCTCCAAGGGTTCGTAGCCCTGGAAGGAGGCCTCGAGTTCGAACACTCGGTCGAATTCCTAAACTCAGGGATTTATCCCAATCTCCAAGGGTTCGTAGCCCTGGAAGGAGGCCTCGAGTTCGAACACTCGGCCGAATTCCTAAACTCAGGGATTTATCCCAATCTCCAAGGGTTCGTAGCCCTGGAAGGAGGCCTCGAGTTCGAACACTCGGCCGAATTCCTAAACTCAGGGATATATCCCAATCTCCAAGGGTTCGTAGCCCTGGAAGGAGGCCTCGAGTTCGAACACTCGGCCGAATTCCTAAACTCAGGGATTTATCCCAATCTCCAAGGGTTCGTAGCCCTGGAAGGAGGCCTCGAGTTCGAACACTCGACCGAATTCCTAAACTCAGGGATTTATCCCAATCTCCAAGGGTTCGTAGCCCTGGAAGGAGGCCTCGAGTTCGAACACTCGGCCGAATTCCTAAACTCAGGGATTTATCCCAATCTCCAAGCGTTCGTAGCCCTGGAAGGAGGCCTCGAGTTCGAACACTCGGCCGAATTCCTAAACTCAGGGATTTATCCCAATCTCCAAGGGTTCGTAGCCCTGGAAGGAGGCCTCGAGTTCGAACACTCGGCCGAATTCCTAAACTCAGGGATATATCCCAATCTCCAAGGGTTCGTAGCCCTGGAAGGAGGCCTCGAGTTCGAACACTCGGCCGAATTCCTAAACTCAGGGATTTATCCCAATCTCCAAGGGTTCGTAGCCCTGGAAGGAGGCCTCGAGTTCGAACACTCGGCCGAATTCCTAAACTCAGGGATTTATCCCAATCTCCAAGGGTTCGTAGCCCTGGAAGGAGGCCTCGAGTTCGAACACTCGGCCGAATTCCTAAACTCAGGGATATATCCCAATCTCCAAGGGTTCGTAGCCCTGGAAGGAGGCCTCGAGTTCGAACACTCGGCCGAATTCCTAAACTCAGGGATTTATCCCAATCTCCAAGGGTTCGTAGCCCTGGAAGGAGGCCTCGAGTTCGAACACTTGGCCGAATTCCTAAACTCAGGGATTTATCCCAATCTCCAAGGGTTCGTGGCCCTGGAAGGAGGCCTCGAGTTCGAACACTCGGCCGAATTCCTAATCTCAGGGATTTATCCCAATCTCCAAGGGTTCGTAGCCCTGGAAGGAGGCCTCGAGTTCGAACACTCTCCAAGGGCTCGAAGCCGAACTCATGCTCACATAGCCGAGACCAGCAGTATTCTGGGTCCACCTCGGCGCACAAGCAGTTCGTCTCGGCCAGAGCCAGCCACTTCGGCCAAAGGCAGTTTTTAAGAAAAGAACTGTGCAAGCACTGAAGCACGGAAAGGCAGCACAAAAACATTCCAAGACAGTGCGAGAAAAGTAAAGGGGAAAACAAAAGGCATTGCACACAATTCAAATGGTTGCAAAATTCTTCCTTTTTATTCATTGCAGACTGCTTCATTACAAGAGTTACAGAACAGAAAAGAAAAATACAGAAAGGAGGATCGCAGTCCTCTAAAAACAGAAAATAAAGTAAGACTGGGAGACTCTGATCTTCACCGACTCTTCAGGCTGCAGGTTCGAAGACGCCGGATCGTTACCTGGAGGTTCTAAGGGATCCTGAATTTCACAGAGCTCTATAATACACTTTGGTTGGTCAGACCAAAGCATTCAGGACCCCCTCCAGTTCGGAGGCCCTGGACCTCGCCGAGCTCTTCAACACCCTCCGGTCAGTGAGACCAAAGTTTGAAGAGCCCCCAGGTCCAGCAGGCCTCAACTCCACCCTTAGTCTTACGATCCTGACACGGTGCAAGGGGCTCGCAGGGAGCTCGATGCCACGCAAGACCCTGCAGGATCGCCAGACGCCCAGGACCCGACCATCCCGCAGTTGCAGAGGATTCCCCTGCAACCTGACCAGGGACGGTCGGCCATGAACCAGCGTTCAGAGAGCGCGTGGTCCACGGGGAGTTCCTTCAGAGAGCGCGCAGACCACGACAGGCTTCCCCCCTTGAAGAAAGCCGTCCACAGGCGCAGGGGTTCCCCTCGGATCAATTGCTTCTGAACACCCACTGGGCATGGCTCCTACGTCTATGTGATTTAAACTGTCCTAAGTTCTTTTCTTTTCTTCGCCCATGGCGAGCCTATCGCCCCTACTTACAGGAAGAAGAAGGGCTCAATCCCTGAAGGAAGTTAAGGGGCGAATTCTCCTACGCGTTACATGGGATGCACGCCTTCCTGCCTGTTGACCAGCGATTCCTGTAGCACCATGTGGAGACATCCGCCCGTTTCTCTCATCGGCCGTAACACCATGTTTACTGCTATTTACGATCTCCGGAATACGAAGAATCGGCACAGACAGCTATGCAAACCGTATGACTCTTTCTACCTCGATGGTCATGCGTCGCAGTAAAGGCATTCAATGCTATTCAATGTCACATCCAAAAACAAAAGAGAGAAAGCATCCAAGTAAAGAAGCCCGTTTTTCATTGATAGCAGAAAGTATTACAAGGCGGAAAGCAAAAATATTACAGATGAAATGAGCCAGGCTACTGTGGTTTCGGCGACTCCACCAGGTCGATCACTATATCTGCTGAACCAGTGGCTTCGGCCGAAACTGTGACCGTGCTTGGAACGTCGCTAGCAGAAGGGGCCTCAACAGGTACCTCAGCCGAAGCAGGGGCAGAGGAGCCCTCGCCTTGAGGCACAGCCGAAGCGTCGCTGGCGACCGGGGCATCGCTCGGGGCCGGGGCAGCTGGAGCGTCGTCTGAAGCAGGGGCGACTGCAGGAGCTTCGTCGGGGGCACTTTCAGCCGCAGGAGTGGAGCTCGGCTCAGGAGCCGGGTCCGAGTACTTCGGCAGGTCCCGGTAGACAGGGTGGTCTTCAGGGACCCCCGCACGTCTCAGTGCGGCCAGGCATCCTTCCTCGAACAGGATGACGATGATCTCCTCCACCTGCTTCTCATACAGCTCAGTGGCATGATCCACCCCATCCTGGAAGGCGGAATGGGCCTCGGACAGAAGAGAGGCCTTCTCTTTCTCCAGCTCGGCGTTCGCCGTCTTCAATTTCGCTGTTTCGGCTCGCCCAGCCAGCACTTCCCCGCGCAGCCTCGTCCCCTCAGCCGTCGATTCAGCCTTTAATCTGGCCAGCTCCGACTCCAGCTCGGCGGTCTTCTTGTTTCTCACCCAGACCTCGCCCTTCAACTGATTAGCTCTCGACGTGAGCTCGGCGACATCGGTCAGGGCCGATGCCAACCGAACAGACTCTTCAGCGCTGGCCTTCTTCAGCCCCTCCATTCCCTTCCGCTGCTCTTCCAGCTCCCTCTTCAGCTTATCCCTCTTGGACTCCAGCTGAGTGACCCGTGCAGCGTTCCTATCACTCCGTCCCACCACGGTCAGGAGCCTCTGCACGTTCTGCAGATGGAGAAAGATGGGTCAAGCTGGGGCAGTCAAGCCAAATCACTTGGACGGAAAACACTGAAAAGCACTTACCAGAAGGTTAGCCTGAATCGCTGAGATCATCAGGCTCTCGTTGTCGAACCTCTCGTGCGTCTCCATGTCCCGTGGCAGAGCGCAGACCTTGGCGAGAGCTCCGATGACATCGGCGTTCCCCAGCAGCCGATCCTCGACGTTCAGAGGCTTACCTGGCTGCGTTTCCATCCTCAGCCTCCATGGCGCTGGGGCAGTTCGGGGTCCGGAGGACGACCCAGAACCTTGCCCCGCCGAGATGGTAAGCTCGCGAGTCGTCCCGCCGGTCGACTTGCTGGCCGGCGCGCTCTTCCCAGCTGGCGCGCTCTTCTCAGCCGGCACGCTCTTCTCGGCTGGCGCACTCTTCTCAGCTGGTGCGCTCTTTTCAGTTGGAGCCTTGACTCCGGGGGCCCGCGCAGGGGTTTTGCCCTTCGGGGGCTGTTCGGCCCCCAAGTCCTTCTCCCCCGCCTTGGACTTCTTCCTGGGCGGGGACCCCTCCTTCGAGCGATCCGGCGAGCGTCGCCGAACTCCCCCGCTCGGGGCGGGGACAGGAGCAGAAGAAGCGCCAGCACCCCCCGAGCCCGAAGCTGAGCGGGTACTGGCAGATGATGGCGCCCCAGAGGATGAGGACCTCAGCCTGAACTTGGCCGCCAGGTCCTTCACTACTGGCTCCCTTGAGCTTCCCTCCATACCTTCTTCTCTATCAGAAGAATAAGCGTCCACAATCTGCGTCAGGTTCGGCGGCTCCGAACTAGAAGTGGACGCCTCGGCACCAGACGCAGCTCGGCTCGCAGTGGGAGCGGGCAAAGGGATCCCGGCAGGCACGGCAACGGAGATGGTTGGACGGTCAGGGTGCGCTTCGTCCACCTCGGGTACCCCGGTCCTCTGATAGTGACCACGGTATCTCGGCGTGTATCCGAGCAGCTTCCAAGCTGACCTGGTCTCGTGCTCCTTGTACCTCTCAACCTTGTTGATGTCGTCGACGTTCCTCCTCCAGCCTTCACTCGCAGCTCGGCGTCGCCTCGCACCTGCCTCTGCATAACAAATAATAGAGGAGTCAGCTCGGCATCGTCAAAATCAAGCAAAGAAGATGAATGAGAAGGAGCGATGTTTACTTGGGACTGTCCCGGGGTGGCGCGGGACCATTAGCCTCCTGTTTTCGCCAGCGCCGAACTCCCAGTCCCCCGAAACACAGAAGAAGGCTTCTTCGGCATTCTTACTTGAATCTTCCAAGGCCAGGACGAAGCCTCTTCGCTGCGGCTTAACCCGGAGATAATACTTCCCTTCCCCGGCCTTGCAGATATCGTAGGTGTCCTCGATATCGTGGACACCAAGGTCGGTCCTTAGAATCTCATTCAGCTTCGCCGTGCCCATGATGACCTTATAGCCATTAGGCATCAGCTGGCACGGGGTAAGGGACCAGGTACTGAGGCAAGCCCTAAGTAGAGGGTGCAGGGGAAATCTGACCCCGCCCTCGATCACAGAGATCAGAGGGAACGGCATCCAGCCGCAGGACCAGCGCATCGTGGCGTAGTCGACGGAGTCCGCCGGCTTGGGAAGGACTCCCTCCGGGATACTGAAAGCAGCCCTAAATCTGGCTATGCCCTCTTCAATATCTAAATCGAACCTAGGGGTGCCCATGTCTAAAAAAGGGGAGACAACGAAAGCTAAACCCTAAAAGACGCGAAACCTCAAAGAAAAGCTAGACAGAGGCACGAAGCAACTTACAGAGACGAAGGGGCAACTCAAGAACAGATCCGAGCACGTCCTATGGTCGTCCTCGCTAGAAAGATTTTAAGCAGCAGAGCAGAAATCGAACGCGGATGCGAAGGCGAAAGGAAACCAGAAACAAGAAAGGAAGAAGGCACCCCTTTTATGGAAAGGGGACCCTCAGCGCGCGCTGCTTTCGAAATTCGAAAGGACGGATTTCGCGATCCGCGCCCGTTCCATCGATGAAACAGCGCAACCAGTGAAGAGGCGACGCGTGTAGCCGTCGACTCGCTTCCCAGTCTAGACAGGACAGAGCATTCATTGCTTCAGGACAGTTGAAGCGACACCAGGCAATGACCGTCGCATCCCCAGACGAGTCTTCTAGCTTTCGACCACTAAAGGCCAGGGCGCTTAAGAGGTCAAAAGCTAGGGGGCAATTGTGTGGGGAGATTTCCAGAGCCTCAGGGTTAAGCTAATCACAGCCATCAGATGAGACTAAGCACTCTCACGTGCCATCCACGTGCCATCCACGTGGCACCATTCTCACCTCGGCTAGCGGGGCAGAGGCCTCAGCCGAAATCAGACAGCTCCAGGCCACTAGCGCCGAGCCCGGCTACCCGATGTGCCCATCTCGGCTGAGAGCTCCATCCCGACTGAAGGAGCCGGGACGGAAGCCGAGACACGAAAGGACTTCCACTCGCACCCCTCATCCCCCACGTCATCGTGCACGTGGAGGAATAGGGGGGCAAGCCAGTAACACAAGTGCGACATCCAGCCGCCCACTATCTTCGCCAGATCACTGACATGGCGGCATCCAGCGGCTGAAGCCACATCAGGGCAGGGCCCGAGGGCGGATCCGATGGAACCGCTACCGCCAAAGGCGTCTAACACGATCTGGCCCAACAAGACGCGCATTAAATGCGACGTGGGCTGATCCGACGTGCATTTAATGCAAAGTGGGCTGGATTGGACCGCATTAATTGCAACGTGGGCAGATCATGACTTCCTAGTCGAATCATGAGACCCATGCCAAGATATCGTCCAAGATATCTTCCAAATCGTCTATAAAAAGGACTGCATTTCACATGCAAGGTACGCACAATACAACTCATAGAGCTGTTACTCTGCCTCTCTTCTTCCTCTCCTTCCATTGTTCTAGTTCATTCACTGACTTTGGCATCGGAGAGCCTTGCGCCGCCCAGGCCAGGGTCCTCTGACCGTGTGTTCTTCTCTTTCAGGCTTTCGGACGGTACCCAGTCATCACCATTGTTGGATAAGTCCTCTAAGGCTCCCCAGTTATTGTGGGTCATTATTTTCTGCACCTACAAACACCTCCCAAGAATTTCTTCAGATCATATCCCCATCCTCCTTTCTCATAATAGTAGATCTATGCCTAAGAATTCTCCCTTTAAATTTGAAGAGATGTGGCTTACCCACAGTTCTTTCAAATAAGTTTTACAAAGGAGCTGGTCTCTCTCGGTTAGTGGGAATCCTTAATTTATTTTAGCCCAAAAGCTGAAATTCCTCAAAGGCAATCTTAAGGCTTGGAACAAAGATACCTTTGGGCAGTTAAAAAGGAACATCTCTGAAGCAGAAATAGCCACTCTTCAAGCTCAGTTCATCCATGACAATCAGCGTACTGACCAGTCTCTCAAGGACTTAAATTCAAAGAAGGCTATCTTGCACAACTGGTTAAATGCTGAATCCACCCACTCGAAACAAAAAGCAAAAATTAGGTGGCTCAAAGATGGGGAATGCAATACAAGTTTCTTTCACCAATCGGCCAAGGCCAGAAGTAATTTTAATAGAATTGATAAAATCTCAGTTGAAGGCTTAATCTATGAGGAAGAAGAAGAAATTAGAGCTCAAGCTATTCTCCATTTTCCCAACATGTTGCAAGCCCCTGCTCCGAGTGTTACTCTGGATGAATCCCATTTTGACTTTCCTGGTCCTTCGCTTCAAGCTGATCAAAGCCAGCTCCTGGTGGTTATTCCCTCTCTTAAAGAAATAAGAGATGCAGTCTTTACCTTGAAATCTAATAGCTCCCCTGGTCCAGACGGCTTCTCCGGGATCTTCTTCACTCAATGATGGGATATAGTGGGCCAAGACATCTCCCAGGCAGTCATACATTTCTTCACATCAGGCAGGGTTCTCAGAGCTACTAATACCTATTTCTTATCCCTTATCCCTAAAACCCATTTTCCGGAAGTCTTCTCTGATTACCGCCCTATAAGCCTTCTAAATTTCTCTTATAAAATCATAGCCAAAATCATTGCATCTAGGCTATCAGGCTTCATCCCTCAGCTTATTTCTAAGCACCAATCAGCCTTTGTTAAAGGCAGATCCATCCACCATCAAGCAGCGCTGGCACACGACTTATTTTAGAAGCTCAAATCCAAGACCAAAGGAGGTATTGTCTGCATGAAGTTGGATATAACTAAGGCGTTTGATAAGTTGAGTTGGGACTTCTTCTTCAGAGCTCTCCTTTTCTACAATTTCTCCCCGGTTTGGATTAATCTCATGAGAGATCTGGTTTCTAGTAGCGGAGGCTCGGTCCTAATTAACAAAAGTCCATGTGGCTTTTTTAACTCATCCCGTGGTCTGCGGCAAGGGTGTCTTCTCTCTCCCTACTTATTCATTCTAGCAGAGGAAATCCTCAATCTTCAGGTGGAGAAACTTAGGATTGAGAGAGCCACCCTAAGTCTGTTTCCTCTCTTATGGAGAGATTTATGCACAATTTTCTCTGGTCTGCAGGCCCCACTAAGCGGAAAAGGAACCAAATCAAATGGGATGTGGTTTACCTCCCAACCAAGGAAGGCGAACTGGGTATAAGAAGGATCCATGAGCAGAATGGAGCGTCTTTTATCAAACTAGCTTGGACAGTGGCTTCATCAAACTCCCTATGGGCTACATGGATGGCCTCTATGTACCTCAGGGGCTCAACTTTATGGAATCAATCCACTACAAAAATAGGGTCTTGTATTTGGCGCAGAATCAGGAGCTCTGGCCATTACATCCATCAAGGCAGCAAGTGGATCATAGGGGATGGAAACTCAGCTGATCTGTGGTTTGATAGTTGGGCAAAGGAAGAACCTTTGGCTTCCCTCTTCAACTCTTTCACCTTTCCTTCGAATCAGCACCTCTCCTCTATCTAGGATGGCAGCCACTGAGAAATTCCTCAAGACATCCCTGCTGCAGCAGCAACCTTACTCAGTAATGCAGTCCTTCACATCTCCCATGATGACAATTCAACTGAACAATTAGTTTGGAAGTCCCATCCTGACAAAGGCTTGTCTTTCAAGGAGGCTTGGCAGATGTCCAGATACAGCAGAGATTCTGTGGCTTGGGCAATATGGGCCCTCCTTGTCTGGAATCCCTTTCTCCAACCTAGAGTTTCTTTTTTTGCTTGGAGGATGCCGCATGGAAAGACCCCTACTCAAGCATGGGCTCAAGCAACTGGCTTCAATCTTGCGTCCCGCTGCTGTCTTTGTAAATTAGAGCTGGAAACTACTCCTCATCTTCTATTCCATTGTGCTTTTGCATCTTCAATCTGGAGCTGGATCCTTCATGAAGCAAATGCCCCCTTGGCTGGTCATATGTCTCCTTCAAAGATTTGGCATGCTATCTCCCTCAACAGTGACAAGTTGGCCTACAAAGGTGCTCCTCCATCTTCTTCTCCACCATCTATATGGTAATTTAGAAATGATTACCTTTGTTGACACCAAAAATGTCACTTTGCTTCTTCAAGAGTCAGAAAACTGCATGAAGTCGCAATAGGCAATGCTACTTCCAAAAAATCAAATCTTGTCAGAATCAAACAAAAACTACAAGATCCTTCAAGACAGCCAAAAGAGGAGTACACAAGAAGTTTCGGGCCATTTCAAAATCATTTGGCCTAACTTTGCTTTTCCGACAGCTGAAAAGGAGCTCCTGGTGGCGAAAGCATCGGAGACACCAAATCTTCAATCAGAGCCGATGGAAGGTCTCAAAATACATCCAAAAGGCTCCACGTCAAGTTCCGAGCAACCGACAACGTTTGACCTTACATCAACCCTCGAACAGCTAAATCAAGCCTCTCGGCGGTGAGAACCTCCGAGGCCATCACTCATCAGATAGAGCACATGGACGGCTTCAAAATGCTTACAAAGGGCTACACGTCAAATTTCAAGTCATTTCGACAACATTTGACCATACTTTGACGCTCGGAAGCCAAATCAGGCCTCTCGGCGGTGAAGATCCCCGGGACCATGGTTTCCAAGACAGAGCCTGTGGATCATCTTAAAATGACTTGGATCATCTTAAAATGACTCCAATAGGTTACCTGTCAAATTTCAAGTCAATCGGACATCGGTTGACAGCACATCAAGCCGCGACATCTTCATCGCGACAAAAACAAGTCTACTAGTGATAGGACCCCAAACGGCTTCAAAAATCAAACAAAAGCCTATGGTTGGTCTTATTTATTGCTCAGGAGGCTTCACCTCAAATTCCAAGTCATTCCGACATCGTTTGACCCAGTTTCAGCTTCTGACGGAAAATCGGCATCTCTACGCGACAAAGTCTTCGGCTTTCTCGGAAAATTGAAAACTTTGCGAAACAAAATGCAAAGATTCTCAACAAGTTTTCTACAGGGGAATCAGGCCAATAAATTATAAAAAATGTCAAGGAAAAATACAGAATAAAAAAGAATTAAAAAATAGCAAAAACGGACACAAAACGGGACAAAAGGGGGGAAAACCCCCGGGCCTGCGACCCTGGGGCCCAGGATCGCCGGGAGGGCCCCGGAAACCCCATTTTTCGTCGTTTTTTTTCGCGATTCGAAGCGTCCGGCCTCTGGTATTTTCCGAAATTCATACTTTTGAGACACAGAATCCTCTGACATCCATCAAAATCACGGGTCAATCATCAAGAGTATCGAAATCAACATTGATCGCCAACCGGTGAACCAAAAAAGTGTGCTTTCTACCCGACCGATCGAGAAATCGACAGGACAGATGGCACCGACCCGCTATTGGCAACCAATACCTGAAGTTACGTGGTCATCTGATGTCGATCTACATGAAGATCCATCGTTGATCATCACCAGAAGAATCCCAAAGGACGCGGCATGGCCCGCGACTCTTCAACTGCTCGGCGACCACTTAATGCGATTAATTGACTAGCTTTATTGCAGTCATTAATCCATTTCTTTGGATGGCCCAATCAGAAGCAAGCATCTGGGAGTTACAAGTCAAGAGATTCATGACATTTAAACCATGAAATTCCTCCCATCATGGCGATTAAATGCGCTTAATCTCCTCCGGCCAATCAGAAGCCAAGAAAAAGGAGTTACAAAATAAAGGAATTAAATCATGTAACCCATTATGCGGCTTAATGACAATAAAAGCCCATAAACCCTCCTAAATGGCTACCAAAAAGCCTATAAATAGGAGAGCACTCCAAGAAAAAAAGACAGCACAGAAAACACACAAACAGACTGCAGAAAATCCGAAAACTCAGACAGGAAAAGGCATCAGAAATCTAAGAGAGAAAACTCTATGGAAGTTCTACACTGACCACCGCTACAAGGTGACAAAAGTCCCTTGGGAGGTACCCCCCCCCCCCCAAGGTCCTTGCCTTCTCCTTCTGCCTCCAATGGCTTAGACGTGGCTTTTTAGCCCGTCTACTTAGTTTTTTATTGGACATAGGACCTCCTTTTGGTCTTTGTCCTCTAAAAACCTGAGGTTATAGCCAAGACAAGCGAATCAAGAGCATCCTCTATTCTCATCTGCATGGATGATGGCGAAGTCCACATATGGCTTGCGACCGTCAATCTGAACGGGTCCCCCACAATCTCCTGAGAAGTTAGATCTTCCTTTTCTTGCTTTTCATTATAGTTTGTATTTTTCTAAAAGAGACAAAAATCACAACTCTTGTCTTTCATTATTGATAAGAATTATAAATCGGCTATAAATGCCAAAATCGGCTACAAAAGCCAAAATCGACTATAAATGCCAAAAAATCGCCTTTCACGGCAAATTAAGAAAATGTCTCTTTTCTTAAATATATTTGCAATGGAAAACTTGAAAGAAGTTGATTTCCTTTTTACTTGCGAAGGTCGATCTCCGGATCACCACTTGTAATTCTAAGTAAAATAGAAAATATGGCACACCCACATAAAAAAAAATGTTGATGGATGCCTCTGCCCCCCGGTTACGAAAGGGTCGTACCCAAACGGACTCCCACGTCCGCCGACCCCGGTAGAACCGGGCAGAATGGGCTGTTCCATCAACCTTTACAGTAACATTAGAGTCTCTAAGACGAGGGTCAATAACTACCTGACCGAGCTACTCAAAGCTTCTCTCAGGTTTGAAAAACCCTTTTCTGGCAGACCTCTTCAAGCATTCTGCAATTTTTTGTCTGCTCTCCCCTAACTCTGTTTTTAAAGGGGTTCAGCCTATATTTTTTTCTCTCCCTCTGTTCTCTATTCTGTGGCTGTTGTGTACTCTGTTCTGTGCCTGCTTGGCTCCCCTTTCTGGTTTTGCACTGTCTTGCTTTTTTCCCCCTCCCCCTATTTCTAATACAACTTGCCTTTAGCAAAAAAAAAACAGAGAGAGCCATAACCCCCATCTCTCTAATCTCTTCCACCCCCTGTCACCTCTTCTACACATATGATATGCTATACTTCCTAAAAGCCAAGAAAAAAGATCTCACCAGTCTTGCAACTATTCTTAGTGCTTACCAAGACTCCTTTGGCCAGATCATCAACCTCAAGAAAAGTAATCTCTTCCTAGGTAACTGCAAAGCTAAAAGATCTAAAATGGTTATAGATCTCCTCCAAATTCAGCAGTCTTCTCTTCCAACAGAATATCTTAGAGTTCCTCTTTTCTTGGGCAACAGTCGCCACTCTTACTTTTCAAAACTTATGGATACAATCAGAGCTAGATTAGCAGGCTGGAAAACCAGACTTCTCTCCTTTGCTGGTAGGCTTATCTTGGTGAAACATGTTCTTAGCTCAATCCCTCTACATACTGCCCTGGTAATCCCTATCCCAAGCAAAACTTGTGCTCTTATCGAAAGATTGATGCACAATTTCCTATGGGGTGCAGATCCAAATCATTCTGGGGGTCAGTTGGTGAGGTGGGATAAGATTTGTCTGCCTAAGACTGAAGGGGGTCTCGGTCTCAGGAGGCTCAAGGAGTTTAATGAAGCCTGCATGCTTAAGCTTGGATGGTCAACGGCTACTGCATCTTCCCTATGGGCAACCTGGTTCTCCTCCAGATATAATAAAGGCCGTCCTATTTGGCATCCTGGAAATACCAAATATGGTTCCACCATTTGGAAAAAGATTAGAACTCTTTCGCCTATCCTTCAAAGAAACAGCAGATGGTCTGTGGGTAATGGAGAGTCTATCATTCTCTGGCATGACAACTGGCTTAGTAATGATTCTATCTCCTCCAGGTTCCCTCACGTCCAATTCTCTGAGGAGGATAAAGTCTCAGACTTAATTGCTGAGTCAGAGTGGGTCATCCTTATTCAGCTACCTCGTTTCTTCACTACAACAGATGAGTCTTTTTGCGACATTTACAAGCGTAGCAATAGAAACTAAAAGCGTTGCAAAAGCTTATCAGCAATTATTTTTAAAGCGTCGATGTGCGGTTGCAATAAATGCTGACGCAGAAGATAACTAATGATGCTACAAATCGTTACAAAAGGCATATGCATTAACAACGGAATTAAGCGTTGCTAAAGCACTAAAAGTGTCGCTAGTTAATTTTGTTTTCTTATTTTGGTAATTTCCATTAAAATATGTTTACCGACGCTTTTAAGAGTTGCAAAAGGTTCACTAACTGCAATGTTTTTGTATTTGTTGCTGATTGTGTACTTTGGCTACGGTCTGTAAGCGTTGGTGATGTTATACTGCTTGCTACGGTTTGTTACCGTTGGTGAAGTATTATTATTTGAAACCCTTCTAAAGGTTGTAAAAGCACCATTTTCGTGCACTAATATTATTCTCTAGAAAGTGTTAGCAACACTTACAAGGGTTGTAAAAAGACCATTTGCATGGTATAACTGTTTATGTATTTACAACGCTTTTAAAAGCGTAGCAATCACTCCTTTATATTTGCAACCATTTGAATGTATTGCAGAAGATCTTAAATTTTTTAATACTTTTAGCGACCGCCATAATAGTTTTTTTTAATACCTTTAGCGACCGCCAATGGCGGCCGCTATAGCCTATAATTCTTTTTTGCTAATTTCCCAATCTTGTTCCTGTTTTTTATACCTGTACCTGAATATATTATATACAACTAGTACAATCAATTAAAAATACTAATAACAAAACAAAGTCTTATATTAATGGATCTCTTAACATTAAAAAAGTTTCAACAAATTATATTCATTACATTTCCAGCAAAAAATAAATAAATAAATATATTGTCTGAGCAGGGTGCCGTGATCGATCCAATGTTCTCAAACCTGAAGACAAAAAGGGAAATAAATATTAATAGTCGATAAAAAAAAACTTGGATGATTGCACAAGTATGACAACCATTAACTTGAAATAAGAAATTTTCTTAATCCAACAGGCAAGATGCTATATGAACATACTATAATGCTTCAACTACCCCAAACATGCTCAGATTCCTATGGATTTAGTGATCAACCTATCACTGCTGCCCTTCATCTTGTTACAGTCAGAACTAATAACAGCATGCGATATGCCCCATCTGAAATGCAAATGGCAGAAAATAAAGGTGGAAGAAAAGGCTCACCGAATGGTTTCAAGAGGAGCCAGCACAACTTTAGTCATGGCACCTGCTAAAGCCCCACTAAGAAACTCCCTTACTTATTTACTCCGTATGAAATCCTACATCAAATCAACTTCACTTCCATGATCTTTGAGCCAAAATCACATGTGCTTGTTCCGACTCAAAATTGTGAAAAATATCAAAACACATACATTTCAATCAAAATGAAAAGCTTGTAATCCCAATGATGTAGTTTTCTACTGACTAAATGCATATAAA
Source organism: Litsea cubeba (assembly GCA_012931725.1). Taxonomy (NCBI): domain Eukaryota; kingdom Viridiplantae; phylum Streptophyta; class Magnoliopsida; order Laurales; family Lauraceae; genus Litsea; species Litsea cubeba. The sequence continues at coordinate 108,008,816 of CM022946.1, forward strand.
AAAACATGATACACCCATGATAAATTCAACAAATCGTTCTGCTTCTGGTATTGGGATTGTATGCTGTTGGCATTAACCATCACATTACGATATGCAATGTAGTAAAAAGCTATTTAACTTGACAAACATGGATATCAGTATCAAACACAGGGAAAGGGTATCAAGTGTAGGTGCAGAAAATAATGACCCACAATAACTGGGGTGCCTTAGAGGACTTATCCAAGGTGATGAAGATTAGGTACCGTCCGAAAGCCTGAAAGAGAAGAGCAAACGGTCAGAGGACCCTGGCCTGGGCGGCGCAAGGCTCTCCGATGCCAAAGTCAGTGAACGAACTGGAACAATGGAAGGAGAGGAAGAAGAGAGGCAGAGTAACGGCTCTTTGGGTTGAATTGTGCGTACCTTGCATGTGGTATGAAGCTCTATTTATAGAGGCTTGGGTCGTATCTTTGGATGATATCTTGGTGTGGGTCCCATGATTCGACTGGGAAGTCATGATCAGCCCACAAAGTAATTAATGCGGTCCAATCCAGCCCACTCTGCATTTAATGCCAGTCGGATCAGCCCACATCGCATTAAATGTGCGTCATGTTGGGCCAGATCGTGTTGGACGCCTTTGGCGGTAGGGGTACCATCGGATCCGCCCTCGGGCCTTGCCCTGATTTGGCTTCAGCCGTTGGATGCCGCCCTGTCAGTGATCTGGTGAAGATTGTGAACGGCTGGACGTCGCATCTGTCTCACTAGCTCGTGCCCCTATTCCTCCACGTGCCTGATGACGTGGGGGATGAGGGGCGCGAGTGGAGGTTCTTTCCTGCTTCGGCTTTCGTCCCTGCTCCTTTGGCCGAGGTGGAGCTTTCAGTCGAGGTGGGCACATGGGGTAGCCGAGCTCGGCGCCAGCGGTCCGGACCTGCTCGACTTCGGCCGGAGCCCCTGTCCTGGTAGCCGAGGTGAATCTGGTGCCACGTGGGCGGCATGCGGATGGCACGTGAGAATGCTTAGTTTCATCTGATGGCTATGATTAGCGTAACCCTGGAGTTCTGGAAATCTCCCCACACAATTGCCCCCTAGCTTTTGACCTCTCAAGCGTCCTAGCCTTTAGTGGTCGAAAGCTAGAAAATCTGTCTGGGGATGTGGCGATCATTGCCTGGTGTCGCTTCAACTTTTCTGAAGCAATAAATGCTCTGTCCTGCCTGTTCTGGGAAGCGAACCGGCGGCTACACGTGTAACTCCTCTACTGATTGTGTTGTCTTATTGATGGAATGGGCGCGGATTGCGAAATCTGTCCCTTCGAATTCGAAAGTAGCGCGCACCGAGGGTTCCCTTTCCATAAATAGGGGACCATAAATAGCAGTAAGCATGGTGATAGGGCCGATGAGGGAAACGGGCGAACGTCTCCACATGGCGCCATCGGGATCGCTGGTCATCAAACAGGAAGACGTGCGTCCAGCGTAACGCATGGGAGACTTCGCCCCATAACTTCCTTCGAAGACCGGGCCCTTCTTCTTCCTATAAGTAGAGGTGGTAGGCTCGCCATGGGAGAGGAAAAGAAAAGAAATTAGGATAGCTTAATTCACATAGACGTAGGAGCCATGTTCAGCAGACCTTTGGAAATATTCGATCCGGGGGGAACCCCTGCGCCTGAGGACGGCTCTCTCCGAGGGGGGAAGCCCGTCGTGGTCTGCGCGCTCTCTGAAGGCGTTCCCCGCGCGCTCTCTGAACGCGGGTCCATGGCCAACCGTCCCTGGTCTGATTGCAGGGGAGTCTTCTGCAACTGTGGGATGGTGGCGCCCTCTGCGTCTGGCGGTCCTGCAGGGTCTTGCGTTGCAACGCGCTCCCTGCAAGCCCCCTGCGGTATATCAGGACCGAGGAGCTGAGGGTGGGATTGAGGCCCCGCTGGACCGAGGGGCTCTTCAAACTTTGGTCTTACCGACCGGAGGGTGTTGAAGAGCTCAGCGAGGTCCAGGGCCTCCGAACTGGAGGGGCTCTTGAATGCTTTGGTCTGACCAACCAAAGCGTATTATAGAGCTCTGTGAAATTCAGAGTCCCTCAGAACCTCCAAGCAGCGGACCGGAGTCTTCGAGCCTGCAGCCTGAAGAGTCGGTGAAGATCAGAGCCTCCCAGTCTTTGTTTCTTTTTCTGTTTTTAGAGGACTGTGAGCCTCCTTTCTGTATTTTGTTTTCTTTTCTGTAATCCTTGTAATGAAGTAATTACAATGAATAAAAAGGAAGAGTTTTGTGATCACTCGATCTGTGTTACAGTGTTTTTGTATTCTTTTTTACTTTCTTTGCACTGTTTTGTAACACTTGTATTTCTGTGCTGCTTTTTTGCACTTCAGTGCTTGCACTGCTCTTTCTTTCTTAAAAACCGACCTTGACCGAAATGAGTAGCATTGGCCGAGACGAACTGCCTTGCGCCGAAGTGGATCAAGAATCCCGCTGGTCTCGGCTGTGTGAGCATGAGTTCGGCAACGGTCTTTGAGGGGTGTATAAACCCGGAACTTTAGGAAACGACTGAGTGTTCGAACTCGAAGCCTTTTCCAGGGCGGTAGACCCAGGGCTTTAGGAAACGACTGAGTGTATGAACTCGAAGCCTTTTCCAGGGCGGTAGACCCGGAGCTTTAGGAAACGACTGAGTGTAGGAACTCGAAGCCTTTTCCAGGGCGGTAGACCCGGAGCTTTAGGAAACGACTGAGTGTAGGAACTCGAAACCTTTTCCAGGGCGGTGGACCCGGAGCTTTAGGAAACGACTGAGTGTATGAACTCGAAGCCTTTTCCAGGGCGGTAGACCCGGAGCTTTAGGAAACGACTGAGCGTCCGAGCTCGAAGCCTTTTCCAGGGCGGTAGACCCAGAGCTGCCGGAGTCAATCAAAGAGAGATGACAGATTGATGACAGGGTGAATGCTGCTTTCATTGATTCTGAGATTCATTACATCTTTAGAAATAAAACTTCTTTAAGTGGGATGCATTCCACGGCCTCGGCAGCGGCTTGCCCTCTAAGTCCTCGAGCTTGTAGGCTGATCTTCCTGCCAGTGAGACTACCCTGAACGGGCCATGCCAGTTCGGGGCAAGCTTCCCTTCGTTTGGCTCTTTGTCAGCTGGCAGGGTCTTTTTTAGAACCAGCTCTCCCATGGAGAATCTTCTTTCTCTGACATTTTGATTGTATGCCCTGGCCAGCCGCTGCTGATATTCGGTCAGTCGCAGGGCTGCTGCTTCTCGGCGCTCGTCTGCCAGCTCCAGCTCCATTGCCAGGTTCGTCTCATTTCGGCCTTGGTCAACCAGCTCTGTCCTCAGGGTGGGAAGGCCGATTTCTAGAGGAATGACCGCCTCCATCCCGTAGGCCAGAGAGAAAGGTGTCGCCGAGGTGGATCTCCTTGGAGTTGTTCTGTATGCCCATAGCACGCTCGAAAGTTCTTCTACTCATCTTCCCTTTGCCTTGTCCAGTCGCTTCTTCAGGCCGTCCAGGATCACTTTGTTAGAGATTTCGACTTGGCCATTACTCTGTGGATATGCCGGAGTGGAGTAATGGTTTCTGATACCGTGTTCTTGGCAGAAGTCTTTGAAGGACTTGGAGTCGAACTGGGTCCCGTTGTCCGAAATCAGGGTCCTGGGGATGCCGAACCTCGTTAGGATGTTTTTCCAAACGAAGTTCCTGGAGTCCTTGTCCGTGATGGAGGACAATGGTTCAGCTTCTATCCATTTTGTGAAGTAGTCTATAGCGACTATCAGCCATCTCTTGTTCCCTGGAGCTCGGTGGAGAGGCCCCACAATGTCCAGGCCCCATTGAGCGAAGGGCCATGGGCTAGAGAGGGGACTCAGATCTTGCGCTGGCTGATGGAGAGAGTGGGAGAACTTCTGGCACTTCTCGCATTTCCTGGCATACACCTGCGCATCCTTCTGCATGTAGGGCCACCAGTAACCCTGGCTTATTGCCCTGTAGGCCAGTGATCGACCTCCTATGTGACTGCCGCAGATTCCTTCGTGGATCTCATACAGGAAGTCGTCCACCTTGCTCGGGTGGACGCAATGGAGGTATGGACCTGTGAAGGATTTCCTGTAGAGTTTGCCTTCGGGAGAGAGCCAGAATCGAGCTGCCTTGAGTCTGATTCGGTGGGCTTCAGTCTTGTCCTCGGGGAGCTGATCGTCCTTTAAGTAAGCAATGATCGGGTCCATCCAGCTTGGGCCGAGGTCAGCACAGAGGACAAGTCGAGATGAATGGAGTTCTAAGCTTGACCTTGATATCGACCCAACCTCGACGGTCCTTTTCTTTCCGGCTTCGACAGAAGAAGCTAGGCTGGCGAGCGTGTCAGCGTGCGTGTTGGTATCTCGGGATACCCGTCTGACCTCGGCTTTCTGGAAATGAGACAGCAGTTTTTTCGCAAGGGCTAAGTAGGCCGCCATCCTGTCGTCCCTGGCCTGGTAGTCTCCAGCGAGCTGGCTAGTTACCAGTTGAGAATCGCTGAAGATCACCAGGTGCTGGGCTCCGAGGATTTGGGCGCTGTTCAACCCTGCTATCAGTGCTTCATACTCTGCCTCATTATTTGTTGCTTTGAAGTCCAAGGTGAAAGCCTGCTCTATGACCAGACCCTCTGGCGATTGGAGGACTATGCCGGCGCCAGCTCTCTTGGAGGTGGACGATCCGTCGACAAAGATCTTCCATGCCGAGGCGGGAGACTGTTCGACCTCGGTCACTTCTGGCTCCTGCCCTATGCCCCCCAGTTCCGTGCCGAGCTGGGTCGGAGCCGAGTTGGGCGAGACGAACTCAACGATGAAGTCTGCCAGAATCTAGGCTTTGATCGCAGTTCGGGGATGGTACTGTATATCATACTGCCCCAGCTCAACTGCCCACTTTGGTATTCGCCCTGAAAAGTCAGCCTTCTTGAATATTGAACGGAGTGGATGCTTCGTGATCACCACAATGGTGTGGGATTGGAAATAATGGGAGAGCTTGTGGGAGGCACTGACGAGAGCCAACGCAAGCTTCTCCAATAGAAGGTACCTGGTCTCGGCATCGGGCAGAGTCTTGCTCGTGTAATAAATTGGTTTTTGAACTCCCTCGTCCTCCCTGATGAGGACGGAGCTCACTGCGTGATCCGAGACCGCAAGATATAAATACAAAACCTCCCCCCGAGTTGGGGTGGAGAGTAAGGGTGGTGACATCAAATAGGTTTTGAGCGCGGCCAACGCCTGGTCGCACTCAGGAGTCCACTAGAATTTTAAATTTTTCTTTAGAAGCTGAAAGAAAGGCCTGCACTTATCTGATGACCGGCTAATGAAGCGATTGAGTGCTGCAGCCATTCCTGTGAGCTTCTGGACTTCTTTCGTGGTAGAGGGGCTCAGAATGCCCTGGATCGCGGTGATCTGGTCTGGATTGGCCTCTATCCCCCTCCGCGTTACCAAGCTGCCGAGGAACTTTCCAGAGGCTACGTCGAAGGCGCTCTTGGAAGCATTTAGCTTGAGCTTGAACGCGCGAAGGATGCCAAAAACTTGGCCGAGATCCGCCAGGTGGTCGCTGGAGTGCACTGATTTGACGACCATGTCTTCGATGTACACGTCCACCGTTCGGCCGAGCTGTGCCTGGAACATCTTTGTCACGAGGCGCTGATATGTCGCCCCCGCGTTCTTCAGCCCGAAGGGCATTACCTTGTAGCAGTAAATGCCGCGGGGGGTTATGAATGACGTTTTCTCCTCGTCAGGCTCGTGTATTGGAATCTGGTGGTAGCCTCTGTAGGCGCCGAGGAAGCTCATTCGATCATGGCCAGCGGTGGCGTCGATCATTTGATCAATCTTCGGAAGGGGGAAACTATCTTTAGGGCAGGCCCTGTTCAAGTCTGTGAAGTCCACGCACACCCTCCATTTACCAGTTTTCTTTTTAACCACCACCGTATTAGCCAGCTAGACCGGATACTGGACTTCCCGGATGGCTCCTGCCTTCAGCAGTTTGTCAACCTCTTCGACGACCGCGTCTATCTGTTGCAGCCCTGTTCTTCGGGCTCTCTGCACTACCGGCTTGTGGCTGGGGTCCACATTTAGCTTGTGGCACATGACCTCGGGGTCGACTCCAAGCGAAGACATCGACGTTCTGCATCAGGAACCTTGAGAGTTTGGCTTTCTCTTCGTCTGGCAGCTGGGTGTTGATCAGGAAGAACCTATCTGGGTCTGCCGAGTTTAGCCTGACCTCGGCCAGGTCCTCAATGCTTTTCTTCTCGGGATCTCGCCCGATTTCACCTAGCCCTTTCTCGAATTCGGCGAGGTTGACGCGCTCTGGCTCTTTCTCTGCTGGGACTGCGGCCAGCATGCACTGCCTAGCTTGATGCTGGTCTCCCTCTACCGTGACCACTTCCATCTTGCCCTCCTTGCTCTCGAATACGAACTTTAGCTTCTGGTGGAGGGAGGAAAGGACCGCTTCCAATTTGTGGAGCCACGTTCTGCCCAAGATAACGTTGTAGGGAGAAGGGGCGTCCACGACCAGGAAGTCGGCCAACACGGAGGCTCCGCCGACTCGGGTTTCCAGGGTGATCTTGCCCTTGGGATAGACTGGCGTGGCGGACAACCCTAACAAGGGTGCACGGACCTCCGTGAGGTCTGCTTCTGAGAGGTTCATTTTCTTGAAGCACTCGTAGTAGAGGACCTCGGAAGAGCTGCCGGAGTCGACGAGAATCCTCTTTATGGTAAAGTCCCTTAGCTTCATTGTCATGAGCAAGGGGTCGTTGTGGGGAAGCTGGACTCCCTCTAGATCTTTATCTGAGAACGAGATCGCGGGTCGGTCGCGGCGAGCTCTTTTGGATGCCGGTCCGAGCTCGGCTTTCATCACCTCCTTCCCGTGCGATGCCCGCCTGGCCTCGGCGCGGGCCCGCGAGCCTCCACAAGACGAGGGAGAGGGAACTGAGGACGCCAGATGGATCACGTTAATGATCTTTTCAGAATCCTCACTGTCTGGATCCCGAGCCGCGCTCTGGTGAACTCGGCCCTCGCTGCCGCTGGCATCTTCTGCCTTGATGAACTCTGGAATGTGGCCTTCGCCGGCTAGCTTCTCCAGTTACCACTTCAGAGACTTGCAGTCCTCGTCTTGTGCCCGTTACCTTTGTGGTAGGAGCAGTAGAGCTTGCTTCGGCTGCCGGAGGTGGGCTCATTCCTCAAGGGCGGAGGCCACTTGAAGAACGGCTTGGTCTTTATCTTGCTCAGGATCTGGTATATCGGCTCCTTGAAGACGACGTTTACGATCTGACCGGCGTTGGTGGGAGGTCTGGGCCTCCAGGTGCCCCCAGATCGGGACGACGCAGGCTTCACCGAACTAGCGGCCCAGGCCTGCTTGGGCTCCTGCTTCTGAAAGGGCCTCCCGCCTCTCTGCCGAGGCTGGCTGCTCTTCCGCTCGGGCCCCGGGCTTTCGTCCTCTTCCCGGGCCTGGATTTCATCTTCCTCCCGGGCGACAAAGCGCTTTATCCGGGACATTAACGCCGGCATGGATTCTGGGGTGTCTCCGACCAAGTCCTTCCGGAGGTCGTGGCCGGGGATCAAGGCATGTTGGAAGGCGAAGATTGCTATTTCCTCCCTAGTGCCCTCGACCTGGCTGTAAACCGCCCAGAATCGTCGGGCGAACTTGGCGAGGCTCTCGCCCTGCTTCATTCTCAGGGCGAGAAGGTCCCCCTCTGTCTTCGGGACGGCGCTGTAAGCTTGGAACTTTTTTAAGAAGGAGAGCTGGAGCTCCTTCCAACTCGAAATCGACTTCTCTGGGAGGGCGCAGAACCACTTCAGAGGGAGGTCACCCAAACTGGAGGAGAAGATCTTGCAGTTGAGGTGGCCCTTGTTCCCCAAGATGGACATCTTTTGGGAGTAGTGACGGAGATGAGCGGATGGATCGAACAGTCCGTCGTAAGGGACGAACCGCAGGACAGAGAACTTCTTAGGCAAAGGAGTCCGCTCGATGTCTCTCGTGAAAGGTGAGGCCCCCAGATCGGTATGGCCACAGATTTGCTTCTGATCCCGCACGTCCAGGTTGTGCTGAAGAGCCAACCTGACGCGTTTGTCGAATCGCTCCTGCTCGTCGTCCTTCTCCAGTGTCCGCGCTCTCGGCCTTCACTTGGAGTGGTTCGGGCCGTGATGGCTATGGGTTCGGCCATCGCGGCTATGATGACTTCGGCTGTTGCTTGAGCCTTCATCATGGATCTGGCTTCGCTTGTGGTCCAGATGGTCTCTCAGATCCTCACGAGGAGGCTGGGCTGCCCTGCTCGGGGCATCCCTCTTCTTGCCCTGAGGATCAGAGACCTGCCACAACGAGGCAGTTTGCACTGCTCTCAGTTGCTGCTGGAGGTCGCGGATTAACCGCTCCTGCTTCTGGAGGAGAGCATTTTGAGCTGCGACATCTCCTCCAGCGGCAGGAGGTTGAACGCGGCGCGTCTCTTCTGCGGCAACGGCTTTATCTTTGCGAGGATGCTCATGCCGAGGTTCATCGCGTTGGGGTGGCGTGACTTCGTCTGCTAAGAGCGAGGCCTCGAGTCCCTCTTGGAGGGGGACCTCGACGTAGAGCTGCGAGCCTAAGCGGCCCTCGCCTGTAGACGTGCCATGCACCGTTCGAGAACGCCCTTGAGGAGGGACGTCCGCCGATGGTGCTGGCTGCTCGAGCATTGCTCTCGAGGATTCTCCGCCCTTCCTAGCTTTCGGAGGCATGATTTCTGGGAGATTGAGGTTGAGAAGGTTGGGAAGGTTGGGATATTACTTCCCCACAGACGGCGCCAATTGTAGGTGCAGAAAATAATGACCCACAATAACTGGGGTGCCTTAGAGGACTTATCCAAGGTGATGAAGATTAGGTACCGTCCGAAAGCCTGAATGAGAAGAGCAAACGGTCAGAGGACCCTGGCCTGGGCGGCGCAAGGCTCTCCGATGCCAAAGTCAGTGAACGAACTGGAACAATGGAAGGAGAGGAAGAAGAGAGGCAGAGTAACGGCTCTTTGGGTTGAATTGTGCGTACCTTGCATGTGGTATGAAGCTCTATTTATAGAGGCTTGGGTCGTATCTTTGGATGATATCTTGGTGTGGGTCCCATGATTCGACTGGAAAGTCATGATCAGCCCACAAAGTAATTAATGCGGTCCAATCCAGCCCACTCTGCATTTAATGCCAGTCGGATCAGCCCACATCGCATTAAATGTGCGTCATGTTGGGCCAGATCGTGTTGGACGCCTTTGGCGGTAGGGGTACCATCGGATCCGCCCTCGGGCCTTGCCCTGATGTGGCTTCAGCCGCTGGATGCCGCCCTGTCAGTGATCTAGTGAAGATTGTGAACAGCTGGACGTCGCATCTGTCTCACTAGCTCGTGCCCCTATTCCTCCACGTGCCTGATGATGTGGGGGATGAGGGGCGCGAGTGGAGGTTCTTTCCTGCTTCGGCTTTCGTCCCTGCTCCTTTGGCCGAGGTGGAGCTTTCAGCCGAGGTGGGCACATGGGGTAGCCGAGCTCGGCGCCAGCGGTCCGGACCTGCTCGACTTCGGCCGGAGCCCCTGTCCTGGTAGCCGAGGTGAATCTGGTGCCACGTGGGCGGCATGCGGATGGCACGTGAGAATGCTTAGTTTCATCTGATGGCTATGATTAGCGTAACCCTAGAGTTCTGGAAATCTCCCCTCACATCAAGTATTGCAACTTCAGTAATCCTGATACACAAACACATCAATACAGATATACTACATCTTAATAGTATATTGCAATTAGTTACACATACAGATTAAACAAATTATAGCCTACCACTTTCACAGCAGATTCACATTTGATATTGGTACCCTCTCTCTCCCCCACCAAATAATCCATCAGTACATCACTCAAATCAGTTTCAAAATTGAGAAGGCTCAACCTATGTGGCTCACTTTCCACCCATCTCCCCTTCTCTCAGACTTCGTTATCTAGCAGTTGGAAGTCACTCAATTTAGATCTTTTTTGGAGTTTTAATCCCCATTGGATTAGATATCCTTTTAGTTTCTATTAACCATTGATCTTCGGGCCATAGAATCAGCAGCATTTGATCAGGATAGGGGCATCAATAATTCATGCATAGGCCTTCATATCTTCCGTACATTTGCTTTCTAGTGGCCCAAGGTGGGCACAAAAGAGTGATTCACAGTTTGTTTAAACAATAGGGACAAGCAGGTGATGAACCATCCAATAAAAACGTACTACCCCTGAAAGATCAAAGCTTCAACAGAGAAATCCAAATAAAAAAATATCAACAACGTTGATCCCCCCGTGATAAACAGAACCAATGTGCAGTGTGCAAGAGAAAATCATCCTATAGATGGATATAAATGGACCCAAATCACAGATTTTACATAAAATAAAAACACATTACCACAAAAGTCACCAAAAGCATTAGGAATCAGGATCCCATAAAAAGCCACTTGCAATAAAATAAAAAAAATAAATCAAAAAGGGTTCACAGTAGCCAGATTTTTAGTTACATGCATTAAAGAAATCAGAATATAATGAACCCATTTGTATAGTCATCAGAATATAATGAACATTTAGGTTGAGTTAATAACGAACCCATTTGTATAGTCATCAGAATATAAACTCAGATTATAAGATAATTAATTTTGAATAAGTTCATATATAGCATTGATCTCAACCCGAGTTACTAGGAGGAAACTCGTATTCAACCAAGACCCGGATCGATCGTTGCAATGGGTCTGGTTTGTATAGGATCCTTCCATATGGCCAGACCTAGATATGAAAATTTTCATTGGTCCTAGGTTCAAACTTGGGCTTTTGTTTGCTCTCAATCTTGTAAGTTATAACCCATACTCAGTCAAATCTAATAGTGTGTGTGAGAGGGAGAGATCTTGAAATCTCCATAAATCTGATGTTATCATTTATAAAGAATCTCATTTTGGTCCTCATTTCACATTTTCACTCAAGTAGTGGAACTCCATAGTAATGGTCCCATCAGATATCATCTTAGCCTCTGAGGGCCGGCAGAATCCCAAGCAGGCCAGGCTTCTAATCAAGTTAAGGGTCTGTAACTCTTATTAGGCTACACTCAATCCTAAGTTCAGTCCTTGGCCTTTGATCTGGTTGCCCTGATCGGATCAAGTACCCTCTCCTCTTATCTTCAATGTCAAAGCACTTATTTCTTTTGGTATCCTTAAGTAACAGTGCTTGCCCATCATCAATTTTTCATTACTTCTAATCCTATCTGGTAATAATCTTTTAAAGCTGTAATAAAAAAATCAGAACACCTTCCTTCAGAACTGACACCTTAATATGGACAGGCCATAAAAAAAATATCAATAGCCCCATTTAGTCATGAAAGTTATTCGTGTGATAAGGAAATACAATAATACCCTATCTCTCTTGCATCTACTTGTCCATATACCAAAATTCAGGAACAATCTCAGGCTGTAACTCTATTGAGTAGGGACGTAGTATCATGTACAGGTGCATAAGTATATACGGTAGAAAATAAAACTTGTTATATCATGATAAATAAGGTTACAAGATGATCATGATTCCCAATTGGCCAATGGATTTTTCCTAGAGAAATTTGACTACATAGATCAGTTTTTTTCCTTGTGTAACAAGTGTGCTATGTAAATGATCAAGGGAGCTACTTTAATCCATTTGGAGCCCACCTATGATCCCATCTCCATCCCTTGTGAGATGGCAATTTCACTCTCCCTTTATAGAATTAACCCCTAAGATGGAAAACCTACTTACATCATTTTCATTAAGTTCAGCATACGACTTCAATTTCGGAGATAGAATTATAATGGTACAATTTCAGTTAGTAAAATACCTCCAACAAAATTGACTTACAACAAAGAATCATAACTTGTTAAGACAGTTATGAAGTTGAATGTGATAATTATATGAAGGAAGTGAGAAAAGAGCAATGGAAAACATTAGTAAGAACTCAGAAGTATTTAGCATCTAATAAGAGTCAACACAAGGAAGAAATCCAACTAATTGAAAAGCTATATATGGGTACCCAATGGGTTGTGCACTAGGGTTGTAAAAAACTGAAGCTAAAGCAACACATAAACTACACAATGTGCAATAAATAGGAGTGAAGAGGAAAGTTATCATAGGAAAAATGTTTATTGATATACCTTTGTTTTCTAGTATCATTACAAGATATTGCTTTGTAATCCACAGTCCCTTTATACCCAACCTTGAAGCTTCGACTCCAATTACCTTGATGGAATATCAAATGAGGTTAGATAGTAATGAATGCCCAACTGTTACCTAATAAGTTAAAATCCCAATCTTTAAGGAAGCTAACCCATCAATCAATTGTATAGAAACAGACAGTTCAGAAAAGCTAATGCACCAATGGTCCAAAAAGAGGGTTAAAGATCAAGGTGCTAGGGTCTTTTCAAGCTGGAGAATTTTCTGTAAATTTCATGGTGGCCAGACTGGACCAATAACCAACAGTCTTAATCATTAGACTGACGGGCCCACATGTAACGAAATGGGCAGCCAAGAAATATAAACACTAGAAAGCATTATGTTAGGTGCATCTTGGGGATGAGGTGTAGGGATTTTAACCAACTCGCACCTGACTTGAACCAACAGTATAAGCACTACCTCTATGGATGTAACATTGGAAAATTCCATCATGTGGGGCCACACATGTAAATATTAAATGTGTTATGCTATTTTTTATTAAACCTAAATTGAAGTGATCTAATTAAGACTTAAAGTTTTAAGGCTTAAGAGTATAATTGTCATGGGATTAATGTGTAGATACCAGAATGCTATTTCTAATTTGATGAGGGGCCAAATTAGAAATAGCAAAACCTATCATAATCTCATTATTATATATTAGGGTTATGGTCCCCAATTCATATGGTAAGTTCTTATTCTCTCTGACATCCCATCATCAGAAAGAAGGTTTCTCTTGGTAGCCATATTGGATTGGAAGATCAACAACCTGTGAACAACTTCCTCAATGGATCAATGTATGTTTCCGCTTTACATCTCCTGATGATTTGACATGGAGGATCTTGGTTTGATTAATGGTTTCTAGATTCTTGTTTTCTATCAAGTGGTATCAGAGCATCTCCATGTTAAGTCATTGGGAATAAGGTTGATTTTGATATATACATGGATCTGTTGTGTATAATTCTCTGCTATGATCGATCCAATCACATGGATGAATCATGTATTTTATTGATTTTCGTGATGAATCAAGTCTGTGATTTATTTATTATTTTTTTAATGGATCGAATCAATAAGGTTTTGCCGTTGATCGAACCAGTAAAATATCAAGTCTATAATGAATCATGTTTTTTCATTGCTATTGATTTCCTTATTTTATCGTGACATGTGCAAAATCCAATATGGGTTTTAAATTGATTTCCTTGTTTCATCGTGACATGTGCAAAATCCAATATGGGTTTTATATTGATTTCCTTGTTTCATCGTGACATGTGCAAGCGGATGAAGTATTCAATTTTTATTTTTTTAAGTGCATCTCGTGACATGTGCAAGTGGTTTTAGTATTCTATTCTATTTCCACTCTTGTTCACTGTTCACGCTTGGATCAAGTTGTTCGTCTTGTTAGTGGAATATTTTAATGCAACTTGATGTTATTCAAAGGATCATTGGGTTAAATCCCCACCGGATGGAAATGCCTGCGGCGTGGATACGGTAGTTGGTTTTATGCTTCCATAAGGAGATGGTGGTTTGCAAGTTCTGCGCATGATTCAGATCTAAATATTTGGGTCTATAGGTTGTTGACATATGTATCAGATCTGATTTTTTTGGGTCGATGGGTTTTGCGCCGCCGTTCGTTGTTTTATTTATTTTATTTTATTATTTTTGTGTTTTATTTTTGTATGCGGCATGAGGTTTGGGCGGCGTCACAACAAACCTAGGGTTTTCTTCAACTCAAATTCAAATATTTTATGGTATATCTTTTATGGTTAGATAAAATAGTCCATTCTTCTAAATGGGCTAATTGAAACAAGATGTCACCAAAGGGACCTCTCTTGTGTAGATTGTTCGTGAGGAATATTAGATATATGTTTGTGTGTTTATAAATTCATGCGGGACTTAGTCAGCCCAAAGGAAGGAAAATACTTGGCCGAATTGCATACACACATGTGGTGATAAACATGTGACGATTATAAGGTTTTACATGTAAATAATACGTCGATCCAAAGATAAATTTATTATTTGACATAAATTATTGTCAATGTTCGATCACTACAACAAGAGTACCATTTACAATTAACATTACTGTCCAAAGACTTGATATTAATGTTGTGCTAGGTATCTTGAGATGAGACTTACCATAGTTTGAATTTGTTGTTTATTGTCTTTGGTTATTAATATGAGCATGTTTGTCTGCTTGTTTGTTTTTTGTTCTCTTTACAGCTAGTGTTTCTACTATATCTGCTAATATCAACAATATACCTGTGCTTAATGGGACTAACTTTAAGGATTGGAAAAAGAACATAGAGTTCTCGGTTGCATGGATCTAGACCTTGCACTACGGATTGAGCAACTCGCTTCTCTTACGGATGCAAGTTCTCCTGATGACAAAAAGAACTTTTTCATCTCAACATGTCTGGAGACAAGCCCGATCTCTTAGGGCTGAACTCCTCCTCCACCCAGAATCCAACGCCAGCTGCTTGCCCCCTTTTTCAGAGCTCAGATTTCCCCCCTCTATCCAATAATCACTCCACTCTGCCATCTTCTTCCCTACCAGCTCTAGAGCCTCCACCCTCCTCCGCCACTTTCAACACCCAGAGGTATGCCATCAGATACCCTCTGATCAGATTACAGACCCTCTTCCGCCCTCCCCTCCTCCTCTGCCCTGGGACCAAGCCCAGTTAAACCTCTCGCATCAGCACTTAACAGGTATTCTTTCATCTTCTATTAGCAGGGCTGCTCCCCCTTTTATCCTTAACCAGAAATCCCTCCCCCCTCTGACTCAATGTTTAGCTCGCCCCTCTTCTCCCTCCAAGTCTCTAGACCCCTCCTTTTCTTCTACTCAGCTAATCTCCCTCCTTGTAGAGATCTTGGATCAGATCCTTAAATTAGTGCCCTCCCAACCAGAGAAACCCCTGCAGCCCAACCCCTCCCAATCAGAGAAACCCCTGCAGCCCAATCCTCCTTCCCCGTCTAGCTGGTCTGCTCTTTTCCCAAATTCTAGTCCTTTAGCTCCAGTAGACTACCCCCCTTCCTCTATCGTTGATGGCCAACTTCAGATGAAAATCCCCTCTGCCATGATAGAGCCCAGTAAGCAATCCTTCTCCAATGCGGTTATTGGTAGATTTCTGGGTAAAAGACCAACTGTTGAATGGCTAACCTGGCAAATCAACTCTAACTGGAATCTCTCCAAACCATGTTTAATCTCCCTAACTGATAAGGGCCACTTTTTGTTTAGATTTAGCGACATAGTAGACAGAGACTATGCCCTCTCCTTATTCCCAATTTCTCTCCAAGACAAAAAGCTCCACCTTCTGCCCTGGTCCCCTAGCCAAGGCCCTTTCACCTGGCCTACCCTGCACCCAGTCTGGATCAAAATCCATGGAGTCCTTTACCCCTGTTGGAGTAACAACATCCTTTTCTCCATTGCAAGTGCAATAGGCCACCCTATAAAACTAGATGATATCACTGCTTCTCAGAAACTCCCCACTTTTGCCAGAATTTTGGTAAACTTAGATCTATCCAAACCTAAGCCCCCAGAAATCAAAGTGGATCTTGAAGGGGAATCGGAGGTCATTCTCTCTGTCTACTATGAAAACTTACCCTGCCCAAAATGTTTATCCACTTCCCATGCTGAGAGCCAATGTAAATCCTTTCCCCCAATCCCTAAACCCAAGCCTTCTCTGCCAGCTCCCAATGGAGCTGAAGGAATTCTGGGGAAACCTCCCACTCTTCTAGCCATCCCTGTTACTAATACTGCCAACCCCATTCCTCTCCCAGTACCAACTCACTTGGCTGACCCTCTTCTCATCTCCCTGGACTCCTTATCTTCTGCTGTCCCTCCAACCACCACTTTAACCCCGCCCTTTAATCACCTAGGCCTCTCTCAGACATTTACAGCAACCCCTCCCCCTGTCCCAATTTCCTCTAACCCCTACACCTCTCTCAGCCAATTACAGCAGCCTCTACCCCCATCCCAACTTCCTCTAAGGACAAACCCCTCCCTTCCACCCCTCCCAATATTCCTGCCCCCAGCAATTCCTCCAGGCTAGAGGCTCTGCCTCAAGATCTTATGTTGGAAATTTTAAATAAAATTCCTGCAGCTACTCTAGATACCTCTAACCTTTTCTCTGTCTTGGAAAATTACTCTCTCCTTGATCCTACCTCTGCAAACCTTTTTTCTACCCTCCTCCCCCCTCACCCTGATGCAGATACCTCCAGCCCCCTTAACCAATTCCAAATCCCTAAGCTCCCTTCCCTGCCTGCTGCCACCTCACTGATAGTGGACCTCTCCCCCCTTCCCAAAAAAACTAAGAAATCTAGAGCCAAATCCAAAATGGCATCCTCCTCTTCCAAGCCTAACACTAGGAGCTCAGATGGTGCCCTCTCCTCCCTACCAAGTTTGAAATGATTACAATCCTATATTGGAACTGTAGGGGTATTGCCAACTCCCCAACCCACAGAACCCTCTACCATTTGACTTCTTCTAAATCTCCAGACATTATCTTTCTTGCTGAGCCCATGATCTCTGTCCCTCCCTCTTCTTTGTTGGCTTCCCTTAGGTTTGATGGTTTCCTCTCTAATAATCCTCTATCAAATGCCTCCATTTGGTGTTTGTTCAAATCTAACTCTTCTCTCAATCTATCCATTTCTGACTTCTCCTCCCAGCATCTTTCCATTTCTTTCCTTGACCCAACTTTGGGTACCCAATGCCTACTCACTGGGATTTATGCTTCAACAAATTACATTCAGAGAAGAGTTCTCTGGGACTACCTCACCTCCAAGTCTTCCTCCACCAACACCCCTTGGTGTGCTATAGGTGACTTCAACTCCATCTCCTCTGCCTCCGAGAAATTGAGCTTCAGGCCTTCCCGTCTAAATATAGACTTCCAGCAAATGATCATTAACTCAGGGCTGCAAGATTTGGGATACACAGGTAACTCCTACACCTGGTCAAGTAACCGTAGAGGCTCAAGCTATGTAGCTGCCAGATTACATCGTGCACTCTGCAACCATCAGTGGATTTCCCTCTCCAGTGACCCCCACCTCACTCATCTCCCTAAGATCTCTTCTGATCACTGCCCCCTGCTCCTTTCTCACATACAACACCTTCCCCCTACAAATGCTCCTTTCAGATTTGAAACCATGTGGACTCAACACCCAGATTTTCTCAGACTGGTGCAAGAGAATTGGGAACCAGGTTTAGTGGCTCACCCTCAATATGTCTTATCTCAGAATCTGAAGTTGATGAAGTTGGTCCTTAAGGCCTAGAATAAGTCTGTCTTTGGAGACCTTAGGCTAAAAGTGCTCCAAGCTGAAACCAAAGTCTAATATGTCCAAACCCTCCTTGATGCTGAGCCGTCGGACCTTCTTCACCAAGAGCTTGCTGAGGCAAAAACTTCTCTTCATAATTGGCTTCAAATTCAGGAAACCCACTGGCGCCAAAAATCCAGAATCAATTGGCTTAAGGAGGGTGATAGGAACACAGCCTTTTTCCATGCTTCTACAAAATCAAGAGGCACAGCAAATCGCATTGACAGGATCCTCTCGGAAGGAGTTTGGGTCGAAGACCAAAGACAGATTCAACACTTGGCAGTGAACCATTTCTCTTCAATAGCTCAACTCTCCCATCCAGATCCTTCAGATGGCCTCTTTTCCACAGATAGCAGCAAAATTTCGTCTGCCAAAACATCTGCTTATCAGCTATTCTGGATGCTACAGAAATAAAAAAATGCAGTCTTTGCGCTTCCTAAGGACAGCTCTCCAGGCCCTGATGGTTTCTCAGGATCCTTCTTCATTTCTACTTGGCATATCACTGGTCCTGTAGTGATCAGGGCAGTGCAACATTTTTTCTACTCTGGTAAGCTCTACAAAGCCTCTAATGCCTACTTTATCACCCTCATCCCTAAAGCCAAATCCCCCAGCTCTTTCTCTGACTTTAGGCCAATTAGCCTGCTAAATTTCTCATACAAAATCATTGCTAAAATCCTCTCCTTTAGACTATCTTTGCTTCTTCCTTCTCTCATTACTGTCAACCAGGCTGCCTTTGTCAAAGATAGATCTATCCACCACCACATAGCCTTAGCCCATGAGTTATTCCAAAAGCTGCATTCTAAAATGAGAGGTGGCTCTCTTTGTATGCAACTTGACATCTCCAAAGCTTTTCATAAACTCAGCTGGTCCTTCTTGTTCAAGGCCCTTGCTGTAAGATCCCGACCCCAGTCCTTTTGTTTAGTATTGTCTTAATCATGATTTATCTTGTTAAGTGAGATTTGATTTAGTTTGACCGCGTTTTTGAGTTTGACCGGATTTTTCCATAGTCTTTGAGATTTTGTAGACCGTTGACTTTGGTTTGACCCGGTCCATATGATTTGTATTTTTATGAGAAATTACTTTTCATTTCTAAAAATTCTGGATTTGACGTATTTTGACTCATTTGATGAAGTTTAACAACTTTCATGTTTTGGCCATTTTGGTTTGATGATCAGAAAATGCGTTTTTCGAGAAAAAGGGCAAAACTGACCTTTCACCCTAAATCTGTCCATGAATTTCGAAAATTCCAGAAATTGGGGAAAATATACTTTTTGGAAAGTAGAAATTTCGCCGATCGTTTTTGTCTTCTTCGTCGTTTTCGTTCGGGGCACGCAAATGTGAGTTTCAGCCTTGCGAAGATCGGGGCCCACAAGACCCATCTTATAAGAAGGGGATCTCCCTCTTCTTCTCCTTCATTTCGTTCCAGCAAGAGTGGGGAGGGTTTTTCCCTCTCTTCCCTCCACTCTTTCTCTCTCTTCTGAACCACCTATCCCATGGAGATTTTTGTGGAGGATTGATCTCCTAGGGCTCTTCTCCTCCCTCTTTGCTTCCCAAAGACCCTATTTTCAAGGATTTTGAGCTAAGGAAAACCCCTCACCCAAGCTTCTCTTCTTTGTTTGGATTTCTCAAGGTTAGCAATGGTTTTCTTTTCTTGAGATTCTTGTTTTCCTCTCCATTTGGAGTGTTTTAAACCCATTTGCTAGGGTTTTCCTTGGAGGTTTACCAATGTTGACATTTTAGGGTTTTCTTGGGAAAACTTTGGGGTTTTTGTAGATTTGAAGCTTGAGGCTCTAAGGCATTGTTTGGAGAATAATTTTACTCCTATCTTGACCAAGGCAAGTGAAATTTTCAATTAATATGATGTTTGTAGGTTTCTTGTTTGGTTTCATGGTTTTTCCTCATTATGTTCTAATCCTTTATTAATTATGGATTTACTTTGAATGAATGAAGCAATGTTATGTTGATTTCCACTTATGTTGCTATTGTACAATGAGTTGGGAGTTTGGTTTTCATATTGGTCATCTTGAAAAAAATTAGTCTTCTTTGTGTTAAGTATGGTGTCCAATGAAAGGGAGAAAACTTTGCTTTAAAAAGTGTTGTGTTTGGGCCAATTAGAATGATTTATGGATGGTTTTGATGAGTTTGGAAGATCAAGGAAGGGCCCAAATGATCTAGGAAGATTGTGTGAAAGATTGAGAATGGAAAAGATCTCAAAAATGGAAAAAGAAGGAAAGAAAAATCAGAAAAAAATGCACAAAAGAGTGCATTTCTGCACTCAGCCGGACTGGGACAGAGCCCAGTCCGCTCGAGCGACCCAGTGGGCCGCTCGAGCGGACCAGGTTCTGTCTGGGCTTCGCTCGAGCGGACCCTGGGTCGCTCGAGCGAGCCCAGACCTGTCCTGGGTCCGTTTATGGGTCTTTTGGGCCTGTTTCTTTTGGGGTTTCTTTGGGCTTGTTCCTTGGGCCAGTCAAAGTCAGTTTTTGGGCCAGTGTAAAACCTGATATTGGGTCATCTTAGGTTCAGTTTTGTGGGCCTCTTCAGGTTGGTTTTGGGCTGCCTTAAAAAATCAGTTTTGTGGGCCACTAAAGGTCTAGTTTGGGTCGCTTTAAAAATCAGTTTTGTGGGCCTGTTCAGGTTAGTTTGGGCTGTGTTTAAAATCTGTTTTATAGGCCTGGTTCAGGTTAGTCTTGGGCTGTTTTTAAAGTTTGTTGTGTGGGCCAATAAATGTTTAGCTTTGGGCTGTTTTTAAGATATGTTTTGTGGGCCATTCAAAGATTAGTTTTGGACCGTTTAAAAACTTGTTTTGTGGGCTTGGTTAAGGTTGGTTTTTGGATTGTTATTAAGGATTATTTTGGACTCGGATTAAGGCCAGCTATGGGCCTGTTTAAAGAGATTTTGGACTACTTGTATTACTTGGAAATTTGTGAAATGGGAATGATGTGAGAATGAGTGTATGTGGAATTATCCGGGAATCCTTTCGTGTCTCAATGCGCACTTTATCATTTAAACATTATGGATTTTCATTGGCATCAAACACATTCTTTATTTATCAATGTTTAAAGGTTAAATGTGTATTGTTAAGGTTCCTTGGTAAATCATTAAGTCATTCTCCACTATCCATTCCATTTCAAGTCAGAAAATGTATTTGTATTTGTATTTGTATTCTTTGGTAAACTAATTTAAATAGCATCGGTGATTTGCTATAAAATCATGTGTTTTCCCATGTTCGAAAGGGTTGATCGTATGATTTTATACAAATCACTTTGATGTGTATTTGAACGGTTCACCATCGAAATTCGTATGTTTTCTCCGATTCGATTTGAAAAGAGATTGGAGTATGTTCGTCACATTCGGGATTTCTTCGATAAGACTATTGTTTTGACAACACTAGTATTTGAAAATAAAAACCTCGAGGCAAGACGGGGCCAGAGCTATGTGGTGCGAGCCCATGAGCCAAAGAGGCTATGATTTCGAAAATAAAACCCCGAGGCAAGACGGGGCCAGAGCTATGTGGTGTGAGCCCCTGAGCCAAAGGGATTAGTATTATGTTAGCTTTGTATCGGTTTGAGTTTTGAAGACTAAAGGCACCACTAGGCTTAGGTCACCTTGTCGGGCTGATCACCCGGCTTGGGATCTTTAATCTGTCCGCCAGCTGCAGCTTGGATTCTATCTGTACCGACCATGGCAACGGTTCTATCTGCCGGTCCCATTTGTATGGCTACGGTTCTGATACTTTTGATCTGCCGGTCCCATTTGTATGGCTACGGTTCTGATCCCATTTTTAGTACCACGTTCAGTGGCTACGCTCTGTCTGCTCTTATTACTTCGGTAATAGGAGGATTTAGCTATTTGTGGTCGCCGAGGTTTTATCTGCATATTACTTTGTTTTATGATTCTTGTGGGTTATACTCTTTATGTTTTGATTTGGTTAATGGTTACGATATCGATCATTTATCATATTGTCGCTATTATTCAGGATTTGAAATGTATTTCCGACGATTAAATGCTTTATGCAGGCTTTTATCTTATCGAGATATTCGTACATCTGATGTTGTTCTTTTACTTGTTTTGATATTTATGTTCGGTCTTTCGATAGTTTTAGCATGCTTTATTGTCATTATTGTTTAGCCTAATTATTCGATTTTACGATGATTTCATCCGTTTTTATGTATGTTCTTTTGTTTCATATTAGTTGTTTATTTGCTTGCCAGACCGTCGTGTCTGACCCTGTTTGTTTGGTGCCAGTCTCTTCTTTTCTGTTTGTAGGTGTTTGATCAGAGGAGGCGGTGGGACCGCCGGTCTGACGTGAGAGGCTGCCCACTGATATCATCTAGATGTCAAGTTTGGCACCGGAGTTCGTATCAAATCTTTGGGGTAGTAGTTCTGTTTAGTTGGTTATTGTTGTATGGCTTTACTAGCCTTTTTATTGGGTTTGTAATTAAGACATTTGTTAATACAAATTTGAATATGTGGGAAATAATAGATTTGTTACTACCAGCTCAGTGTTCTATGGTTTACAATTTATGCCAGTCTGTTTATTGATGGCTTTATGATATTGGTTGCGTGCGACACGGAACCCGATGGCCACGGATTCCGAGTCGTAACACCATGTGTAGCTTCCGCGAAAATATACTCTGATCGTGATGGAATTTGTTTATCCTCATTCACGCGGATCTTGGGAAATACAACAAAAAGTTTCAAATTATTCCAAAATTTCGCACTCCGGGATCGGTTCACTGCAGGGCCCGGTTTCGGGGCGTGACAGGTTTGGTATCAGAGCTGGTTAGTTTCTAGGAAATAAAATACTCTAGAGACATTAAGACGTGTGGTGAGGATTCGTTAGATTGTGTCGATTTGTTTTCTCGTGTCTTTGTTTCTTTGGATTTGAGTCGGCTTTTCTTTTAGTTCGGGAGATTTTGTTTGTCTTTTCTTTTAGTTCTGTTGTTAGGAGATTTGGATGACCAAATTTCCTCCTTAGTGGTGGAGAATTTAAAGTCTCCATACTCTTGTTCAGTGTCTTTTGTCCGTGCTTGTGTCGGAGACTGAGAGCCCTCTGGACTTAGTATGTTGTTTTCGGAGAACATCAGCAGACTTTCAGCCTTCAGCATCTTCATTGTGGTTAATAAGAGAAGACGTGTGCAATTGCCAGTCAAGGTAGAACATGAGCAGCTTTTGAAGATCCCCTTTCAGCTGATCAAGGGTCGTCTTGCAGCGTACCAAGGTAGGTAAATGTGGATTTTTGGGTGGACTCAGACTAACTTTCCAAGATGAAGGACCGCAGGAGACACATTAGTTGGCGATTTTTATGAAGGGAGAAGTGATCTTAGTTAGTACGATTGGAAGCTAGTGCAAGAAACTCAGGGATTTCCCAGATTTAATGAGCCTTGTCGTAGTTTTGGTTGAGAATTTCCGTGACTTGCGGCTTAGCTGGTGTATTTGATTCAGCAGTAATGCCAAGTGGATGGTTCGTTGTGGTCAAGATAACTTTCGGCAACAGTGGAAATGTTGGGAATTTCACCGACTTACAGGGTATTGGATTGGACAACATGCAGGTACAAGTGTATACCTCAGTTTTGGTGATGTCCCTTTTCTTAATAAGAATGATTTTTCGTGATGTTTTCATCTTTTGTTATATTTTTCATTAATATCTATGATTTACTCTTGTAGCGTTTAAACAATGGATTTATTTTTCTTCTTTAAAGCTTATTTTGAAATAAACTATGTCATTATACTCTTTTCATAAGTCACATGATTTTGTTTTCATAAGGATTTGTGTTTCGAATTTTTGTTTAATCTTCATAAGATATTATCTTACAATGACCTTAGAATTTTGCTCTTGTTTTAATTCTCTTAAATGTTGACACTTACATTTCAAGACCTTGACGATTTCAAAATCTTGTATATGTTTGGTTGGAAATGGATTTCAATAAAATTTAATGTATGGTCATATTACATGAATTTGATTTATTTTTGAAATCCTAATTTGAGATTGTTGGGTATTTCAGTGATTTGTTGGGCTATGAAAACATGAATTTCAAAACGAATAATGTTGTTTCATGTTCAAACTTTGATAAACTTTAATTATTAAGATTTACTTGACAATTTGAAAGTGCAATTTCTACTATGTTTTAAAATGATGAAATTCAACTAAGTGATTGTTTTAGTCATCATGTTTAAAATTTTAAGGTTTGTTTTGCATTGAATGGAATGAGTGGTATTAGCCTATGGTTGGAGTTTGGAAGTGTAAGAATTGAAGGGTTGATGGATGTCAAGATGTGTACTAGTTCAGTTGGAGGTAAAGTTGGATTTCTATGATCAGTTATGCTTGTCAAAAGTAGAAGACTTGAATAGTGAAATCTGAAGAAGCAAGCCATGCGAAGTTTCGACACAGAACAGCTCAACAGGTTGTGGCAGTTTGATATTCGGTTTATGGTAGTGTGACATCTGGGTCGTAGCAGACCAAGCCAGTGGCAGGAGATCTATAGAATTTGGAATTTGTGATTTCAGAATGAAGAAGGAATGACGATATTCCTGGAGCCAAGAATCTGAATGGTACAGTGTAAGTAGGTATTTGGAATTCCAAGAATTTTTTAAGAGGGAATTATTTCAGAGAAAACGTGTCTACGATCACACCTTCATGCAAGCATCGGAAGTACCGTGTACAGTTTTGTAGGACTTAAGGCACAGATTTCCAAAGTGATTGAAAGAGACAGAATTTTGCAGTTTCTTGAACCGACAGTCGCTGATGAGATAAATAAAAGGAATGATTTAGTGCTGGAACGACAGATGACACCAAGGATGCTTAGAAGAATTGTTGGACACCAGTTTAGTCAGAGAAGTTTGTTTTCGGGCAAATATGTGGAACAGTGTGAAGCCTTCAACCGAGTCAGAATGTGGTGGACCGTGCATCTCAACGTCGGGTTTGATCAGAGAGTCTCTCAGTTACCAAGGTCTAGCATAGGGTGTCAGTGTTTTCGTTTTGTCTTTTGGGTTTTTTATTTTGATTTGGTTTAAGCCATTTGGAGGACCAAATGGGTTCTAAGGGGGGGGGAGGATGTAAGATCCCGACCCCAGTCCTTTTGTTTAGTATTGTCTTAATCGTGATTTAGCTTGTTAAGTGAGATTTGATTTAGTTTGACCGCGTTTTTGAGTTTGACCGGATTTTTCCATAGTCTTTGAGATTTTGTAGACCGTTGACTTTGGTTTGACCCGGTCCATATGATTTGTATTTTTATGAGAAATTACTTTTCATTTCTAAAAATTCTGGATTTGACGTATTTTGACTCATTTGATGAAGTTTAACAACTTTCATGTTTTGGCCATTTTAGTTTGATGATCAGAAAATGTGTTTTTCGAGAAAAAGGGCAAAACTGACCTTTCACCCTAAATCTGTCCATGAATTTCGAAAATTCCAGAAATTGGGGAAAATATACTTTTTGGAAAGTAGAAATTTCGCCGATCGTTTTTGTCTTCTTCGTCGTTTTCGTTCGGGGCCCGCAAATGTGAGTTTCAGCCTTGCGAAGATCGGGGCCCACAAGACCCATCTTATAAGAAGGGGAACTCCCTCTTCTTCTCCTTCATTTCGTTCCAGCAAGAGTGGGGAGGGTTTTTCCCTCTCTTCCCTCCACTCTTTCTCTCTCTTCTGAACCACCTATCCCATGGAGATTTTTGTGGAGGATTGATCTCCTAGGGCTCTTCTCCTCCCTCTTTGCTTCCCAAAGACCCTATTTTCAAGGATTTTGAGCTAAGGAAAACCCCTCACCCAAGCTTCTCTTCTTTGTTTGGATTTCTCAAGGTTAGCAATGGTTTTCTTTTCTTGAGATTCTTGTTTTCCTCTCCATTTGGAGTGTTTTAAACCCATTTGCTAGGGTTTTCCTTGGAGGTTTACCAATGTTGACATTTTAGGGTTTTCTTGGGAAAACTTTGGGGTTTTTGTAGATTTGAAGCTTGAGGCTCTAAGGCATTGTTTGGAGAGTAATTTTACTCCTATCTTGACCAAGGCAAGTGAAATTTTCAATTAATATGATGTTTGTAGGTTTCTTGTTTGGTTTCATGGTTTTTCCTCATTATGTTCTAATCCTTTATTAATTATGGATTTACTTTGAATGAATGAAGCAATGTTATGTTGATTTCCACTTATGTTGCTATTGTACAATGAGTTGGGAGTTTGGTTTTCATATTGGTCATCTTGAAAAAAATTAGTCTTCTTTGTGTTAAGTATGGTGTCCAATGAAAGGGAGAAAACTTTGCTTTAAAAAGTGTTGTGTTTGGGCCAATTAGAATGATTTATGGATGGTTTTGATGAGTTTGGAAGATCAAGGAAGGGCCCAAATGATCTAGGAAGATTGTGTGAAAGATTGAGAATGGAAAAGATCTCAAAAATGGAAAAAGAAGGAAAGAAAAATCAGAAAAAAATGCACAAAAGAGTGCATTTCTGCACTCAGCCGGACTGGGACAGAGCCCAGTCCGCTCGAGCGACCCAGTGGGCCGCTCGAGCGGACCAGGTTCTGTCTGGGCTTCGCTCGAGCGGACCCTGGGTCGCTCGAGCGAGCCCAGACCTGTCCTGGGTCCGTTTATGGGTCTTTTGGGCCTGTTTCTTTTGGGGTTTCTTTGGGCTTGTTCCTTGGGCCATTCAAAGTCAGTTTTTGGGCCAGTGTAAAACCTGATATTGGGTCATCTTAGGTTCAGTTTTGTGGGCCTCTTCAGGTTGGTTTTGGGCTGCCTTAAAAAATCAGTTTTGTGGGCCACTAAAGGTCTAGTTTGGGTCGCTTTAAAAATCAGTTTTGTGGGCCTGTTCAGGTTAGTTTGGGCTGTGTTTAAAATCTGTTTTGTAGGCCTGGTTCAGGTTAGTCTTGGGCTGTTTTTAAAGTTTGTTGTGTGGGCCAATAAATGTTTAGCTTTGGGCTGTTTTTAAGATATGTTTTGTGGGCCATTCAAAGATTAGTTTTAGACCGTTTAAAAACTTGTTTTGTGGGCTTGGTTAAGGTTGGTTTTTGGATTGTTATTAAGGATTATTTTGGACTCGGATTAAGGCCAGCTATGGGCCTGTTTTAAAGAGATTTTGGACTACTTGTATTACTTGGAAATTTGTGAAATGGGAATGATGTGAGAATGAGTGTATGTGGAATTATCCGGGAATCCTTTCGTGTCTCAATGCGCACTTTATCATTTAAACATTATGGATTTTCATTGGCATCAAACACATTCTTTATTTATCAATGTTTAAAGGTTAAATGTGTATTGTTAAGGTTCCTTGGTAAATCATTAAGTCATTCTCCACTATCCATTCCATTTCAAGTCAGAAAATGTATTTGTATTTGTATTTGTATTCTTTGGTAAACTAATTTAAATAGCATCGGTGATTTGCTATAAAATCATGTGTTTTCCCATGTTCGAAAGGGTTGATCGTATGATTTTATACAAATCACTTTGATGTGTATTTGAACGGTTCACCATCGAAATTCGTATGTTTTCTCCGATTCGATTTGAAAAGAGATTGGAGTATGTTCGTCACATTCGGGATTTCTTCGATAAGACTATTGTTTTGACAACACTAGTATTTGAAAATAAAAACCTCGAGGCAAGACGGGGCCAGAGCTATGTGGTGCGAGCCCATGAGCCAAAGAGGCTATGATTTCGAAAATAAAACCCCGAGGCAAGACGGGGCCAGAGCTATGTGGTGTGAGCCCCTGAGCCAAAGGGATTAGTATTATGTTAGCTTTGTATCGGTTTGAGTTTTGAAGACTAAAGGCACCACTAGGCTTAGGTCACCTTGTCGGGCTGATCACCCGGCTTGGGATCTTTAATCTGTCCGCCAGCTGCAGCTTGGATTCTGTCTGTACCGACCATGGCAACGGTTCTATCTGCCGGTCCCATTTGTATGGCTACGGTTCTGATCCCATTTTTAGTACCACGTTCAGTGGCTACGCTCTGTCTGCTCTTATTACTTCGGTAATAGGAGGATTTAGCTATTTGTGGTCGCCGAGGTTTTATCTGCATATTACTTTGTTTTATGATTCTTGTGGGTTATACTCTTTATGTTTTGATTTGGTTAATGGTTACGATATCGATCATTTATCATATTGTCGCTATTATTCAGGATTTGAAATGTATTTCCGACGATTAAATGCTTTATGCAGGCTTTTATCTTATCGAGATATTCGTACATCTGATGTTGTTCTTTTACTTGTTTTGATATTTATGTTCGGTCTTTCGATAGTTTTAGCATGCTTTATTGTCATTATTGTTTAGCCTAATTATTCGATTTTACGATGATTTCATCCGTTTTTATGTATGTTCTTTTGTTTCATATTAGTTGTTTATTTGCTTGCCAGACCGTCGTGTCTGACCCTGTTTGTTTGGTGCCAGTCTCTTCTTTTCTGTTTGTAGGTGTTTGATCAGAGGAGGCAGTGGGACCGCCGGTCTGACGTGAGAGGCTGCCCACTGATATCATCTAGATGTCAAGTTTGGCACCGGAGTTCGTATCAAATCTTTGGGGTAGTAGTTCTGTTAAGTTGGTTATTGTTGTATGGCTTTACTAGCCTTTTTATTGGGTTTGTAATTAAGACATTTGTTAATACAAATTTGAATATGTGGGAAATAATAGATTTGTTACTACCAGCTCAGTGTTCTATGGTTTACAATTTATGCCAGTCTGTTTATTGATGGCTTTATGATATTGGTTGCGTGCGACACGGAACCCGATGGCCACGGATTCCGAGTCGTAGCACCATGTGTAGCTTCCGCGAAAATATACTCGGATCGTGATGAAATTTATTTATCCTCATTCACGCGGATCTTGGGAAATACAACAAAAAGTTTCAAATTATTCCAAAATTTCGCACTCCGGGATCGGTTCACTGCAGGGTCCGGTTTCGGGGCGTGACACTTGCCTTCTTTGGCTTCTCTGATGCTTGGGTTAAATTAATTAAAGAATGTGTTTGTACAACCAAGGGATCAGTTCTCATCAATAGAACTCCCTGTGGTTTCTTTCATTCCAATTGTGGGCTAAGGCAAGGAGATCCTCTCTCCCCCTACCTGTTCATCCTCGCTGAAGAAATCTTAGGCCTTAACATCCAAAACCTGCTCACTAACAATCTTATTTCCCCCTTATCCAATGTCCCCTCCACCCCTTGCCACCTCTTTTATGCAGATGACATCTTTAATTTTTCTAAAAGGACACAAAAAAGGCCTTCTTGCTCTGAAATAGATTCTAACCAGCTACCAATCTAGCTCTGGGCAGTCTATAAATACCAGAAAGAGTAAGCTCTTCCTTGGTAAATGCAGCAGGAGAACCAAGAGCCAAATTCTAACCATTACAGAGCTTACAGATCACTCTCTCTCCTCCACATACCTTGGAGCTCCTCCCTTTATTGGCAGCCCCAAAAGACATCATTTTAACCCTCTGCTGGAAAGGTTCTTCTCCAAAATTTCAGGATGGAAGTCCAGGCTTTTGTCCTTGGCAGGGCGCAGAGTTTTGGTCAGACATGTGCTGAGTAGTTTGGCTATCCACATTTCCTTGGTTTTCCCTCTCCCAAAGTCTGTTTCCAATCACATGGAGCGTTTGATGAGGAATTTCCTCTGGTCTACTCAAGCTTCTAGAACCAGAAGGAATCAGATCTGCTGGGAGGTTGTCTGTCTCCCCACGCTAGAAGGTGGTCTTGGCATCAGACGAATCAATGATCAGAATATAGCCTCTTTTCTCAAAATGGGTTGGTATATATCCTCCTCCTCCTCCCTGTGGGTGACTTGGATGTCCCAAAAATATTTTCCTAAATCTGCGATATGGAGCCCTTCCTCTACAAAATATGGGTCTTGTATCTGGAGCAAAATCAGATTTTTCAGTCATCATCTCTTCTTGGGCTGCTCCTGGTGTATTGGGAATGGTAAGAAGGTGGATGTCTAGGCTGATAAGTGGGCTGGTGAGGCTAGTCTGGACTCTCTCTTCCCCTCTTTCTCTTTCCCCCGCAACCAAAAGATTCACTCTCTCTGGGATGAAGCCCAATGGGTGATCCCCTTGGACATTCCTCCTGATGCTGCTGCTCTTCTCACTCAAGCTCTCAGTTTTATCTCCCTTAATCCGGCTTCAGAAGACGTCACAGTTTGGTCTGCCCATCCTAGTAAAAACCTCTCCCTCAAGGAAGCCTGGGATCTCATCAGGCTTAGACGTGATACTGTGGAGTGGGCCCCTCTAGTCTGGAACTCCTTCTTGCAACCCAGAATTTCCATCTTTGCTTGGAGGTTGATGCTTTGCAAAGCACCAACTCAAGACTGGGCTCAATCCATTGGATTCAATCTTGCTTCTCGGTGTTGTCTGTGTGAATACAGTTTGGAGTCTGTCCTGCACCTCTTCTTTCAATGCTCTTTTGCTTCTTCCATTTGGAACTGGATCCTCCTTGCTGCTGGGGTGAGGCCGGCTGCTGTCTAATCCCCACCA
Organism: Litsea cubeba; assembly: GCA_012931725.1. Taxonomy (NCBI): domain Eukaryota; kingdom Viridiplantae; phylum Streptophyta; class Magnoliopsida; order Laurales; family Lauraceae; genus Litsea; species Litsea cubeba. The sequence continues at coordinate 108,038,701 of CM022946.1, forward strand.
AGATATGGTTTGACATCTCCTATAACAGTGAGAAGCTTGCAAGGAAAGGTGCATCAACTATTTTTTTCTCCACCATTTATGCAATTTGGAAATGTAGAAACGACCTTACCTATAGAAATTTTAGAGCTTCTCAGACGAAGGCCAAGTACTACTTGACTGAGCTCCTCTCTTCCTCTCCAGTCGAATTGACAAGCCTTTTTCTGGCAGGCCTCTAAAGGCTTTTTGTAGCTTTCTTTTTTATTCTCCTTTGTTAGAGAACATATAGCTCTTTTGGGTCTTTTCCTTTTCCTCTTTTCTCTTTTATTCTTATTTTGCTTTGTGGCCTCTTTTGGCTCCCCTGTAACTGGCTTCTCATCTTTTGTTCCCCTTTTCTCTCTTAAATTCAATTGCCTTTTAGCAAAAAAAAGACAAAACGTACTTTGAGAAGTGGGATCGCTCAAATTGCATGAGTCTTATGATCATCAAGCGCGGCATTCCGAAGGCTTTTAGGTGTGCGGTATCTGACAAGTTAACCACAACCAAAGAATTCCTAGCCGAAATTGAAAAGCGTTTTGTGAAAAACGATAAGCCAGAATCAAGCAGGCTTTTACAAAACTAGATTCTATTAAGTACAATGGCAAGGGGAACATACGGGAGTACATTATGGATATGTCTCATCTTGCTTCTAAGCTTAAGGCACTGAAGCTCGAACTGTCCGACGACTTGCTCGTGCATTTGGTATTAATATCACTTCCTGCACAATACAGTCAATTTAAAGTCAGTTGCAACTGTCAAAGGGAGAAATGGACTCTTAATGAGCTCATTTCTTATTGTGTGCAAGAGGAAGAGAGATTGAAGCAATACAGGACAAAAAGTGCTCATTTGGCTAGCACCTCTAAGGATAAGGGCAAAAAGAGGAAGAATAATGACGCTGCTAAGGGTTCAGCCCAAAAGAAACAACAACAAACAAATGAGGGTCCAGCCCAAAAGAAACAACAACAAACAAATGAGGGTTGTTTCTTTTGCAACAAACCTGGACATGTGAAGAAGGACTGTACCGAATATCACGCTTGGCATGCAAAGAAAGGTACATTTCTTACTTTGGTTTGTTCTAAGGTAAATTTAGCTTCAGTACCTAGAAACACGTGGTGGTTAGAGTCTGGTGCTACTATTCACATCAGTGTTTCTATGCAGGGTTGCCTGAGCTGCCGAAAGCCAAGTGATGTAGAAAGACACATCTTTGTGGGCGATGGCAACTCGGTAGAAGTAGAGGCAATAGGGCATTTTAGGTTGTTATTAAAAACTGGTTATTATTTGGATTTAGTAGATACTTTTATTGTACCATCTTTTAGACGGAATTTGGCTTCAGTTTCTTTATTGGACAAGTTTGGTTATTTTTGTTCATTTGGAAACAATCAATTCAGTTTATCTATAAATTCAAATGTTGTTGGGATTGGTTCTCTATGTGTATATGACAACTTATATTTGCTTGATACAATTGTTTCTTATAGTGAATCCTTGCATGTGGAATCACGAGGTACTAAGCGCAAACTGAGTAAAGAAAATTCAACCACATTATGGCATAAACGCTTAGGTCACATCTCTAAAACTAGAGTTGAGCGACTTGTGTCTAATGGAATTTTAGATTCCCTTGACTTTAAAGACTTTGATGTTTGTATTGCTTGCATCAAGGGAAAACAGACCAAAATGAAGAAATTAGGTGCCAATAGAACTACAGACGTCTTACAATTGATACACATAGATATCTGTGGCCCATTCCCTACGGCTTCCTGGAATGGCCAACAAAATTTCATATCATTCATAGACGATTAATCTCGCTATGGGTATATATTTCTCATTCATGAGAAATCACAATCTTTGGACGTGTTCAAAACATTTAAAGCTGAAGTTGAGAACCAACTCAACAAAAGAATAAAGAGTGTCAGGTCTGACCATGGTGGTGAATACTACGGCAGATATGATGGTTCAGGTGAACAACGTCCAGGACCGTTTGCTAAATTCCTAGAGGAATGTGGAATCGTCCCATAGTACACCATGTCAGGGTCACCTATCATGAATGGTGTAGCTGAAAGACGCAACCGGACTCTTAAGGATATGGTATGGAGTATGATTAGTCATTCTTCTTTACCAGAGTCACTCTAGGGAGAAGCAAATAAAACAGCAGCTTATATTTTGAATAGAGTGCCAACTAAAGCAGCTGCAAAAATACCTTATGAGCTTGGACAGGTAGAAAGCCTAGTCTAAAACATTTTTACATTTGGGTATGTCCTGCTGAGGCAAGGCTTCACAGGCCACATGAAAAGAAATTGGACTCCAAAACTGTGAGTAGCTACTTCATTGGCTACTCTGAGCGATCTAGGCGCTATAAGTTTTATGATCCCACACTTAAGTCAATTTTTGAGACGGGAACTGCAATATTTTTTGAGGATGTTGAGTTCGGGGGGAGAAATAAGGTTAGGGACATTGTCTTTGAGGAAGAATCGGTTTCGATTCCCACTATCGCTATTGACAATATGCCGGTTTCTATGCCTATCATTGATCAAGAAGCGAATCTGGATCCTCAGTCAGACAATGATGATCATGAAAGAACATGCGATACAGATCAGAATATCTCATATCAAGAGACATCCATGGCTGATTTGTAACAAAGCAGATTTTAAAAAAAGGATCTGGGCAGCGCAGATCAGCCATATAAATCGCATAAAAACTCCATGGTTTCATGATTAACAATTGTATAATCAAAGGAGATATAAGAAGACTACTACCTTGATGATATGAAGACTTCAAATATCTGAAATTAAAGATCTAAGAGGGCTGATATCAGATCTGCAATCAGCAAAACAAGTTGCTATAATTTTCTGCAGCAGCTATGTATTCAGTCTTCTCCTCTATTCCACTTCCAAATCTGATTGGCTAAGATTGTGGGATCTAAATATGGATTTCTTGAAGGGTTTTTCTGAACTATGATGTATGAAAAGAACCAGACTTAATGCTCACTTCAAGGAAGAAGAAGAAGAAGCCTGGGCGTGTGCAATCTTGGGTGTGGATGGCCAAGGGAATATATATCCCTTTTTTTTTATTTCATTGCAAACCTAGGGATTTCTTTCCCTTAAACCTTTTCCTACTAATCCTCTTGGACGCCCCAAAAGGAAAAACAATGCTAAGATTTATTTCCTTCTAAGTTCTCTCCAATTAGAAAAGGAAAATAAAAAGGAACATCCCATAAACTTAGCAATTAGTTACCTTAGGTGTGCAACACCTACTAACTTTTAGTTTCTAAAATAAAAAGGAAACTTTACTACAGGAATTCTTATCCAAAGATGAGTCCAACCTTTCCAAGTAAAGAAACCTACTCAAAGTTGGAAACCTCACACAAGGAATTCCTATTATGGCCGACCCACATGATAATTAATCACACCATGGCCCACAAGATAATTAATCACACCATGGCCCACAAGACAATAATTTAGCTAGAGTTAAATTCACGTATGCCATCAAAGGCCTATTTGAATTTAAACTCAAAATTATTTTTCCACTAAAATAATTCAACCGCATATTATCTAAACAAATTAGGAAACCATGCCAATATAGGAAAGTGGCTAGAGGAGGGACCAAAAGACGTATTTGCCCTTGGCTCCCAAAATGACCAAAATGTCCATGCTAAACCCATAGCAACATTAAGACCATTTTAACCATAACTCATTCCACTAAAGAGTTATGGTTGAACTCCAGAGACAAATATTTAATATGATTTTAAGCTAGTCATAAAGTGACAGTCGTCTTCGACCTACTAAGTTAAATGACCAAAATGCCCCTCTATGTAACGTCCATAATCAAGTCAGGTTATCAAAGGTACTATCAACCTTCTCGATTACATCTCAACCTTAGAACTTCATATCCTTGACTTAATCATCATCCGGATATCATTCTCTTGGTCTAGGGAGCTACCCACAAGTTCAATATCCATATGGAACATCCATATACTAAGATCTTAGATTTTTATGATTAATCAGATAATTCTAAGGGGACGATCACTCCATCACAAGATGGCATAGATTCTTTATTGCATCTGCACATCCCAACTAATCAAGCCCGAGCACCCAAAACACAGAGCTGTTGATCCATGAAAAAGATCTCACCCATAGTGAATTAAAGCACAAGAACTCGATTTCGTCAGTTCATCCACAAATGCTCAAGATTAAGAGCACCGGTCACTCAGTAGCATGAGGTGACTCGATCTCTCTTAGTGATAGTACTATTTTAGAGATCACACCTACAATGGTCCTGTTCAATGCATGACATATGCACTAATGAGATAAATCCGGGATAGACCTCCCGTGACTTAGGTAAGTCACCCTGAATACAGGAGAGTATCTCACTATAACTTATACCAAGATGAAGTGCCCAACTCCATATTTTAGTTATGAACAAAATTTGTTGTTTCCAGTGTCCATGACTCAGACCTATCTGTGTGTAGCCACTACACACCTAATTCATTTACTAGAAGCAATGGGCCTTACACAACCATACATATATACATACAAAAATAGAAAAAGAGTCATTCCATTAAATAACCAGTAAATATCCAGTGAAAAAAGATGAGAGTGCAGCTAGTGGGCTTTAAGGCATACACCAATCCCAACAAACTCCCACTTGCACTAAGATCACTATTTCCTAACCTAACTCCCATAGACTCAACATGAGAAGTAAATAATTTCTCAGTAAGAGTCTTAGTAAATGGGTCAACTAAGTTATTTGCTGAGGCAATTTGCTCCACTACTATTTCTCCTTCCTGGATGAATTCCCGGATCAAGTGGTACTTTCTCTGAATGTACTTGCCTTTCTTGTGATTCCTGGGTTCTTTGCATTGTGCTACGGCGCCAGTGTTATCGCAGTACATGACAATCAGTTTTTGTACTGCAGGAACAATACCCAATTCAAATAGGAATTTTCTGAGCCATACTGCTTCCTTTTCAGCTTCCGATGCCGCCACATACTCTGCCTCCATGGTAGAATCAGCAGTACAGGATTGCTTGACACTTCTCCATGATATAGCCCCTCCTGACTGAATAAAAACGTATCATGAGGTAGACTTTCTGGCATCTCTATCAGATTGGAAATCAGAATCTGTATACGCCAATGGCGTTAGATCATCTGCTCGATAGGTCAGCATATAATCTTTCTTTCTCCGAAGATACTTAAATATATGCTTAACAGCTGTCCAACAGCAGATGCATGTGGAACCCTCCTCATGCTATCTATATCCTCAGGTGTCTTTGGACATTGATCGCGAGATAGTGGTACTCCATGTCTAGAAGGTAGCAAGCCCTTCTTGGAGTCATGCATGTTAAACTTGACCAATATCTTCTCAATATACGAAGATTGGGATAAGGCTAACATCTTATTCTTGCGATCTCGCAAAAGCTTGATCCCTAAGACATAGCTTGCCTCACCCAAATCCTTCATCTGAAATCGAGAGGATAACCAAACCTTTGTGGATGACAATATACCTACATCATTTCCAATGAGCAATATGTCATCTACATATAGAACCAAAAATACAACTGCGTTACCACTTCCTTTCTTATATACACATGGTTCATCAATGTTTTGATCAAAGCCAAAAGATTTGACTGCCTGATTAAACTTGATGTTCCATGCCCTAGATGCTTGCTTAAGTCCATAAATGGACTTGTTAAGTTTACAAACCATGTTATCTTGGCCACTAGCAATGAAACCCTCTGGTTGCATCATATAGATGCATTCGTCAAGACTTCCATTAAGAAAAGTTGTCTTGACATCCATCTGCCATATCTCGTAGTCATAATGACATGCGATGGCTAAGAGAATCCTTATGGACTTGAGCATGGCCACTGGTGAGAAGGTTTACTCATAATCGATACCCTTTTTCTGAGTATATCCTTTTGCCACCAGTCTTGCTTTGAAGGTTTCCACCTTCTCATCCACTCCTCTCTTCCTCTTGTAGATCCACTTGCACCCTATGGGTTTAATCCTTTCATGTGCATTCAAAAGTTCCCAGACTTGATTGGAATACATAGAATCCAGTTCAGATTTCATCACTTGCTGCCACATGTCAGCATCTATATCCATCACTGCTTCATCGTAACTAGCAGGATCCTCAACCAGATCCTTAGAGTCTATCTTAAAAGACACTCCTAGATATCTTTCTGGCTGTCTAGAAATTCTCCCACTACGACGAGGCTCCGGAGTGTTAAAAGGAATATCCTGTTCATCTACCGCCTCAGGATCCGGTACAGGTGTTGCTGGTGATCCTAGAAGAATCTCCTCAAGGGTTTCTTTACAATTAAGCTCTTGGTACATTATACAATCATCCTCCAAGTATCTAGCATGAGTGCTGATAAGCACTTTTTGCTGCTTTGGATGATAAAAGATGCCACCTCTAGTTCCCTTACGATACCAAATGAAGTAGCACATTTTCGATCTGGGTTCCAGCTTGGTAGCTTTATCATTCAATACATAGGTTGGACAACCCCAAATGTGGGTATGTCTTAAACTGGGTTTTCGACCTATCCACATTTCTTGCGGTGTCCTAGGCACTGATTTAGAAGGTACAAGATTTATAATGTATGCTACTGCTTCTAGGGCATATCCCCAAAAAGATATAGGTAGGGTTGCATGACTCATCATGGACCTTACCATATCAAGAAGGGTACGGTTTCTTCTCTCCGCTACACCATTTTGCTGGGGTGTACCCGGTGCAAACAACTGAGACACAATCCCATGTTGTGTGAGGTACTCTTTGAACTCACCCAGGAGGTACTCGCCACCTCGATCAGATCGAAGGGATTTGATATGTTTCCCTAGTTGTAACTCCGCCTCAGCCTTGAATTACTTGAATTTATCAAACGCCTCAGACTTGCATCGCATTAAGTACACATATCCATACCTAGAGTAATCATTAGTGAAGGTGATGAAATACTCATAACTGTTGGAATTTGAGATGACATGAGTAGTCTTTGAAGAATTGAAGGAATTAATATCTCAAAGTATTGTTTTGAATTGGAATTCTTGTCAACACATTGTCACAAACGTGATGTTAAAAGGCTGGTGTTGATAGAGCTGAAAAGAAGAATCAGAGTTCAAACAGTCAGGAATTCAGAATTCCTGAAGCAGAGTCTTCGGTCGACCGAGCACCCCTTGCGGTCGACGAGCAAAGAGAAACCTGCAGAAACAGATTCAGGCACCTCTCAGTTATTTTCGTGACACAGTGTGTCTTCGGTCGACCGGGACCCCAGGATGTCGACCCGAGCGCGATAGTTGTCTGTTTCCAGACAGTGTCTTCGGTCGACCGAGAAAGCAAGGATGTCGACCGAGCACGGGAACCAGAGTTGCGCAGAAACAGAAGTCTTGCACGAAAATTCAGCACTCTTATCTAATTTGTTTGGGACTCTTTCTAAACGAATTGTAGCCCGTTTTGAATACAATTAAGGGTTAACATAACCTATAAAAAGGCATGTATGGGTCGTTCTAAAGATACACCAGAAGAGAGAAAGAAGAGATGAGAAAAGAGAAAGAGTTTTTGAGAGAATAGAGTGCTGTTGCTGTGTGCTGTTGTGCTGCATCTTTCTACAGCAAGTGAGGACGAGGATGTGCTCTTGAAGATGATGTTTTTGTCCATAAGATAAGTGTCTCTCTGTTTATGCTTTAATTTCAATTTGAAAGGGATTGAGAGAGAGAGAATTGTAGAGGGGAAGGGCTGTAGACAGAGTTAATCTTCTATTCTGTTTTTACATCAAGTTGGTGCTTGGTGTTTGGGGTTTGGTGATCCTATCTGTGGGTGCAGATAAATTGTAAGGGGAGTCGGTGCTTCCTAGATAGTTGGTGCTATCTGAAACTAAGGGTTGGTGCTCTTTGTCGTTGGTGCGACTAAATATATTCAGACCTGTACCGGATTGGTGTTCGGACGGTTTTGATCCGTGGACGTAGCCTTTTGGTGAACCACGTTTAATCTGGTGTCATTGTGTGGTTTGACTTGTTTTGTTGTTGAATTGGACCTGTTTTTAGAAATCACTGATTCACCCCCCCCCCCTCTCAGTGATCGCGATATCCAACAATTGGTATCAGAGCCAGGCTCCCTTGATCAGTTTAATACGCTAAGGGTGATCTCTTGTCAAATCACATGGCAGTCAATACAGGGAATATGAAAGCACCTCTGTTTGATGGTTCTAATTACTCTTTTTGGAAGATTAGGATGCAAGCCTTCATCAAATCTCTTGGCTATGATGTTTGGGAGGCTGTCAGAGCCGGTTACAATGCTGCCACCGTACCCAATGATACAGCATCGAAGAAGTTGGCAGACAACGACTCCAAGGCACAGAATGCACTCTTTAGTGGCCTTGTGGACAGCGAGCTTGTCAAAGTAATTGCATGCAAAACAGCCAAGGAAATTTGGGACAAGTTGCAAAGCATACATGAAGGTGATGAGAAGATTAAAGAAGCCAAATTGCAAACTCATCGCTCTCAATTCGAGTCTCTTCGCATGGAGGAAAGCGAGAATGTTGACTCGTATATGCAACGAGTGAATGAAGTCACGAATGACATTCGTGGACTAGGGGAGGAGATTAAAGAGCCGGTCATCGTCAAAAAGGTTCTAAGATCTCTCCTTCCCCGGTTTGATTCAAAAGTCTCAGCCATCGAAGAAGCCAAAGATCTGAATGCATTTTCCATGGATGAATTACATGGTTCTCTAACTGCCTATGAGATGCGCATAGGAAAGACGTCTTCATCTGATAAAGAAGCGGCCTTCAAAGTTCAGAAAAAGGCAAAAGAGACTGCTGGTCATGATGTTGATTCTGATGATGATGAGCTTGAGGCTCAATTTGTTAGAAAGTTGAAGAAAGGAAGCAATGGCAAGTACAAAGGGAAGCTACCCTTTAAATGCTTCAATTGTGGAGGTGTTGGTCACTTTGCTGCGAAGTGTCCGCTAAAAGAAGACAATGATAATGACTCTTATGCTGAAAAGAGTAAAGGAAGGAGAAATTTCAGAAAAAAGAGGCAAAGCTAAAAACTTTCTATGTCAACAAGATGACAGCACGTCTGAAACTTCAGACGATGATGAATCAACCGAAGCTCTCTTCATGGTCACTGTTGAAGAAGAAGAAGAGCTAGATCCGGAAGAGGAAGAGGAGGCTGAAGTCAATCTTGAAGAGGAACTCATAGCCGCACTTGAGGAGCTTAGCATGGAACGCAAAACAAGTAAGAAAAATCTGAAACTTCTCCATGAATCTGAAAGTTCTATTATTGCTTTGAAAACTCAAGTAGAAGAATATAAAAGAATGGTAGAAGTCCTTGAAAACCGAATAAGTATAAAAAAGGAAGAGGCTATGAAACTTGAAACTGAGATCGCTAGAGCAAAGGCTGAAAATTTGGAAAATAGCAAAAAACTCAAAGCGCTCCAAGCGATTGAAGGGACTATGAAACTCGATGAACTACTGAAAGTTCAAAGACCTGCCCACTTCAGATTTGGTCTAGGATTTGAGAAAGGTGAATCCTCTAAGATTGCACCTCCTGAAAAGAAAGAGTTTGTGAAGCAAGTCACTGCACCTTCTAACTCTATGAAGTCCACTCAACCTAGAAAGGAGTCCATTCCTGTTAGAAAGGTAATGAAGATTAACCAGCCACAAAGAAGATACAAATTCTATGGTTATTGCTTTCATTGTAATATGTTTGGACATAAAAGAGCTGATTGTAGATTCTATGTTAGAAACAGCCCACTTGTGACTAGGAACCCTTTTTCAATCCTAAATAGCCACAAAATTGAGTGCCATAAGTGCTATAATTATGGACACTTGGCTAGGGATTGTAGGTTGCATATTGCTAACAAATTTCAGGTTGAAAAGAAACCCAAGTTAGTCAAGGCTTGGAGAGCAAAGCAAAGTGCAGAAAGTCCCAAAGAATCTCTCATTGTGCAAATGGCATTCAATGCACAAAAGAAGGCAGCACCATGGGTCCTTGATAGTGGTTGTTCAAGCCATATGACTGGTGATAAAGAGAAATTCATCAAATCACAGCACTATGAAGGCGGTTCGGTGAAGTTTGGCAACAATGATGGTGCCAAAATCTGCGGAAAAGGTGTTATTCAGCTTATGGCAAACAAGATCAGATCGGAAGAAGTCTTATATGTGTCTGGATTGAGACACAACCTGCTTAGTGTGAGCCAGATCTGTGACAAGGGTCACGAAGTTATCTTCACAAAGAATGGGTTTGCCATCAAGAAGAGTAGCAACGGCAAAACAGTGGCAACTGGATCAAGAACTGCTGGAAATCTCTATACATTGTCAGATGGAGCTGAAAAGACCTGCTTGATGAGTCGGACAGAGGAAAGTTGGTTGTGGCACAAACGCCTTGGGCATCTAAGCTTTGATAACATGTCAAAGATTTGCAATTCAAAGGCTGTAAGAGGCATGTCTACAGTTGAAAAGCCTTCCAATCCCATTTGCGACTCTTGCCAAAAGGGAAAGCAAACGAGGGTTATGTTCAAGTCAAAGGAGCATCATTCCAAGAAACCTCTTGAGCTAGTGCACACTGATCTCTGTGGACCGATGCGAACTCAAAGCACCAATGGAGATAAGTATTTCATGTTATGCATTGATGATTATACTCGTATGACATGGGTATTGTTTCTTAAGCATAAGCATCAAGCACTTGATCGTTTTAAAGTGTTTAAAGCACAGGTTGAAAATCAATTGGAAAAACGTATCAAGATTTTAAGGTCTGATCGTGAAGGCGAGTTCACATCTGAAGAGTTCACTAAATATTGTGAACATCATGGCATTCAAAGACAGTACTCAGCCCCTAGAACTCCACAGCAAAATGGAGTTGTGGAACGGAAGAATCGCACCGTACAAGAGATGGCTCGTACGATGCTAAGTGAAAGCAAGATGGCTGACAAGTATTGGAAAGAGGCAATTCATACGGCTGTATACATTCAAAATCGATGCTTGATCAGGCCACATGAAGACAAAACTCCCTATGAGCTATGGTTTGGAAGAAAAGCAACAGTCAAGCACTTTAGAGTCTTCGGCAGCAAGTGTTACATCAAGCGGCTCGAACAAAATCCGGGCAAATTTGAAGAAAGAGCTGACGAAGGTATATTTCTGGGTTACTCCTCTACTAGCAAGGCATATAGGTGTCTTAACAAAAGAACCAGAAAAATCATAGAAAGTGCTAATGTGAGAATAGATGAGAATATTGAACCAAAGAATGCAACTCATAATGACAGTCCAGTTTATGAGGACTCGAGTGAGATTGATGATGAGATGGCTGAATCTAATGATTCTGAGAAATCAAAGGATGACTCAGAAGATACTACACCTAAGAAGCACAGCACTTGGGTAGATCAACACCCTAAGGATCAAATCATTGGAGATCCTAAGGCAGGCGTTCAAACTAGACAAAGTGTAGTTAGCAATTACTCACTTATGTCCACCATTGAACCCAAGACTGTGGCTGAAGCCAGTCTCGATGAAAGTTGGTTGAAAGCTATGCTATGAGGAGTTGGAGCAAATTGAGAAGAACTCCACATGGGAACTTGTTCCTAGACCTACTGATAAGAATGTTATTGGCACTAAATGGGTCTTTCGGAATAAGCTGAATGAAGATGGTCAAGTCATTAGAAACAAAGCAAGGTTGGTTTGTAAAGGCTATGCTCAAGTTGAAGGCATAGATTTTGAAGAGACCTTTGCACCGGTGGCTCGTCTGGAAGCTATTCGTATGTTTCTTGCATTGGCAGCATACAAAACCTTCAAGGTATTTCAGATGGACGTAAAGTCAGCTTTCTTGAATGGTTTACTTGAAGAAGAGGTCTACATTGAGCAACCTGATGGTTTTCTCATCAGCAAAAATTCAGATCTAGTGTGCAAGTTGAAAAAGGCTCTTTATGGACTGAAACAAGCGCCAAGGGCATGGTATGCAAGGCTGGACCTATATCTCCGCAAGATCGGTTTTGGAAAAGGACTGGTTGATAGCAATCTTTATGTTAAAACGGAATTGAGCAAACAGCTGGTTGTTATTGTTTATGTCGATGACATAATCTTTGGTGGTAATGATGAAGAAATGTGCAGGAATTTCGCTGAAGAGATGAAGAAAGAATTTGAGATGTCAATGCTTGGAGAACTAAAGTTCTTTCTTGGTTTACAAGTTCAGCAGCTGAAACATGGCATCTTCATATCACAAATGAAGTACATTAAGGAAATGCTGAAACGGTTCAATATGGAAGACAGCAAGCCAGTGAGCACACCAATGTCAACGAACACGAAGCTTAGCAAAGATGATAAGGCCTCGTCCGTTGATCATACCACCTATCGCTCTATGATAGGAAGCTTGCTCTACTTGACTGCTACAAGACCAGATCTTCTACAAGCAGTATGTATGGTTGCACGTTTTCAAGCAGCACCAACTGAAACGCACCTTACAGCAGTGAAAAGAATCTTTTGATATCTGAAAGGTACTATGGAGCTTGGTATCTGGTATCCCAAAGGCAAAACCTTCACTCTTGTTGCATATTCTGATGCCGATTGGGCTGGATGCGTAGATGATCGCAAGAGTACTAGCGGCGGCGCATTTTATCTTGGAGAAAGATTAGTTGCTTGGCATAGTAAGAAGCAAGACTCAGTATCCCTTTCGACAGCGGAAGCGGAATATATTGCAGTAGCAACTTGTTGTACGCAAGTGTTATGGATGCGGCAAATGCTCTCTGATCTAGGAGTTCCTACAACGGATCCTACGCCAATCCTATGTGACAACACGAGTGCAATTCATATCTCTAAGAATCCTGTTCAGCACTCTCGAACAAAGCATGTAGCAATTCGTTATCATTTTCTTAAAGATAAAGTTGCTGATGGAGAGGTCAAGTTGGAATATGTTCCAACAACTGAGCAAGTGGCTGATATTTTCACGAAACCTCTGCCAAAGGAAGTCTTCGAGTATCTCCGGAAAAAGTTAGGAGTTACTCACTCTCCTAAACCGTAGGAGTTGTGCTTGAAAGGGGGAGCAATGCATTCATTGAATATCCTATTCGCTCCTCGGTTTGGTCCCTTTGGACTTGTTGTCAAAGGGGGAGAGATGTTATGCTATGAAAGCTAGGAAGAGATTGTTGACAGTGCATGGTTGTTATTTCAGAATTTCAGAATTGGTTCCAAGTGAGTGTTGAAGTTCCAATAGTGTTGCCAACAATTCCAAAGGGGGAGATTGTTGGAATTTGAGATGACATGAGTAGTCTTTGAAGAATTGAAGGAATTAATATCTCAAAGTATTGTTTTGAGTTGGAATTCTTGTCAACACATTGTCACAAACGTGATGTTAAAAGGCTGGTGTTGATAGAGCTGAAAAGAAGAATCAGAGTTCAAACAGTCAGGAATTCAGAATTCCTGAAGCAGAGTCTTCGGTCGACCGAGCACCCCTTGCGGTCGACGAGCAAAGAGAAACCTGCAGAAACAGATTCAGGCACCTCTCAGTTATTTTCGTGACACAGTGTGTCTTCGGTCGACCGGGACCCCAGGATGTCGACCGAGCGCGATAGTTGTCTGTTTCCAGACAGTGTCTTCGGTCGACCGAGAAAGCAAGGATGTCGACCGAGCACGGGAACCAGAGTTGCGCAGAAACAGAAGTCTTGCACGAAAATTCAGCACTCTTATCTAATTTGTTTGGGACTCTTTCTAAACGAATTGTAGCCCGTTTTGAATACAATAAAGGGTTAACATAACCTATAAAAAGGCATGTATGGGTCGTTCTAAAGATACACTAGAAGAGAGAAAGAAGAGATGAGAAAAGAGAGAGAGTTTTTGAGAGAATAGAGTGCTGTTGCTGTGTGCTGTTGTGCTGCATCTTTCTACAGCAAGTGAGGACGAGGATGTGCTCTTGAAGATGATGTTTTCGTCCATAAGATAAGTGTCTCTCTGTTTATGCTTTAATTTCAATTTGTAAGGGATTGAGAGAGAGAGAATTGTAGAGGGGAAGGGCTGTAGACAGAGTTAATCTTCTATTCTGTTTTTACATCAAGTTGGTGCTTGGTGTTTGGGGTTTGGTGATCCTATCTGTGGGTGCAGATAAATTGTAAGGGGAGTCGGTGCTTCCTAGATAGTTGGTGCTATCTGAAACTAAGGGTTGGTGCTCTTTGTCGTTGGTGCGACTAAATATATTCAGACCTGTACCGGATTGGTGTTCGGACGGTTCTGATCCGTGGACGTAGCCTTTTGGTGAACCACGTTAAATCTGGTGTCATTGTGTGGTTTGACTTGTTTTGTTGTTGAATTGGACCTGTTTTTAGAAATCACTGATTCACCCCCCCTCTCAGTGATCGCGATATCCAACAATAACCTCCTCGAGCCGGTTTGTTCATAGGACCACACACATCAGTGTGAACCAATTCTAACAACTCTTTTGACCTTAGTCCCTTTGCAGAGAATGACCTTTTGGTCATCTTTCCCTTGAGACAAGATTCGCACTAAGGCAAAGGTTCAAGATCTAATGAGCTCAAAGGCCCATCTTCTACCAACCTCTGAATCCGTTTTAGGTTAATGTGACACAAACGTAAGTGCCAAAGATAAGTGTCATTGGTTGAAGATACCTTCCTTTTAAGGGAAGTTGAGCTTTCTATTTGTACATTATGCAGTGTGGGAGCAATAGGATATATATAAAATAAGTTGTCATGCATTCTACCGGAACATATAATATTTTCATCTCTACTGATATCAATACCAGAATGGAATGAAACTGAAAAATTAAATTCAATGAGTCTGGAAACTGAAATTAAATTCTTCCTCATGTCAGGAACATAGAAAACATTATTTAAAACTAATATCCTATCACATGAAAAATGTAAGGAAACAACTCCCACTGCAACTGCCCAAACTTTAGCTCCAGTTTTAACTTTAAAGGCAAACTCTCCTTTCTCAAGCTTCTGCATTATCTGGAACCCTTGCAATGAATTGCAGATATGATTAGTGGCTCCAGAGTCTACTATCCACGAATTAGTAGAATCAACCACAAGACAAGTTTCAATGTGGTAGGAAAGAGATATACCTTTCTTAACTGAGGCTAGGAACTTGGGACAATCTTTCTTCCAATGACTTTTGAGGCCACACTTGAAGCATTTTCCTTTGGGCTTTTCAACTGTACCCTTTTCCTTCTTTTTACCAGTATTGCCCTTTTTCTGTCCCTTTCCCTTATCCTGCTGTCACGTCCCCCGAACCCGATTAAAGAAATAACCGGATCCGGAGAGTGATTTTAAGACTAATTAAAAATTTTGTCCTTTGGGCCCACGGATCGTAGTCCGCGATGAGGATTTAATGTTAGTTTTATGGACTCAATCCAGTAGATGATATAATAAATTGATTAAATTCTTTATTTATTCATATATTCATGTTTACTTTTCATGAGATGAATGGTGATTTATTATATACTTGCACATAACCAATACGAATGACATGATGGTTCATGAGATGAACCGGGGTCCACAAGTATATTAGATGTAACACATGTGTATGGATGAGATCCACATACGGGAGACATGTGTGACAAATGTTATACTTAAAATATATTCACAACCACTGATGAGACTGGACATCTCATACTGATAAGGTTGCAGTACTTTGATCACTATGAGATAGTGTGATTTATCTCGATCATCAGAATGGAAGATTCTGGATCATAGTGCTGGTACATTGGATGTATTGAAGGACCATGAGAAGCACCTTATAAACACTGTCTTTATTTTAAGGTCTGCTCTCATAATTCCCTAGCAATAGGCTCTCAATCCTGAGACATTAATGAACTCAAGTTTCTATCTATTCATCTGCTTTAAGTCACCAATGAGTGAGGCCAACTGTAGGTCAACACCTCGGTGATTTGGGTACATGGTAGTAGAGCTGTGGGAACATTCAATAGTCAAGATGGAATCTATCTCTAATATCCCCTTGTGCCAATTAATGGATTTATCATTGGTAAGTGCGCACCCATTCCGATTAAGAGTTAATTGGAAAGGTACCTATTGATCATTATAATTAATTGGGGCTCAAGGATAATAAGATATGGATCTAGTTTGGAAGACAGGTCCAATTGATCCATGGATATTGATAGAGGGGTCTACTTGTGGTAATGTGGAAGTTTAGGGTCTTCTATGTAATATTCCTAAGACTGGAGTTCAATTGCATTTATATAGTGGAGTTATTTGCAATTAACTGTGGGCCCGGATTACACATGAGTTGCGGGGTCGCGTGTCCCAGTTGGAGCCAGCTTTCTAAGGAATCCCTAGTGGTCCCCACGCTAGCCCAATTATTAGAAAGTATCTAATTCTAGTTGAACTCTAAAAGGAAAGTTACTATTTCTAGTAGAAGTGAGACTTCTAATAGTGGTAATAGTAGACTTACTAATTTTAGTAGAAGTGAGACTTCTATTTTAATTAGAAAGGAATTGGAAAGTTACTAATCATATTTGAAGTGAGACTTCTAATTATGATATGGTAAGTTACTAATTAATGGAAGTAAGACTTCTATTGTAATTAGTAAAGAAGAGACAACTTGCAAAAGTTATAAATAGAGGAGGGCAAGGCCTTGGACGTCCATGCATAAATCCCCCTAGGGATTCACGCCCAAGCCCCCTTTAGTGCAAGTGTTGCACGAGCTCTTCTCCTCTTCCCTCTTCTAGTTTTCTTTCTAGTTCCTCCCTAGAGTTCTTAGTAGTTTTCTCTTGGAGATCCCACCATCTTCTTGAGAAAAGGAGAATCTGATACGGGTCATAGCGTGGAAGATCAAGAGGTCTTGGAGATCCCTATTTGATTAGTGAAAGCGTTTCATCATCAAAGAAAGACGCAACTCCTCCATTAGAGCACAACCGAGCTCCAAAGGTATAATCTACTTCCTTGCATGTTGTAGATTTATTAGTTGCTGTTTTTATCTTCTAGATAAATTGTTTTACATGATGACTGAGATTGAGGACATGGATCTTGGATTGGGTTTTATAGCCTTATGGATAGTTGATCCCTGCGTCAAGTGGGTCAAAAGTTTTTGAAACCTATCCTAGAGGCCCACCCTATTTCCAACATTTAATATTTCAAACCTCTTTTAATACAATAGACATTGAGTTCATAGAACTCTAGGCATATGGAATTTCAAGCAATGGATAATAATTCTCATTAAATTAAAGTTTTACAATAAAGGTTATGGATAAAACAAATCAAAGAGTTAGTTATTACATTGGCCATCCCAACAAACAAGGCCAATAAAGAACAAGCCAATAAAAGTGAAGGTCCAACGAGAGGAATAAATGAATAAAGATTAATCTAATGAAATCCAGTGTATCTCTCTCGTGCCAGGACATGATGACGCTACTCTATGTCATCGGCACGCCACTCTCGTGCCTCCTCTGCTGGTTGGAGATCCTCTGGGATCTCCTCACCTGCCTGCTCCTCGTAGTAGTATTCACCTGATATGTCTGCACACCAAGGAACAAAGTCAACGACATGTTGAGCAATAGATATACAAAGCATAGTAACCACACATGCATAAAGTGTAGAATAATGACAGGTAAGATCATATCAATACAAGAATGCAAGACTAGGCATAAAGCGAGATTAATAAACAACATGAACAATAAAAAGGAATCCTAGCCATCATCTAACAATAACCACTATCCATGCAAATGCAAACAAGAACAAACAAGACGGAGACTCCGAGGATGTCCAAAGCCACCTCCCGGGGGACCAGTAACAATCTCCAGTGGGATCCTAGCTCCCTGTCTTGGGAATAGCAGCACGGTCCTAGCCCGCTCCCAGCTATTCAACGCCATGGACGACGTCCTACGCCGACTGCTCACCCCGACAACCGGAGTAACCAATTCGTCATTAAATCCCAAAATGCAGATGGCCATGATATGCAACAATAATAACAGAGTGGTTCTGACACAAGGACATACAAGACAAGCAAGTCTGGCTAGTTCCATGTACAAGACAAGATCCTAGAGATTATCTTATTCAAGATATCACAAGACAAGCAACACGAGATAATCCCTTCCATCACTAGCCAGTCATGTTTATCAAAACAAGACACGGTTTCCTAAGGTACGCTCTAAGTCAGGTTCAAGTCCTAAATTCCATAAGAATTTATGTTTCATATTTGATTACGTGTTTTATGTCAAGAGAGCGTACAAGGAGAATTATCAACGGATACAAGTCACAAGTCAAGGAAGAATTACAATCCAATCCTAGGCAAGTGGTGTCATCCCTGTATCCTACGTGTTCTAACGGAGTACATATGGACATTTGGATTAATGATGCTTTCAGAAATCCCTTGGTGTACAATCATATTGAGCATCATTCAATTCAACTCCATATGCATTCGGTTACACTACGTATAATACATGAATACCTAGACAACCCATCGAATTCACACCAAGCCACGTGATTCGATTTCAAACCCATTTATGGTCATGTGATAGTAAATTAGAGGTTTCCAGCATCTAAGTCCCAATCCTAGGTTTCAATCTTAGTCCGGAAAAAAATAAATGAAATGGCCAATTTCGGCTGACCCTCATGATGGTGTCGGTTGACCGACGTGATGGTCTCGGTTGACCAAACCGAGGGCTAACCGACAGAGCAGGACCAATTTCTACCCTCTCTGGTTTTGGAACCGAGAACAGTGTCGGTTGACCGAAGGGAAGCTGTCGGCTGACCGAAGGGAAGCTGTCGGCTGACCGACGTTCGAACTGAGAGCAGACCAACTGTACAAAATTGGTGTAAAACATGCTCTCGGGTTTTCTGACCGAGATGGTGATCGGCTGACCGACACCATGCTGTCGATTGACCGGCACTGAACCGACGAGTGAACCGACGGTACGGAACTCGTACGGGTTCAGGCCATTTTTGAATTCTTCCTTCTACATTTCCATTTTCTCCATTCCCAAACCTTTCAATGGCTTAAACCTGCATAAAATAGAGCCTCCTGCTCTCCCAACAATTCATTCCATTCATCCGATTCCATTACATTACATAAACAATTCTAGCAACCTATTATCATCAATTAATCCATTTTCCAATAATCTAACCTAACATATATTTCCCAAATCAAAAGAAACATGCTTGGAATTAAAGGGGAATCTACAAGAAACATAGGCAATCAATTGAAACAAACATACATGCATATATATGAATTGCAGATCTACTTGCCTCGGTGTCAGAAGAAGATTGGAATTGGGTGAGATTCAAGGAGAAGCTTTTCTACTCCGAAATCCACGATCTAACCCGATAAAACGCAAACTAGGAAGCTAAGAAGAAGATAGGAAGGAAAACAATTAAGATCGGACCTAATCTAACCAAAAAAATGATAAAGTGAAAAATAAGAGATTGTGAGGAGTCTTACCAAAATGGTACCGGAAGCAAGAGGGGATCGCAAGGATGAAGATGATCAGTTCGGATCTTCGAACGGGATCTTCTAGGGTTGAGATCTGGCTTATGGAAGAAGAAAAAGATGGGAGGCTGCGGTTACTTTTGTTGCAGAGAACGAAATGAAAACTAGGGTTATCTTCGTTTAAGAAGATGATAGGAAGAAAATGACTGAATCGCCCTTTAAGTGGGTCCGGTGACAGAATGGACCACTTGAAAGGTTTCTGATCACTGGATCGCGATGAGTCAAGAGATAAAAATGATTAGAACGACGAGACCTTTCCAACGAACCCAAAATCACAGCGTTTGGAGTATTTCAGAAAAACACTCAATTTTCCCTAAATTACAAACTGCCCCCTTGCTATGATCAAACGAACTCGGAATCAAACGAAACTACACAGATACTATTCTAATGCTAAAAGAACCTCGCTCATGATCTAAACCCACTTAAATATCAAAATACAATTAAATAAAATAATAACAAATTAAACAGGTCAACGGGCCGGGTTTTGGGCCCAACTGACCCAGTAAGGTCACAGACCTTACAACTCTCACAAATAAAAAGAACATTTGGTCCCCCAAATGCCTAAACATACCTCATCTGGAAAAAGATAGGGTATGCTTTCTAAATTTGATCCTTCAGCTCCCACGTAGATTCTTCTGGACTGTGGTTCTCCCACTGTACCTTGACCCATTGAATAGTCTTGGTACGCAATACTACCTCCTTAGTGTCGATGATCTGCTCTGGCTGCTTCACGTAGGTGACATCTGCCTGAAGCTGAAGTGGCTCGTACTGCAACACATGGGTGGGATAAGGAATATACTTCCGAAGCATTGAAAAATGAAATATGTCATGCACACCCGCTAACTCTGACGGTAGCACTAGACGATAAGAAACATCTCCACTCCTGCTCTTGATCTCAAATGGTCCCACAAACCTCTTGGCAAGCTTCCCTTTCTGCCCGAATCTGACAACACCTCTCATCGGAGACACTTTCAGGAACACCATATCCCCCACTTGGAATTCTAAAGGTCTCCGCCTCTTGTCTGCATAGCTCTTCTGGCGATCTCGAGACTCATTCATTCGCATCTGGACAACTCTGACCTTCTCACTGGAATCAGCAATCTCCGATGGACCATAAAAACTTCGAGCTCCAACTTCCTCCCAACATGCCGGGGTTCTGCATCTCTTTCCGTATAGTGCCTCAAATGGTGCCATAACAATGCTTGATGATAACTATTATTGTAGGCAAACTCACATAGAGAAAAACTCTCATCCCAACTTTCCTTGAAATCCAAAACACATGCTCTGAGGAGATCTTCCAGTGTCCAAATTGTACGCTCTGACTGTCCATCTGTCTGAGGGTGGTAAGCTGTGCTGAACTTCAACTGAGTACCCATAGATGACTGAAAAGTAGACCAAAACCGAGAGACAAACTTAGTGTCTCAATCGGACACTATGGACTTGGGCACTCTACGCAACTTGACTATATTATCCCTGTACATCTTAGTCATCTTATCCATAAACTGTCCAGTCTTAAATGGCAAGAAATGGGTTGATTTAGTCAATCTATCCACAATCACCCAAATAGCATCATTGCCTTTCTTGGTATTCGGCAATCTCGACACGAAATCCATGGTGATATTCTCCCATTTTCACTGAGGAATCTCCAACGGGTGAAGTAAACCGGGAGGCTTCTTGTGCTCTGCCTTAATCTGCTGACAAGTCATACACCCGGAGACAAATTCTGCAATCTCTTTCTTCATTTTCACCCACCAATAGTGATTCTTCAAATTTTGATACATTTTGGTACTCCCTGGGTGAATAGAATATCTGGTGTAGTGCGCATCTGTCATCAACTCTGACTTGATATCTTGAACATCTGGCATACACAACCTATCCTTGCAGTACAAAACTCCCTCTATCAATCTGAACTCTGGCTTGTCATCCACATGCTCAATGATTGTCTGTGGTTCTGGATCATCCTTCTGGCATTCCTTGATCTTGTTCATTATTTCTGGCTCCCAAACTCCCATGGTAGCAACTAAGACCTTCTCATTGACTGGCCAGACTTCTACATCCATGTCTCTAAACTGCTCCATCCATCTCCATTCAGGCAGTACACACCCACTGAATGCTGCCTTTCTACTGAGAGCATCTACTACAACATTCACTCTTACAGGATGGTACTTGATCGAAAAATCATAATCCTTTATATACTCCATCCATCTCCTCTACCTGTTATTCAGATCACCCTGTGTAAACAGGTATTGCAGACTCTTGTGATCCGTATGCACCTCAAATCTCTCTCCATACAAATAATGCCTCCACAACTGTAATGCAAACACTACTGCTGCTAGCTCCAAGTCATGTGTGGCATATTTCTTCTCATGGTCTTTCAATTGCCTCAATCCATAGGTTATCACCTTGTCATGCTGCATGAGAACACATCCCAATCCTCCTCCTGATGCATTTGTGAAAATCACAAATCCTCCACTTCCAGCGGGTAAAGCAAGTATGGGTGCTGTAGTCAATCTGGTCTTCAACTCTTGGAAACTCTTTTCACACCCCTCCATCCATACAAATGGAATATCCTTCCTCGTCAACTTAGTCAACGGAGATGCTATGGTAGAGAATCCTTTCACAAACCTCCTGTAGTAACCTGCAAGTCCAAGGAAACTACGAATCTCCGCTACATTCCTCGGGCTACTCCAATTGACAACTACTGCAATCTTCTTGGGATCCACTGTCAGTCCTTCCTTAGAGATTATATGTCCCAAAAATGGCACTTGCTCCAACCAAAACTCACATTTGCTCAACTTAGCATATAGTTGGTTATCCCTCAAAAGCTGCAAAGATGTTCTCAACTGATGCTCATGCTCCTCCTTAGTCTTCAAGTCACCAAAACATCATCTATGAAGACAACTACAAACTGATCCAAGAAAGGAGCAAATGCCTTATTCATCAAAGCCATGAAAACTATTGGAGCATTTGTCAATCCAAAAGGCATCACAAGAAACTCAAAATGTCCATATCTCGTCTGGAATGCAGTTTTAGGAACATCCTCCTTTCTGACTCGCAACTGGTGATAACCGGAAGGCAGATCTATCTTCGAAAAGAATCGGGCTCCCTGCAACTGATCGAATAGCTCATCGATCCTCGGTAATAGGTATTTGTTCTTAACAGTTACATGGTTCAACTGTCTGTAATCAATACACATCCTCATAGTCCCATCCTTCTTCTTCACAACTATCACTGGAGCTCCCCATAGTGAAACACTGGGCCTGATAAAATCCTTATCCAATAGATCTCCTATCTGAGTTTTCAACTCCTTCAATTCTGCTGGTGCCATCCTATAAGGGGCCATCGAAATAGGTGCTGTCCCTGGCTGCAATTCAATCGTGAAATCCAACTCACAAACAGGTGGTAAACCAGGAATCTCATCCGAAAACACATCCGGGAATTCACGCACCACTGGAATCTCATCAACAGACTTGGACTCCTTGTCTTCCACAATAAATGCGATAAAACCTTCGCATCCGCTCCTCATCAATCGCTCTGCCTTCAATGCAGAAATCATCCGAGTGGAGATGGGCTTTTCAGCTCCAATAAACTCAACACTACGATCTGCACTCTGCAACTTCACAGTCTTGTTAAAACAATCTAACACTGTTCGGTTCTTAGCTAACCAATCCAACCGAGTATTACATCAAACTCCGCCATCAGTAAAATGATCAAATTGACGGTCAGCTTAACTTCCCCAATCTGAATACTACACCTAGGGTAGATGACATTACAAGCTACATGTCTACCTACAGGGGTAGCTACTATCAAATCATAGGGTAGTATCTCCTTATCCTCCCCAAAATGCAGTGCAAATGCTGGTGCAACAAACGAGTGTGTGGATCCAGGATCAAACAGAACTTTAGCATCAAATCCACAAACTAAAAGTGTACCTTCTATGACATTCCCTGTAGCCTCTGCTTCTTCATGCGTCAGAGCATAAGCTTTCCCTGCCTGCTGGGGATGCTGCTGATGATACTACTGCGGTGGTCTCTGACCACGACCCTTGAATCTGGGTGCTAGGGGTCTCTGCTGATAGCACTGCTGAGCTACTGGAGGGGGCTGATATGGAGGCTGAGGTGGTCGGACTATTATCTGTTGTTGCTGCTGCTGCTGTGACCTGGCCTGTCCAGGAGGCATCTGTCTCAACGGCTGCGCAGGATGTGGTGGCCTGGGCGCCAGAGCTGGAAATGCAGGTGGTGCCACTCCTGTCTTTCCTGGGCAAAAACGAACCTTGTGCCTGGGTCTCCACAATTGAAACATGCTCCGGACTGCTTCTTGCAATCACGGCCATAATGGTTCCCGCTACAATGCATGCAAGAGACTCGTTGTGGCTGCTGTTGGGGTACAGGCTCAAATCGTAGCCTCTTGGGTGCTGGCTGCTGATACGACAGAGACGAAGATCCCTGTGTCCTGGGCTGAGGGATCAATGCTAGGATCCTCTACTGCTCCAAAGCAATCACATCCTTCAGGGACTCCTCTGCCCAATATGCTTCTTTGACCATATCATCGTAGTTGGTCAGTCTGTTGCGCTGTACTTACATCTTAATATTAGCTCGCAGTCCCTTGATGAATCTCTGGACTCTCTCTTACTCTGGCGGAATCAGACTCTCAGCAAATCGGGATAGATGGGTGAAGGCGATCTCATAATCTTGTACTGTTAAATCACCCTTTACTAGCCTCTCGAACTCCTCCATCTTCTGATACCAATAATGCTCCGAAATAAACTTCTTCTGGAATTGTTCTGTGAAAGTTTTCCAGGCTACTTCCGTAGCAATCTGCTCATATGGGTGTTTGACGGTCTTCCACCATCTCTCCGATGCTCCATGGAACATGTGGGCTGCTAACTGCACCTGCTGGATGCCCGTGCACCGAAACACATCATAAATTTTCTCCATTTGGACAACCCATTCATCTGCTACAGTGGGGTCCTCAATGCCATAGAACTCTGGTGGGAACCCCTTCCTAAACTTCTCAACCAACTCGCTCAGGTCATATTCTTTGGCCTGTGGCTGGCCCACCTTCTGCACCACCTCAAGCATCTGTGCTTGGAATAAAGCCTGGTCTTCATTTTGCTTCTGGCTCTGCTCAGCCATATCCTTTTGAGATTGGATGAAGGCTGCCATATATTGATCGAATTGATTCTCAGAGCCATTCTGAGAAGAACTACCTTCACCTCTGGTATTATGCCTACCAGCCATAATCCTGTAAAACATTCAAGGTTAGTTCCAATATGCCCCAAGCTAACATCACAATGCTAGAAACAAAACTAAAAGATCAACCTACTGACTAATGGAATCCTCACACGCATCCTATGGTTTCTATAATTTTTACCCTGAGAAACCAACCACTACTCTGATACCAATCTGACATGTCCCCCGAACCCGATTAAAGAAATAAGCAGATCCGGAGAGTGAATTTTAGGACTAATTAAAAATTTTGTCCTTTGGGCCCACGGATCGTAGTCCGCGGTGAGGATTTAATATTTCAAAGCTCTTTTAATATAATAGACATTGAGTTCATAGAACTCTAGGCATAAGGAATTTCAAGCAATGGATAATAATTCTCATTAAATTAAAGTTTTGCAATAAAGGTTATGGATAAAACAAATCAAAGAGTTAGTTTTACATTGGCCATCCCAATAAAAAAGGCCAATAAAGAACAAGCCAATAAAAGTGAAGGTCCAACGAGAGGAATAAATGAATAAAGATTAATCTAATGAAACCCAGTGTATCTCTCTCATGCCAGGACATGATGACGCTACTCTACGTCATCGGCACGCCACTCTCGTGCCTCCTCCGCTGGTTGGAGATCCTCTGGGATCTCCTCACCTGCCTGCTCCTCGTAGTAGTATTCACCTGATGTGTCTGCAAACCAAGGAACAAAGTCAACGACATGTTGAGCAATAGATATACAAAGCATAATAACTACACATGCATCAAGTGTAGAATAATGACAGGTAAGATCATATGAATACAAGAATGCAAGACTAGGCATAAAGCGAGATTAATAAACAACGGGAACAATAAAAAGGAATCCTAGCCATCATCTAATAATAACCATTATCCATGCAATTGCAAACAAGAACAAGCAAGAGGGAGACACCGAGGATGTCCAAAGCCACCACCCGGGGTACCAGTAACAATCCCCTTGGACTACTGATACCATAGTCCGGCTCCAGTGGGATCCAAGCTCCCTGTCCTGGGAATAGTAGCAGGGTCCTAGCCCGCTCCCAGCTATTCAATGCCATAGACGCCGTCCTACGCCGACTGCCCACCCCGACAACCGGAGTAACCGATTCGTCATTAAATCCCAAATTGCAGATGGCCATGATATGCAACAATAATAACAGAGTGGTTCTGACACAAGGACAGACAAGACAAGCAAGTCTGGCCAGTTCCATGTACAAGACAAGATCCTAGGGATTATCTTATTCAAGATATCACAAGACAAGCAACACGAGATAATCCATTCCATCACTAGCCAGTCATGTTTATCAAAATAAGACACGGTTTCCTAAGATACGCTCTAAGTCAGGTTCAAGTCCTAAATTCCATAAGAATTTATGTTTCATAATTGATTACGTGTTTTATGTCAGGAGAGTGTACAAGGAGAATTATCAACGGATACAAGTCACAAGTCAAGGAAGAATTACAATCCAATCCTAGGCAAGTGGTGTCATCCCTGTATCCTATGTGTTCTAACGGAGTACATATGGACATTTGGATTAATGATGCTTTCAGAAATCCCTTGGTGTACAATTATATTGAGCATCATTCAATTCAACTCCATATGCATTCGGTTACACTACGTATAATACACGAATACCTAGACAACCCATCGAATTCACACCAAGCCACGTGATTCGATTTCAAACCCATTTATGGTCATGTGATAGTAAATTAGAGGTTTCCAGCATCTAAGTCCCAATTCTAGGTTTCAATCTTAGTCCGGAAAAGAATAAGTGAAATGGCCAATTTCGACTGACCCTCATGATGGTGTCGGTTGACCGACGTGATGGTCTCGGTTGACCGACACGAACCGAGGGCTAACCGACAGAGCAGGACCAATTTCTACTCTCTCTAGTTTTGGAACCGAGAACAGTGTCGGTTGACCGAAGGGAAGCTATCGGCTGACCGACGTTTAAACCGAGAGTTGACCGACTATACAAAATTGGTGTAAAACATGCTCTCGGGTTTTTTGACCGAGATGGTAATCGGCTGACCGACACCATGCTGTCGGTTGACCGACACTGAACCGACGAGTGAACCGACGGTACGGAACTCGTACGGGTTCAAGCCATTTCTGAACTCTTCCTTCTACATTTCCATTTTCTCCATTCCCAAACCTTTCCAAGGCTTAAACCTGCATAAAATAGAGCCTCCTGCTCTCCCAACAATTCATTCCATTCATCCCATTCCATTACATTACATAAACAATTCTAGCAACCTATTATCATCAATTAATCCATTTTCCAATAATCTAACCTAACATATATTTCCCAAATCAAAAGAAACATGCTTGGAATTAAAGGGGAATCTACAAGAAACATAGGCAATCAATTGAAACAAACATACATGCATATATATGAATTGCAGATCTACTTGCCTCGGTGTCAGAAGAAGATTGGAATTGGGTGAAATTCAAGGAGAAGCTTTTCTACTCCGAAATCCACGATCTAACCCGATAAAACGCAAACTAGGAATCCAAGAAGAAGATAGGAAGGAAAAGAATTAAGATCGGACCTAATCTAACCAAAAAATGATAAAGTGAAAAATAAGAGATTGTGAGGAGTCTTACCAAAATGGTACCGGAAGCAAGAGGGGATCGCAAGGATGAAGATGATCAGTTCGGATCTTCGAACGGGATCTTCTAGGGTTGAGATCTAGCTTGTGGAAGAAGAAAAAGATGGGAGGCTGCGGTTACTTTTGTTGCAGAGAATGAAATGAAAACTAGGGTTATCTTCGTTTAAGAAGACGATAGGAAGAAAATGATTGAATCGCCTTTTAAGTGGGTCCGGTGACAGAATGGACCACTTGAAAGGTTTCTGATCGCTGGATCGCGATGAGTCAAGAGACAAAAATGATCAGAATGACGAGACCTTTCCAAGAACCCAAAATCACGGTGTTTGGAGTATTTCGGAAAAACACTCAATTTTCCCTAAATTGCAAACTACCCCCCTGCTATGATCAAACGAACTCGGAATCAAACGAAACTACACAGATACTATTCTAATGCTAAAAGAACCTCACTCATGATCTAAACCCACTTAAATATCAAAATACAATTAAATAAAATAATAACAAATTAAACGGGTCAACGGGCAGGGTTTTAGGCCCAACTGACCCAGTAAGGTCACAGACCTTACACCTGCTTCTTCTTGAACTTCTTCCCTTTCGGGTTTAGTTTAGAGGAAGACTGGAAAAAGTGAGCTTGGGCTTTGGGCTTCATGATAGCCTCTGCCGCCTGGAGTTCTTTCATTAACTCAGATAGAGTCATGTCCATCTTGCTCATATTGAAATTGAACTTGAACTGAGTGAAAGAGTCCGGCAGAGTTTCGAGAATCATATCAGTTTGACTCTCTGAATCAATCTCAGCTCCTAGAATCTCAACAACATTGAAACAATACATCACCTTGAGCATATGCTCTCTGACAGGTGTTCCCTCAGCCATCCTAGTATTCATGATTGTCCTTATAGCAACTTGTCTAGCTGGCCTGCTCTTGTCTGCAAACATCTCAGACAAGGACAACATGATGTCAGAAGCTATGTCCATTTGCTCATGCTGTGTTTGTAACACGTTGGACATGGAAGCAAGCATGTAGCATTTAGCCATGCTATTTGCTTTCTTCCATTTCCTTTCAGCCTCTAGCTGTTCATCTGTAGAATCACCATAAATCTCAGGACAGGGTTCCGACAAGACATACTTGTACTCCTCAGCAGTGAGTACTATGTCAAGATTTCTCTTTCAATCTACGTAATTAGGGCCAGTCAGTTTGTTCTCACGAAGAATGCTCATCAACGGGCTAAAAGAATCCTTAGTCATCTCTCTCTGGATATGAAACGGCTTATAATTAGACGGGCAGTATATATGTTATATGCATATGGTGCTAGTTATAAAAGGAAATACATGCACAAAACTTTTTACATTATTTAACCCTAAACATAATGTATCAGTGTTTCAACCTCCTCATAGACCCTCCATCGAAGGGATGGCCGAGCCTACAGTCACGTCGAGTTAAGCTCTGCTTATTTGGATTATCACTGTCTAGATACACATATCCAGTGACAGTCCAATCACTGATTGGTTTGGCCTCATATGACAAATAACTCTAACTCCTAGGGAGAGGTCATTACCGTCTTATGTCAAGTGTATTACCATCTCTTATGAAATTTCCCTGAATGTCTATGACTTGAGTACTCCGAAGGGAAGTGACTTTAATCAATTCTAGAAGTGAACTTTAGTAAAGAGCTCCACCGAAGGGATGGCCGCTCCCACTAACACTTCATTAACATCCTATAGAAGTGATCTTTAGTAAAGAACTCCACCGAAGGGATGGCCGTTCCCACTAACACCTCATTACGAATATTCACATTAGTTCACCCACTAACCCATCGAAGCGATCTTTAGTAAAGAACTCCACCGAAGGGGTGGCCGCTCCCACTAACACTCCATTGAGATGACATGAACCGAAAATGGAAGGCTGTGGGGTTTTTTTCAAACCCCTCTCCCACTTGATTATTTATCACTAGGGTTGTTTTTTATTTAAATATTTTGACCTTTACATTGTTTACTCAAAAACTCTTTTAATTCTAGCAAACTTAGTTAATTAAATTTATGACTCAATGAATTAAGTCATCTTAAAAATAAATAACCTTTGCTTTGAAACATTTGAGTAAATCCCTTGAAAAGGTCAAAAACCTAACTTGGGTTATGGGAACCCTTAGGTAGCATCTTATTAGATTTTAGTTTAGCCTCTATTGGAAACCAAGGGTACCAAGATAAAATAAACCCTAACCAATTTTAAACCTTAGACAAAAAGAAGGTGCTAGTCTAAGTTCCGTTTAAAAACAGTTTGCCAAACTAAAACAATCCAATTTGGAAACCTATTGGTGGCCATGTTTCTAGGTGACAATCTAGCAAATATATATAGAATGCAATCCTTGATGGCTCCTTGCTCTTAGGACTTCAAATCCTAATCGAACTTGGACATCAAAAATAGATCTCCACTTGCACCAAGAAGCTTTGTCTCCTCCATCACTAAGGCACCCAGTTTCTTGCAACCTTTCTAGCTTGAAGCTTTCTTCTTCTTGTTTGTTACAATAAATTAAATTTATACAAGCAAACCCATGAAAAGCAAAACCAAAAAAATACATTGGAGATCCCTATGCTTTTCAAGAAAGCTTACATCAAGACTAGTTGGAATAAAAGCAAGGAAAAAATACAACTTCCTATGATTGCTAAACGCACAATTGTACACCTTCCAACTAATGTAAAAACACCCAAATCCACACACCAAATATGTGAACCATCAAGGATGCAATAATGGTTGCATACAAAGAGGTTAGTGCATGAAAAACGCAATGTACATCAATATTCAGATCTGGAAAAATTAATTCCAGCAGGTGCCACCATGCCCTTAATTAAACTAGGATTAAGATTAACACAACATGGGATCATGATTTCACATGGAGGGGCTCTGATACCACTGAAAGAACATGCGATACAGATCAGAATATCTCATATCAAGAGACGTCCATGGCTGATTTGTAACAAAATAGATTTTTAAAAAAGGATCTGGGCAGCGCAGATCAGCCATATAAATCGCATAAAAACTCCATGGTTTCATGATCAACAATTGTATAATCAAAGGAGATATAAGAAGACTATTACCTTGATGATATGAAGACTTCAAATATCTGAAATTAAAGATCCAAGAGGGCTGATATCAGATCTGCAATCAGCAAAACAAGTTGCTGTAATTTTCTGTAGTAGCTATATATTCAGTCTTCTCCTCTATTCCACTTCCAAATCTGATTGGCTAAGATTGTGGGATCTAAATATGGATTTCTTGAAGGGTTTTTCTGAACTATGATGTATGGAAAAAACCAGACTTAAGGCTCACTTCAAGGAAGAAGAAGAAGAAGCCTGGGCGTGTGCAATCTTGGGTGTGGACAGCCAAGGGAATATATATCCCTTTTTTTTTTTTTCATTGGAAACCTAGGGAGTTCTTTCCCTTAAACCTTTTCCCACTAATCCTCTTGGACGCCCCAAAAGGAAATACAATGCTAAGATTTATTTCCTTCTAAGTTCTCTCCAATTAAAAAAGGAAAATAAAAAGGAACATCCCATAAACTTAGCAATTAGTTACCTTAGGTGTGCAACACCTACTAACTTTTAGTTTCTAAAATAAAAAGGAAACTTTACTATAGGAATTCTTATCCAAAGATGAGTCCAACCTTTCCAAGTAAAGAAACCTACTCAAATTTGGAAACCTCACACAAGGAATTCCTATTATGGCCGACCCACATGATAATTAATCACACCATGGCCCACAAGACAATAATTTAGCTAGAGTTAAATTCACGTATGCCATCAAAGGCCTATTTGAATTTAAACTCAAAATTATTTTTCCACTAAAATAATTCAACCACATATTATCTAAACAAATTAGGAAACCATGCCAATATAGGAAAGTGGCTAGAGGAGGGACCAAAAGACATATTTTCCCTTGGCTCCCAAAATGACCAAAATGTCCATGCTAAACCCATAGCAACATTAAGACCATTTTAACCTTAACTCATTCCACTAAAGAGTTATGGTTGAACTCCAGAGATAAATATTTAATATGATTTTAAGCTAGTCAGAAAGTGATAGTCGTCTTCGACCTACTAAGTGAAATGACCAAAATGCCCCTCTATGTAACATCCATAATCAAGTCAGGTTATCAAAGGCACTATCAACCTTCTCGATTACATCTCAACCTTAGAACTTCATATCCTTGACTTAATCATCATCCGGATATCATTCTCTTGATCCAGGGAGCTACCCACAAGTTCAATATCCATATAGAACATCCATATATTAAGATCTTAGATTTTTATGATTAATCAGATAATTCTAAGGGGACGATCACTCCATCACTAGATGGCATAGATTCTTTATTGCATCTGCACGTCCCAACTAATCAAGCCCGAGCACCCAAAACACAGAGTTGTTGATCCATGAAAAAGATCTCACCCATAGTGAATTAAAGCACAAGAACTCGATTTCGTCAGTTCATCCACAAATGCTCAAGATTAAGAGCACCGGTCACTCAGTAGCATGAGGTGACTCGATCTCTCTTAGTGATAGTACTATTTTAGAGATCACACCTACAATGGTCCTGTTCAATGCATGACATATGCACTAATGAGATAAATCTGGGATAGACCTCCCGTGACTTAGGTAAGTCACCCTGAATACAGGAGAGTATCTCACTATAACTTATACCAAGATGAAGTGCCCAACTCCATCTTTTAGTTATGAACAAAATTTGTTGTTTCCAGTGTCCATGACTCAAACCTATCTGTGTGTAGCCACTACACACCTAATTCATTTACTAGAAACAATGGGCCTTACACAACCATACACTCAAGAACCAGTGCCATTAAGGCGATCCACTAAAGAAAGGAAAAATGCTATTCCGGATGATTTTTTCGTATTTCTCCAAGAACATGAGGAAGAAATTGGAATGGTGGAAAATGATCCAATCAACTTCCATCAGGCCATGCAAGGTTCCAACTCTCAAAAGTGGATTGATGCCATGAATGAGGAGTATAAGTCTATGCAAGACAATAAAGTTTGGGAACTTGTTCCATTAGCAGAAGGTGCGAAGCCCATTGGTTGCAAATGGATTTTTAAAACCAAAAGGGACTCGAATAGAAATGTGGAGAGGTATAAGGCTCGTATTGTAGCTAAAGGCTTTACCCAAAAGGAAGGGATTGACTTTAAAGAGACTTTCTCTTCGGTTTCATCGAAAGACTCTTTTAGGACAGTCATGGCACTTGTTGCACATTTTGATCTTGAGCTTCATCAAATGGACGTCAAGACAGCTTTTCTCAATGGTGACATTGACGAAACAATTTATATGGTACAGCCAGAAAACTTTGAGTCGGGAGACCCAAAGAATATGGTCTGTAAATTGACAAAGTCCATCTATGGACTCAAGTAAGCTTCTCGTCAATGGTATCACAAGTTTCATCAAGTGATTATCTCGTTTGGTTTTGAGACAAAGACTGTTGATAGTTGTGTGTATCACAAATTTAGTGGGAGTAAGCACATATTCCTGGTTTTGTATGTCGATGACATACTGCTTGCCACAAATGATATAGGCATGTTGCACAAAACCAAGAGATTTCTATCAAAGAAATTGAGATGAAAGATCTTGGTGACGCCTCCTTTGTATTAGGGATCTTGATACAACGTGATCGTTCTCGGGGTATTCTGGGATTATCACAAAGACGTTATATCGATACAGTACTCAAAAGATTTGGCATGCAGGATTGCAAACCAGGTGACACCCCTGTCGCTAAGGGAGACAAGTTCAGTCTCAATCAGTGCCCTTAAACTAACTTTGAAGTTAAGGAAATGCAAAAGATTACCTATGCATCAGCTGTAGGGAGTCAAATGTACGCTCAGGTGTGTACGCATCCGGATATTGCGTACATTGTTGGCATGTTAGGCAGATATTTAAGTAATCCTGTAATGGTTCATTGGAAAGCAGCCAATCGGGTTATGAGGTATTTACAGAGAACAAAAGATCACATGCTCACATATAGGAGATCGGATTAGTTGGAGATCATAGGGTATCCCGACTCCGACTATGCTGGATGCCAAGACAGTCTGAAATCCACATCAGGATACATATGCCTGTTAGCTGGTGGAGCTATTTCTTGGAGGAGTGCCAAACAGACACTCGTAACTGATTCCACCATGGCAGCAGAGTTTGTAGCATGCTATGAGGCATCCAACCATGGTATATAGCTGTGGAGTTTTATCACTGGGCTGCGAGTTCTAGAGGGTATTGAAAGACCACTCACACTATATTGTGACAATAAGTCAGCAGTGCTATATTCGAACAACAACAGGAGCTCATTTAAGTTAAAACATATTGCCATTAAGTTCCTAGTTGTAAATGAGAGAATACACGATGGACAGATATCCATAAAGCACATTGGGACAAACTCCATGATAGCGGATCCGCTTACAAAGGGATTACCACCCAAGGTCTTTCATGAGCACACTGCTCATATGGGTGTTATTTTGTGTGAGGATATCACATTATAGTGGGAGTTTGTATCAGTTTATATTCTATTGCTTTATGTTTAATTTTGGACATACTTATGCATTTATGTATTTGGATATTTTTCTGATCAGAAAATAAAGTATTCAGTTCATTTCACTCTGTTACATTGTATTCAATATTGATCTCACTAAGGACTAAAGTAGGACCAGTTGGAAATAGACATGTATAGATCACATTGCATGTATTTTCCATGCTATGCATCCATGATTGATCTATGTCATTTGATTATATTGGTGTACGTGACCATTGATGGGTTTAGTCATGTTCCATATGACGAAAACCGCTTTGATCCTATACCGGCATACTCAATGGACGAGATAGTTCGGATATACCATAATATTATGATAGTAAAATTTTGGAGCTCATACGGTCATACACATTTGTAAAGTTACATGTATGGCCCAGTGGGAGATTGTTGGGAAATTCCATCATGTGGGGCCACACATGTAACTACTAAATGTGTTATGCTATCTTTGATTAAGCCTAAATTGAAGTGATCTAATTAAGACTTAAAGTTTTAAGGCTTAAGGGTATAATTGTCATGGGATTAATGTGTAGATACTAGAATGCTATTTCTAATTTGATGAGGGGCCAAATTAGAAATAGCAAAACCTATGATAATCTCATTACTATATATTAGGGTTATGGTCCTCAATTCATATGGTAAGTTCCTATTCTCTCTGACATCCCATCATCAGAAAGAAAGTTTCTCTAGGTAGCCATATTGGATTGGAAGATCAATAACCTGTGAACAACTTCCTCAATGGATCAAGGTATGTTTCCGCTTTACATCTCCTGATGATTTGACATGGAGGATCTTGGTTTGATTAAGGTTTTCTAGATTCTTGTTTTCTATCATGTAATCGTTCATCCATTTTGCCATTTCAAATCAGGATTTGCTCTGCTTGTTACAACATTCTTTCTTCACGTTCAGACATCTAATTTCTAAATCCAGCCCTATTATAACATGATGAATCATTTTACAACTATGAATAAGCGCAGACCATAAAAACAAGAAAGAAAGAAACTTGCCTGTAAAATGCCATCCAAATGCGGACTACCACGACCATCTCCCCTGAAATTATAACAACAAAAGTGCTACCCATATTCCAAGACAACAATTAAACCTCATATTGATGTTTAACTTTCCTATATGATCTTTAGACTTTCCATTATGACTCTTAGATTCCCTAGGAGATTCTTTTGGATTTCATACCAAAATATAAAAAGTAATAATTCCAACACCCAATAACCCAACCCTTGCAGAAACTAATATTTTTGGATTAAGGTTAGAGTAACTTTCCATAGAAACCTGTGGAACCAAGTTAATTCTACTTCTTTTTCAAGATAATACCATAGTACTCTAACTTCACAACCCTTGCTTTTTCATCCGCCAAAAGGTATATCTCTAGTAGTGAAAACATTTACCTAATAAAAAATTTAATTTCATAGGTTCCAAATGTAGAAAAGTGTCACAATAACCAAAATATTTTCCACATAGCCTTGCTAGTAATGTAAGTTTATAATAATTGCATCCTTCCTAAGCTTACAAAATATCGTTTAAAATTCAGGGGCTAAGTATTGCATTTACGATTATCTTCCAACATTTTCAACCCCAACAGTCCATCTTTGCAAAGTACTCATGATGTTGAACCATTTTGCAATTTCAAAAAAGAAAATTGGTTATATATGAAGGTGGCGCAAAGAAACGGCAAGTAGAGTTTAAGTGATAATATCAATTCAACATGTCTGTGGTAATACTTGTGCACCACTAAATTTAAAATAAAAAATAATTTTCAGTTCTACATAACTTAGGTTATTGTTGAGAAACTTCTATTAGTTTTCTTAGCAATGCATGCACTTGTCTCTAAAAAAATAGGTGACATTTGGAGCATATATTTTTGGGTTAGAGTAATTATAAGAACTGAAAAAATAATCTGTGTAAACAAGTAAACAACTGTTACCTTTTGTACTGCAAACAATAGATGACATTTGTATCATATATTTTTGGGTCACATCTGATGATTTTATGAGACAGAGAGAGAGAGAGAGAGAGAGATATGAAAAGCATGGAGGCAATAGCACATGCATTTGAGTCCCCCACTACCCTATCCGTGCCCAAGCAATTGGTGCACATGGGCTCTATACAGTTTTCATGTCTGTCTCTCTCTTGCTTTAATATAGGTCATGGAACACGTGATATTTTAAGCAGCTGGACGTGATGAGACGACTGATGTTAGCTGATTTTATTGACTCCGTAATTGTCGTGACTTGAAAGTCCACAACTTCCATTGCTAACTCCCAAACATTGTTTATGCAAAAAACCAATGAGCCGGGATCCCTGTTTTGTCCAAATAGGCCCTGTTTGAACGAACGAGGTGGCGACACACGGTCATGGATGTCCACAGTCCAACCTTTTCTTTCTTCTCTTTATTTCAACCTCAGCATGGATGTCCGTGTGTCGCCACCTCATTTGTCCAACGAAACAGGGGATCCTAACTAAAAAAAATATAGCTCCCAAACACTCTATTGGATCTGGGTCCTATTTTACATCAATTGGGTTATGCCCCAGAATGAGATTGATCATGTCTTAGATACATTACAATTATATCTAGGAGAATTACAATGAATACATCATTTTTTAACCGCTTAAAAAGATTCCTATGTATTGAATATTTGAACTCCTACGTATTCTAAAGCAAACAAATTGAAAAACAGTGAAGAATCACTACTTAAAGAAAAGTGGTGATTCTCCACTCCTGTTTTCTCCTCATTTTAAGTCGTTTTCGCCTCATCCGAACACAAAAGGAAAAACTCGTAGAACATTTAGCTGACAGTTCTTTTTTTTTTGGTTATTTGGTGCTTGTACTTTTTGTGGTTGCAGCACTTTTCCTTTCCTCTTTGTAGGAGAAGAAACTTGTACTGGAAAAAAATGGACCTCACATTGATCATGTCTTAAATATATGATTTGATTGTTTGTTTTATTCTGATTATATGTTATAAACAAACTCAATTTGTCGGAAGATGTAGCTCATGTGGATTGAGATTTGGCCTAAAATAGCTAATAGAAGATGGGTACAGGAAGTTGGACAGATTTTTGGATTTAGAAAGGGGACTACGTGATGTATTCATTGTAATGACGTCAAAGGATCCAGTTATGTGTTGGGATCAGGGGCCAAAATGACTATATAATGCACTATGAAGCTTAACCTCTCCATCAATCAGTTTATATCAAATTATATACTCCAACATTAATCCAAGGGAAGTGCAAAAGAAAATATAAAAAAAATTTCCATACAAAAAACAAAAACCAATAGACATAAAACTTTATATACTTTCATAACACAAATAAAGATAAAGATGAACACATTTTTATATGTAAATACATACCATAGAAAAGTTGGCCCCAATGTGCGCCATGAGAAAATTCAACTTAGCTTCAGAAGCTGCTTTCCAGTTTTGTAACTCCTCTACCTTGTCCTCGTTTTCATGTAAATGCATTGTGAGCTCTTGTGCCTGTCTCTCATACTCCTCAGCCTGTCTTTCAGCTGCCTCGGCTCTCCTCCTAAGTTCCTCAACCTCTGGATAATAGTAAGAGGAGGAGGATGACAATGGGTCCACGCCGTGACCCAGACCACTGATGTAACCTGGTCTTGCACCTAAGACTTTATTAGCAATGTCGTCCTCAGTCATGGCAGTAGAACCTTCTTCTAGGGACTCAGCCTGCAACTCCAACATCTTATCCTGTAATTTTAAATAAGAGGCAAGTATCAAATAAAAATAATATTTTAGACAACAAACCGTGATTACATACAAGAAAGAGAAAAGAAAACTTGATCCTCACATAATTTTCTTGAGCAGAGCCACTCCAGCCTTTGCCCGGATTATAATACATCATGCGATAAAATTCAATCCTGCCGGGCTCTTGTTGTGTTTATGCATCACGCTGTAACTGTTAGGAAAATTGTGTGGCCCGACTGCCATTGGGCCCACGCCAGATTGAGCCCGGCGGTGTGCCGCGGATGAACTTCCAACAAGTCTTGATCTGGTGAGTCAGATAAGGATCAAACTCTTGGTGGTAGAGTTTGGATCAAGTTCAGACTCTTAGTTGGCAGAATTCCCACGCTGGTCAGGAGATGTGGGATTCCAGGAGGGGTAGAGTCCGTTGTAGTCGTGACTCCTAGGGATTGCTCTATATAAGGGAGATGGGAACCCTTGCTTGATTATCCAGTAGATCTGAGAGCATTCGCAGCGAGTTCGCAGGTCTACCCCACACCGCTGTAACAGGTTCAACCAAAGATATTATATGGAACGAGGAATATAATTAATGCAAATACCTTATAACCACATCTTGATGGTCAGTTATGTGTTCTGTAATGAGTACTCAAAAAATGCTATAAGAACTCAAAAGAGTTGGGCACATCAGCAAAACTCAAACATTTTTAGCACTGAGACGATGCTTGGAGTCATTAGAAATGATTTATGAGAGATGGAATTGAGACTGCAGAAGGAATGACATCTGTAAGTGTCTGAACAACACCAAACAGATCATAAACTTCAAAATCTAAATGAAACAACCCTAGTAGTGTGAACAAGCAAAAACAGGTCTAGAAATGCATAAACATGATGGAACAAGAGATCAGTCATCTGAACCAGATTGGACATCTCTCAATTGGTAGGAGATAGAAGGCACAATTGGTACCTTTGGAAAGATAGAGATGTCTGCTTTCGAAAACAAAAAATGGTTCAAAAACCCGACATCTAAGGAGAAAGTTACACTCCTTTTACCAACACATGGCCAAACCAGACACGAAAAATTATAAATATATATACTACCTTATCAGCTCGATGATTCAAAAACGATCTTGAACCACCACGGTGGTTAACTTTTTTCTTTGCACGAATGGCCTTGTTGATTGTGCTAAGTTTCTGCAATAGAATTTTGTTAGTTAGAAGTACAATAGAAGAGAATTAGAGTTTGAATAATAGCATTTCTTTTTACCTTGACCTTGTCTGTTTCAAACCAATCACAAAGCCGTTCCCAGTCCTCTTGTGCGACATTGTCATATGGCTTCCGTCTGCGCTGATCATTTGAGAGAGTCTTGTAATAAACGTGCAACCTACACCTGAACTCTTTGAGGCGCTGTCCTAAATACTTATTGATAGCCCTTTCAACATACGGGAGATGGATGTCAATGCCAAAGCTCTTCTGCAAATAAGTTTTGCAATGCGATGTTAAGAAGAAATCGACTCCATTAATAATAAACCAACTAAAGAAAAATAATTTTATTACCAAAATATGTCCGTGCATCATTTGAACTTTGGATTTGTATTCCTTCTTCACCTTTATCCAATTATAAAGTGACAGAGGTGGATAGTTGCGGCAAATTATGCCAACTTTAGAAGCAAGTTGCTGACTCCAATCTCCTACAGGCTTTGACTTCCCTGGTGGTATCTCAATCCTCGGTTTCTGACCTCGCCTTGCTATATGGTTAATGAGAGTGTTGTTCTTTGCCTTGCCTCTTTTGGAAACTGATGATGTTGAACCCGTTTTAGAAGTAACAATAGTACAAATTAATAGCTGGTCAGACACCTTTTACCAATCCATCAATAATATGAAACTATTACTATGGAGAGATTACACAAGTAAGTTTAGCCTATTGGACTTACCAGGAGTCAGCCCATTAGCCGATTGTGAAGAAGAGCTGGGCACATTATCCGATTGTTGAAGAAGAGCTGGGCACATTATCCGATTGTGCAGAAGAGTTAGGCACAGACGAAGGCACTGCACTAGAACTTGCGGATCGTCCACCTGGTGCCACGTCTATACAAGAATCAATAAATTCAAAACACGAATATGCAAGGTCTGAGTGGGAATAAACCAAAGTTCCAAGTGTACATAACTGAAATTTATGTAGAGATTGGACTGAAATCAAAAGTTGCAGGAAAGAAGACTATCTTACCACGAAGAGACGCAACACCTGGCTGTGTGCTTGGCTGGGGCTCCGACTGTGTTTGAGAACTTCTAGTGGCTCGTCTACTTAGTGCCACGCCTATACAAGAATCAATAAATTCACAACACGAATATGCAAGGTCTGAGTGGGAATAAACCAAAGTTCCAAGTGTACATAACTAAATTTATGAAGAGATTGAACTGAAATCAAAAGTTGAAGGAAAGAAGACTATCTTACCACGAAGAGACGCAACACCTGGTTGTGTGCTTGGCTAGGGCTCTGGCTGCGTTTGAGAACTTCTAGTGGTTCATCCACTTGGTGCCACGCCTATACAAGAATCAATAAATTCATAAAACGAATATGCAAGGTCTGAGTGGGAATAAACCAAAGTTCCAAGTGTACATAACTAAAATTTATGAATAGATTGGACTTAAATCAAAAGTTACAGGAAATAATACTATCTTACCACGAAGAGACGCAACACCCGATTGTGTGCTTGGCTGGGGCTCCAGCTGCGTTTGAGAATTTTTAGTGGTTCGTCCACCTGGACCCGTGACTGGACAAGAATCAATAAATTCACAGCACGAATATGCAAGGTCTGAGTGGGAATAAACCAAAGTTCTAAGTGTACATAAATAAAATTTATGAAGAGATTGGACTGAAATCAAAAGTTGCAGGAAAGAAGACTATCTTACCACGAAGAGACACAACAATTAGTTGTGTGCCTAGTTGGGGCAGAGGCTGCATTTGAGAACTTCTAGTGGCTCGTCCACCTAAACCCATGACTGGACAAGAAATATATATTTGACAACATAAACTAAACAAACTCCCATTGAGCATAAATCACATTTTGAAGTGTAATGCAGACAACAATTTAATCATGTAAATACAAACAAGTCAAAAGAAATTCAATAATAAAAACATGATTAGGAAGGAATAACAAATTACACAAAATATTTCATATACTATCACTTATAGATAATTAAAATTAACTTTTACATGACCATTCAATCTATGTCAGTATCATCATCACTTGATATGGTATTCTCTTCTTCTGAACTACAATAATCTATCCATGTATCATCTTCTTCATCAATTTCATCATCATTAATGAACTGATCCTCTGTGTGTACTCTACCCATATTGGTCAGTACCACATGTGCATCAACTTCAATTGGGTTCAAATCTTCCCTATTTAGATGTAGAGGTGTAAGTTCTTCATTCTGAATATTATCATTGTTATGTTCTTCAAGAGTGTGATCATGTTCGACAATGCCAATCACGGCGACATGCTTCTCCTGTTGAAATGCCTCAACACCATGATCTACCACAACCCTTCCTCCTTTTCGAAAACATCATATACATTTCTTGGCTTTATTTTCTGCACAACTTGCCAACTACCACGTAATTTAGTATCGCTCACATAAAAGCCTTGACTTGCTTGGGCAGCAAGCACGAATCGGTCATCTTTGTACCAAGTTTGGGAGACATTAACACTAGTCACCTGGCCATCTATTTGAATACCCGTACTTCAGTTACCAACATCATACCAATCACATTGAAAAAGATAAACTTGATTGGAATTTAAGAAGTATAACACAATGATATCGTTTAGAACACCAAAGAAATCAATCTCTTTTGACTGGTGACACCCTTGCACAGCGACAGCACAGTTTTGAGTACGGAGATTTACTTCTCTGTCCTTTGTGTGAAACCTAAGCCCATTAGCGATGCAACCATTATATCGAATGACACGATGATCAGGCCCGCAAGCTAATGAATATAAATCATTGGTAGCTTCAGGAGATTTCTGGGATCGCAATTCTTGCATCTTCGAGTAAAGTGTGCAAAATCAATAGAATATAGAATATAAGTAGGACAAACAAGTACTTTACTTTTGGGCCCTAGGAAAACATACACGTTGTTCAAACCATTCAGCAAAATACATTTCACGCCTCTCTTCCAAATTAATTGGACTTTCCATTTTAAGCTCAATCAAGTGTTGTCTACATAAAGAAAATGTTAAGAATATATATATATATAAATCAACTAGAAATATATATATATACTGCATCTTAGTACATATGGGTGCACTCACTCGAGATATGGCAATACTTCTTCTATATTATACAGCACATAATAACGAGCCTTGTTGTGATCTTTTAGATTCAAGCTGACAATTTTAAAAGCTCCTAATGGTCGCACATTCTGTGAGAAAACATGCAACTCAGTAGGTTGTTTCTCCTGACCACCATCAAAATTTCGCTCTTCCCGGTTGAAGCGTGTTTCAATTCCTTGGAGATACATGGAACAAAACGTCAGACATTCGTTATCAATGTATGCTTCAGCAATTGAACCTTCCGGTCGTGCCTTGTTACAAACGTATTATTTCAAAGTGTGCTAAAACCTGTTTAAAGGTTTATAATTATTGTATGCAAAACAAAGTACAACTTTAAACTTTTAAATGCATGTAAATGTTACCTTTCAATGGGATACATCCATCGATACTGCATAGGTCCACCAATAATTGCA
Organism: Litsea cubeba; assembly: GCA_012931725.1. Taxonomy (NCBI): domain Eukaryota; kingdom Viridiplantae; phylum Streptophyta; class Magnoliopsida; order Laurales; family Lauraceae; genus Litsea; species Litsea cubeba. The sequence goes on from CM022946.1 coordinate 108,081,015, forward strand.
TCTTGTGGTAAATTAATAGCTAAGTGAAACATTACATCAAAAAAAGATGGCGGAAATATTTGTTCAAATTTACAAAGTATCACGGCAATGTCTTTTTCCATATTCTCGAGCACTTCCAACCTGAAAGTCCTCAAACACAACTCTTGGATGAAGAAACCTAGCTCAATCAATGCAATGGATACATCATTGGACAAGAAACCACGTACGGCAACCGGGAGAAGTTGCTGTAAAAGTACATGGCAATCGTGGCTTTTCAAACCTGTTATTCTACCGTCATTGACATTCACACACCAATATATATTGGATGCAAAACCATCTGGAAACTTTACAAATTTCAACCATACACAAAATGTCTTTTTCTCGGTCGATGACATTGTATACCACGCAGATGGTACAATAAACTTATCACCCTAGGAATTAGATGTAATTCTTTTCTTATACCCAAAGCTGCCAAATCTAATCGAGATTGCATTGAATCTTTTGTTTTACCATCAATACTCATCATAGTTCTTAAAATGCTCTTACAAATGTTCTTTTCAATACGCATCACATCAAAGTTGTGACGTAGCTTGAGGGTTCGCCAATATGGTAATTCAAAAAATATACTCTTCTTTGACCAATTCAACTCAATCTGCGTACGCTTCCTTTTCTTGTTATTCAGATTCTTTCCAAAGTTCCGTTCTTCAACCAGTTCAAGTTGTGATACAACATCCTCCCCGGACAAATCCTTTGGTTTTGGCATGTTCTCAACCATCCCATCAAATAAGCTTTTACCACGACTCCGCCAAGAATGTCGTGGTTTCAAAAAATGACGATTGCCCATATAACATAACTTGTGAGTATTCTTTAGATACATAGAAACGGTGTCTTTGTTACAACTTGGGCATGCCATTTTACCTTTAGTGCTCCATCCAGACAAGTTAGCAAATGCAGGAAAGTCATTAATAGTCCATAATAATGTAGCGTGCAACTGAAATGTTCGCTTGGTCACAACGTCATATATATGTCTCCACGTCGTTCTCCCACAAATCTTTTAATTCATTTATCAATGGCCGTAAATACACATCAATGTCATTTCCCGATGATTTAGGACCAAGAATAAGTAGTGACATGAAGATGAAAGGATCTTTCATACATTTCCATTGTGGCAAGTTATACGGCATAAGCATTACTGGCCACATGCTGTAAATGGTACTCATGTCACCAAAAGGATTGAATCCATCCCTTGCAAGGCCTAGGTGGATATTGCGAGGTTCATTTGAAAACCACTCATTCTCCTTGTCGAAGTCTTCCCAGACTTTGGAATTAGGTGGGTGCCTAAATACATTCTCCTCCCGAACTCGCTTTTCTTTGTGCCACCTCATATCTACAGCAGTCATCCTTGACATAAACAACCTTTGAAGTCTTGGTTTAATTGGAAAGTATCGTAAAAACTTTTGTGGTATTTTCTTAAACTTGCCTTCAACAACTTTGTACCTCGACTCCCCACATACTTGACAACTTTGAAGATTTTCATATTCCTTCCCCCAGAAAAGTGCACAATCATACTTGCACGCATGAATTGCAATATAACCAAGCCCTAGTTCTAGCATTAATGTCTTCCCCTCATGATAGGACTTTGATAGCGTCTCACCCTCAGGCAAAGCCGTTTTAATCAATTGAAGAATCATATAAAATGATTTGTTACTCCAACGATTAATTACCTTCACATGAAACAACTTCACGAGATAATCCAATTTAGAGAATTTTTTGCAACCTGGATACAAAGGTTGTCGAGATTCATTCACGAGTTTCTCAAACTGAGTAGCATTTCCTTCTCTCCTATCAAGACCACTAAATGTTTCTGCTTATCTGGTTGTAAAATTATATGCACCCCCATATTGCATGTCTGGCACTAGATTATCCATACAAGTAGGTGCCCCTAAATCTTGAAGCAAGTCACGAAGCCCATAAAAAACAACCCCTTCATCAGTACCAGCGTCATCGTCGTTATCATCATCAGACAACACTTCATATTCTTCACCATGATGTACCCAACGAGTGTAATACTTGTCCATTCAATTGTCAAGTAAATGATCTTTTACTTCATCGACTTGCTTATAGTACCTGTTATTGCAAATCCTACATGGACAGCGAATCCTACCCGCGATGTCAGTATGATTTCTAGCAAGAACAATGAAACCCTCAACACCTTCAATATATCGAGTGCCAAACAGATCTGGCAAATCCATCTTGCTCTTATCCATACTTATGTGGAATTATATACAATTTAAATGAAAAGATATGTCAATTATATAGGCACATAGTGCAATTTCACTACATTTGGAATGATAGAAAAAATAAAATAAAATAAACAATGGTACAAAAGAGCAAATAGACCGAAGTACATGTTAGTTTTTAATATGAAGCTATACCTCGGGTAGACTCTAGAAAAGATGCTACACTCTACAAAAATGAAGAGCCTTACGGAGAAATTGGAGATTCAAGTATGACTCGACTTAAAAGAGGTCCCTAAAGGGACTTCCAGGAAAAAAAAGAGTCATGCAGAACATAGAATTTCATTGAAACAAAAATGCTTAAAAGTTTGATATGGAACCAACCAAAATAGAGATCAAGTAATTAACCCAACCAGCACTCAAGTAGTCAAGGCCTAAATACTCATATGCATATTATTAATTCAAACCCAACAAACAAGTGATCAAGAAAAATAAAAAAAATAGTCATACAAATTAATTACAAAACTAGCTTGCTAACTAATTTGAGTACTTCATACTAGCTTTGTTAACTCATGCAACCAAATATACCTACTCTAATCAACAATAACAAGTATAACATAAAGAAGAAAAGAGTAATTACCTATATCAACAAACTAAAGCTTGAACAAACTAAGCTGCACAAAATTCTTCTGAGACAAATACTTTCGGCTGAGCTACAACAAAAGAAAAAAAAAACTTACCAAAACCTCACAAAAATCATAATTTTAAGAAAAATCTCAATTAAGAACAACTTTGAGTCGCGAGCCACTGTAAAAATTCTTAATTTAAGTAAATGTGTACACAATTCCATCAAAATGATTACAAAAGTTCACAATTTTCATACAATTTTCACAATGAGCAAGCAAAGTTCACATCAAAATGTCTTGTTAACGCTGTTGGAAACACTAATTCAAACACATCCACTGCTTTCAGTCGAACCAAATCACGCCCAATATCCACAGGACCCAAATCACATTAACAATCAGTCAAACCAAATCACACCCAACTAGAAAAATAAACTTAATTTTAGGACACTGATAATATATTTAATTGAGAGACAAAGAGAGAGAGACTTACCGATGGACTGATAGTGGTGACGAGAGAGAGATTGATGGTGCGGTGGTGAGGAGAGAGAGACTGCTGTGGTGGTAGTGAAGAGAGAGAGGGAGATTGGCCTGGTGAGGTGCTAGTGAAGAGAGAGAGTGAAGATGGAGTCGGTTTAGTTTCCAAAATGCTTCAAATCAGAAGACCCATTTCTCTAATTTCTCTGATTTCTCTTCATCCACACTATTTTTAATCTACAATACAAGAACCCATCTCAAAGACCACCAAAACAAAAATACCCATTGCCCTAATTCTCCCCTGATTTCAATCCACAATGCCTTTGATTCCGGAAGAACCCGTCCTAGCCCCAAGTCCTGACCGCTTCTGCATGTTCCCAATCCGCTGGCCCTAGATTTGGGAAATGTACAAAAGGGCCAAAGCCTCCTTCACGGCCGAAGAAGTCGACCTTTCACAGGACCCACGCGTAGCACTGGGCTACCCTCGCCTTCTTTGTCACCTCTGATGGCATTATCCTTGAGAACCTTTCTGCCCGGTTCATGAAACAAGTCTAGGTAGCAAATCGCCACTCCGAAATGTGCAGCCTCCTCTTTGGATCCTACATCAAAGACACTGTAAAAAAGAGACCGCCTTTTTCACGCAGTTGAGACCCTACGTCGCAAGAATAACAGAGTAGGCCCTCAAATGGATAGATGTGTCTGAGACATTTGCAGAGCGATTGATCGCTTTAGCTTGCGTTGCTCAGGGGGCTTCTGCGTAATAATCTAGCTTCTGAGGATGAAAAGTTAGGGTTTTTTCGTTTCACTGACTTTTGATGACAATAAAAGCATCCAAAATTGGCGCGACCTGTGAAATATTCGCACCAGAAATTCTAAGTGGCACCACCAACGGATTACAAAGCTACTACACTTAAAAAAACTTAAAAAAGATTTTTAATAAACATTAAGTTGAGAAAAATTATCAGCAATGCTTACAAGCGTTATTGATAATGTCTTGATTACATCCTACCAAAACTAAGTTGCTATGCTTTAAAGCGTTGCCAATAATGTGTATTAGCAACTCTTTGAAAGTGATGCAAATAAAAACGTCACAAAAAGACTCATCTGTTGTAGTTCCTGCTAGAGTTCTTCTCCAAGCAACTAACCTCATCCCTCTTGGTTCCTCTTCTATCTTAGACTCTCTTTCCTGAAAAAAATATTTAGGGAAACCCTCTCTTCAAGGCATTTGGAACCTTCTTAGAACTACAGGCTTTACTAACAGCTGGTCTATTCTCATTTGGAACAAAATGGTAAATCCAAAATTGGTTTGCCTCAGTTGGCGTCTGATGCATAGGAGTACCCCTACTGAAGAATGGGCCAAAAGGTCGGTCAATGCCTTCCAGATATAATAATTATTTCTCAGAAGAAGAATCAGATCTGCATCTATTCTTCACCTGTCCTTTAGCCAAGAAGTTGTGGAGCTGGATCCTAAGTTTCCGCGAAGTCAGATTGCCTTCCTCCCCTTCAGCAGCCTTTATCTTGGGATGTATTGCCAAGGAGGGAGATGCCTCAGGTATATAGGAATTGTGCTGCTGCCATTTTTCTACAAGCTTGTCCTTTGGCAACTCAAAAATGATTCAAAGCATTGTAGCAAACTGCCTTCCCTGCATCGAGCTCAAGCTATTCTTCTGGATCGTCTAAAATGTATGGCAATCTCAGTGTCTGGTCAAAATTTATCTATGCCTTCTCACCCTATTTTACTTGGGTTGCGGGACTTTCTTTAGCCTTATCTGGCTCTAGGAGTCTCTATTTTTTTATTATCTAGTGGCTGTGTAGTGTTCTGTTAGTTCTCTGCTCTAGGCCTCCTTTGCTGAGTTTTGTATTAGCCTGTTGTTCTTAGTGGCGGCCTTCTGTGGGTGCAGGCTGTATAGTGGACCTCCTTTCCTTTTTGTTCGGCTTCCTTTGGGATGCTTAAGTCTGGGTTGGCATTTTTGTAAGCCTCCCTTTCTTATTTTTTTGGGGGCATATTGCCCCTTCTCTCTTCTCTCTCTAATACAAATTTTACCTATAAGTAAAAGAAAAAAATACGATGCCCTGGTGCAATTACCAAAATATCCACCTGGTCATAGGCCAAACCCAATGAACCAATCTGATTAACATGGAATTTAAGACACATAAACCCTACACTTATTCTAGGGGTTGGAGAGGCCACAAAATCATGCTGAATCACCACTTAATCTTCATTATGAAACATTTAGATTTGTGATCAACATCGGAATTAGTGATGATATTTTCAAAAAGAATCCTGACATTATTGTGATATTATTATCAGAAAACACTAATTCCATTCTTAACAGATACATGATTTTAAAAAGTTAGCAAGACTAAAAGTATTGTAAGAAAAATGTGGTATTAATAAAACTGTAAAAATTCAAAATGTTATGTTTATTTTCTATTTTGAACCATTAATGACAAATTGATTTATAGATCTATATTTTCCATGGATTTTTTCCATTAAACATTACTGATGATTACGGTCATGACCATTTAGAAAAGTCCACTATAGACAACTGGACATTTTTGCTTAAGCAATGAGCACTTTATAACATTTATTTTAATTATACATGGAGAATCTTGAAATAAGAACTATTTGTGATCACCCTATTTTTACTAGCAAATGGAACCCTCTTATGATCAATCCAGCCCCTTATACTCCTTACTCACTAAAGAATGGGTATAAGTCCAAATTTCACCCTCATCCAGTTGTTTCTTACCGATCGGTTAAAATTAAGAATAAATAATGCCTTCTAAAACCATTAAACTTGAGGGCCATAGATCAAAGGTTAGGATAATTTAATAGATCAGTTGATATTTGGTATATACTTTGGTCTCAATTAGATCTTTCAATCCACTACCTCCCCTAGATTGGCATGGCCCGAGTTGGTGATAGATGTGCGAGTGAGAAATATAGAGAGGATGCCACGAGGATAGTGATCTTCCGCCCATGGTAATTTTGCAAATCTCATTGTCTTGCTAGATTTTTTTTTCATATTTCTATGGATCTCAGTATCCAAATATATAGAGAACGCTTTCTCATCAAAGCTGAGGGAACGCCTCTCCAAATTAACGCAATATGCATGCATGAACAAGGCATTTAATTGAGATTACACTAAAAAGCCATTGAATCTTATGGGCAAACCGTGTGGGGCTTTTTAAGCCCTCACATTCCAACAACTAGGACCAAAAGGGGGTGGTCATGAGAGGTGCTCAAGAGAGGTAGCCCATTCATTATATACAACTGGACATTTTTCCTTAAGCAATGAGCACTTTTTACCGAGCTCACCCATGTGGAAGACAATCAAAAGGAGGGATGAATAGCACACACTTTGGAGATGATATATATATATACACTAGTCGAGCCCGGCACGTGCTATGTTGAAACATGATATAAGAAGAAAAAGTTAACAGACAACTTGATTTATTAGACGAAGATCATATGAAGTAGAATTTTGTCTACCAGCTTCAATTTGTTGTTGATAGCTAAAAATGGATTGTGTGTGTCTAAACATATAGACATGAAGCGTATACAAATCAACAGTCTCTGCAAGTTTTGAATTAATGAAAGATGACAGCATCCGAGCACTAAGCAATAGCACATGAGAAAACCAATTATAAAAAATTATGTTAGGCACAAGAAAGCTAATCATTTTATCAATTGAAGTGAGTGAGGAACACTATTAGATTGTATATAGCCTTGAACAAGCATTTTACCTGTAGTCTTTAAACTTGCGTTGGCTTTGCCTGCAAAATTGAATACTACTAAATGCATTTCACACTCAATGTCTTCTGTATGTGCAACCATCATATACATAGCAATGACACTATAATGAAGCAAGAACCCAAAACTTTTTAATTCTATGTTTTAAAGAAATTATGTAAACAAAAATGTAATGTCACATTCAAATCTTCCTCAACCATGTTAACTGTATTTTCAAGTAAACCTTACTGATATAAAGCATGGTTTGAAAACAAACTCCAACATATTCCTGCTTTTTTCTTCCTTTTGCCCCCTATTTTTTCTAAAAAAACAAGCACCAATTCTTGCTTGGATTTGCTACCACAAAAACTCATTTCAACCCAGAAATTTTTTTCAAAAAGAAAAAGGAAAAAAGTACACTGTAAATCTCAATGAAAAAAAGATAGAAGAAAAAAATTGCAAGACAGAGTGAGTGTTCATGTGAGATACAAAAGATAAAAAGAAACATTCATGGGGATAGAAAATACTGAAATTCTTACTGATCCTTGCTATTGTTTCTTTGTTCCCATATGGCAACTAGCTAGTCGAATTAGATTAGTTTCTGTTCAAGTTTGCAAGAATAGTAATAAAAATAAATTCAATCTTAACCTGATTCATTTGTTAATTGCATTAGATGGATCAACTAAAATCCTAAAGAATCACTAGTCAAAAGTTTAATTGATACTTAAGTTCTTAGAGAATGAATGAAAATAGAATTTGATGCATTCGGGTATGTCTTTGTTTCCTAAATTTGTTTTCTGTCCTTGTAATTATGACTGAACATGTATTAATCATATCCAAACTTCAATAATTCTAACAAACATGTTTTCTTGATCAAATTTAGTATTTGCTTTATAATATTAACAATGCTAATCCTGAAAACTTCAATGCTTTTTCAAATAATGGGGTTTCTCCCTCCTTCGGACTTCATACGATGCCCTACAAGTCCTTACATTGCACTGGGGCTCCAAACAATACCTCCCCAAGCCTAACAACAATGTTTCAAGTCTACAAGTATTGACCCGGGCATAATAGGCAGTTCGCTCGAGCGGACTGGGAAGTTCGCTCGAGCGGACTGGGAAGTTTGCTCGAGCGAACTGCTCTTTGTTAGGGGTTCGCTCGAGCGAACTAAGGTTCGCTCGAGCCGACGAGGTTCTGTGACGGGTTCGCTCGAGCGATATGTCAAGGTCGCTCGAGCGAACTATCCAGAAACTATTTTCTATGTACAGTTCGGCCCTTCTTCTTTCTTTCCTTTCACCCTCTTTTGAGCACCCATTAATCATACATTTGAGGGTCTCTAAAACCTCATTTAAGCCCCATTCAATCCATCATTCACTTCCCCTACCAACCACACCATCAAAACATTAACTCCTCAATCATTTCCACTTCATTCAATGCAAGGCAAACTCCATTAATGAAAACCCACAAATGATCATAAATGATCTCTTTAACAAGACAATAATGCACATGTTTTCCAAGAGGACAATTAATAGAGAGTAGCCTATCATTATGCATATTTCCAAAACCATGAAAACTCATAAAGATAAATTAGGTGAAAGCAATGAGTAAGAGTTCAAATCTTTATAAAAAATAAATCATGAAATCAATCCATTCATCCACTTGCCTTAGGTCCAATGCTAAGAAAATCAAGCCACACTTCACCTCTTCAAGCTAACACACCCAACCTACACAAAACCCCCAAATCCAAACCCTAAAACCATCAAAACCAAACAATAGAAAGAGAAAGCTTGCAATAGCCAAGATTAAGTCTCTCTAGGGCTAGGAGAATATGAATCTAGAAGATTGGGAGGATTACTTACTTAGAAATGTTTCAAATAGCCAAAACTCGCTCAAAGGTTGCTCTAAAGTGGGTGGATTTCTTTACAAGTTGCATCAATTGTCACTACGTCAAAAACGTCCAAAAAGCCACACCACTGGGCGCTGTACGGACTCGGTCGTTGCTGTGGTTATTTTTACCACATACCTATTTAAAATACCACTGCCATATGTTTCGTTTTCAGCCCTAATTTCATTCAGCGCCAAAATCAGCCTTTTTTCTTCTCTCCCGCACTCCTCTCTCTCTATATATCCGTTTCCCTCTCACGCTCCCTGCGCTCTCTCCCAATCTCTGCGGATTTCTCTTCTCTTGTCGATCAGGCATGAAGTTTTCATCTCTGCGGCTTCCCTCATCTCCAGTGCTTCCCTCATCTCTGTAGGTTCCCTCATCTCCATATGATCTGCGGTCATCTCCAGTGCTTCCCTCATCTCTGTAGGTTCCCTCATCTCCATATGATCTGCGGCTTCCCTCATCTCTGCGGCTTCTCTACGGCTTCCATCATCTCTATCTCTGCGGCTTCTCTACGGCTTCCATCATCTCTATCTCTGCGGCTTCCCATATCTCCCAATCTCTCTCGATTTGGTACTCTCTCATCTCTCTCTCTCTATATTGTTCTTGGGTTAGATTCCGCTGCAAAGAATAGAATCTGTACATCTCAAAGCCCTCTTCTTCTAAAATGGTCAATGGACTCCACAACACTTTCAATGATCCCATTTTGAGAAGTTGTAGAAGGAAGCATAGGTGGATACTGTTTTCCAGACCTTTCCATCCTGAACCAATTTTCAATTGACACTTGTAATAATTAGCAGTGGGAAGGGAACAGAGAGAGTATCACAATTGATGTGGTTGTGAACTCAAATGCCACATCAATATCCCATATGAAAGCAGAATACATCCATTTTGCCCAAGTTTTTAAACCATTAGGAAAGTGGGTATGTAGAATCACACCATCACAGTAAGAAAGTTGCTTACAATTACAGAACGACTGTATCTTCTTTGAAACAAGTCGTGTATTCTGGCCTTTGGTAGGCTCTGGAGAGTTTTGATATAGTCCTGCGCAATGACATAAGTCCATCATTAACCCATGTTCTAACAGGCAGCATTGGCAAGTCCATAGATTCTTTTTTTTTTAAGTTTAAGAAAGAACTTGAATTTCAAGAGCTTCATCTGAAATATCAGCATCTTTGCCCCGAAGCCTTCGCAGTGAATCTTCAAATTCGCGCCCGTGGCCAACCTTAGCCTGTAATACAGTTTAAGGTTTTGTCATGTATACTGGCTTCTATTATTTACTTTCATGTATGCCCTCATCCAAAAATTTCCCACTATATCTCCAACGAAACCCACTCCCGCCCCCTCTCTCTATTTTTTTCCTCACCCGCGCGTTCCTCTCTTTCCCTATCCCGCCCTTTCTCCATTCTCTCTATGTCACGCCCCCGGACCGAGGTCCCGCTAAACGAGGCCTTAATCCGGGGACGCGGCGCGACGGGCCGGAAAATTCCGCCCGCACACGCTAGTTTCCCACAGGTTTCCGCGGTAAGGATTCACGGAATCCGATCCAATAGTGATATATGAGGATCACTTTCATACAAATTACTTACGCGGAAGCATTGTAGCAAACATAAAAGTCTCACAAACGGGTATAAAATGAGAACGCATGAGACTAGCATCAAAAGAGAAACATTTATTGTAGGCCCCAAAGTTAGTTTAAAGTTGACACAAAAGTAAAGTTAATCATTAATTACAAACTTTCCCAAAATAAAATAAGCCAACCATGGCCATGACAAAAACCCAAAAGGTATAACATGAAATCCCCAAAATGTGATCGCAGCTCCAAGACAACCCGACGTCTAATTGACATCATCGGGCTGCCACTCGCCCTCCACTGGAACTATAGGTTCCGCCTCGAAGTGCGCCTCAACCGCGAGGGGCTCGACATCTGACACCAAACAAAAGAGAGTCAGACACGACGGTCTGGCAAGCGATTACAACAATAATAGGATGAAAGCAAAATAAAGCATAATAAGTAAGAGCTGCGATGAAATCACGATTAATAACAATGTCGAAGTAAAGATAGAAGATACATCTCGATGGTTTACAAAGCCAATGTCATGATGAGTAACATAAATAAATGCCATGAGATGAACATCAATGCATAAGACAATTGGCAACCCACATAAAGCTATATTCTCCTGTTACCGAAGTAACCGGAGCAGACAAACCGTAGCCACTAAACGTGGGACCGGAACGACATAGTCGTTATCAAACAGAACCGTAGCCACTACTCGTGGGACCGGATAATTACCGTTGCCATGGTCGGTACAGACGGAATCCAAACTGCAGCTGGCAAACAAAATAAAGACCCCAAGCCGGATGATCAGTCCGACAAGGTGACCTAAGCCTAGTGGTGCCATTTTAATGAAAATCCGAAACCTCGAAGAAATGCAATTCTATTTATAAGATACATTTCCAAAGTCGATAGAGAACTACTCCAAACAAATGCATATGGGCAAAGCCAAGCAAAACAAGTGAGTAGTTTCATCATTTCTAAAGTATGGGGGTAACCCACTTCAAAACAATAAAAGAATTGGAGAAAGAACCAAAACAAAAGTCTTTTTACACAAGAGAATGCATGATGATTCGGTCGACTAAGCGGGTAGTCTCAATATACATTTGATCCCTTTGTTGTCATTAAAGAAAGTGATTTGGTGCCACTGAAGATCGTTGACAATCACAAGGGATTAAATGTACACTTAGACTCGAGGTTTTTCCCAAGCGATATTGGTCATAGTCTAAGACACATCTTGCCATGAGTTCTAGGCTTGAAAAAGGTTGAATGGGCTTCTCTCATAGAAAAGGATAAAAGGCTGGATTGGGCTTGGACATAGGCTTGAAGTGGACTTGAATGTTATACTCACTAAGTCTTCCTTAGAAGTAGATTTAAATCCCTTTTAATCAGGCCCACAGCTGGCCTTATCCAAGCTCAACAGTCCATTGAAAACAAGCCCAAACAATCCCTAACATAGCCCACAATTCATGTCATACATAGCCCAACATTAGGACTCAAAAACAGCCCGAGAATTGACCTTAAAACAGGCCCAAAAGACACCTAGAAAATGGGCTCATCAAATCTTCAATTGGGCCATCAAACAACCCTTAATCAGACCTTTAATCAGACCCAGACCCGAGCCCAGACTGAGCTGGGCTCGCTCGAGCGGACCCAGGTCCGCTCGAGCGGACCCAGACAGTAGCTGGGTCGCTCGAGCGGCCCAGTGGGTCGCTCGAGCGGACCCAGACAGTGCCTGGTCCGCTCGAGCGACCCAGTGGGTCGCTCGAGCGGACTGGGCCTGCCCAGTCCGGCCCGAGTGCAGAAATCTCATTTTCCTTCTTGTTTTTCTTCTTCTTTCTTGATCATTTCAATCCCCTTTCAATCCTTTCTTCCATCCACACTTCCACATCATCTTGGGCCTCTTCTCAACCTCCACAAACTATTAAACCACCATCCATAATCATCTAATTAACACAAACTTAACATTTTTAAAACAAATCCAAGTTCTTTTCCATTTCTTGAACACCCACTTGAACAAATGAAACAAACTCTCCAAGAAACCATAAAGAGAACAAACTTCCAATGCATAGTAGAGCAATAACATAATTTAAGGTAGCTATTACAATGATCCATTAAATCAAAATAAACCATAGACTAAAGAAGGTTAACACAAAAAGGGAAAATCCATGAAATAGAACCAATGAAAGAAAAACATCATACAATTGTTGAAATATACTTGCCTCTAGCCAAGGTAAGATCAAAATCACTCCTTAAACCAAGCCTTCGAGCTTCAAGCTCCAAATCTACAAAAACCCCAAAAATTTTCCCAAGAAACCCTAAAATGTCAACATTTGTGAATCCTCAATGAAAACCATAGCAAATGGGATTAAAATGCTCCAAATGGAGAGGAAAGCAAAGATCTTGAGTTTAGGAAACCAATGCTAACCTTGAGGAACCCTAACAAAGAAGAGAGGCTTGAAGAAGGGGCTTCTCTTAGCTCAAACTCCTCAAGAATGGTACCTTTGGGAAGCTTGAAGAGGGAGGAAGAGTTTGGGGGGATCAATCCTCCAAGAGCACCTCACCAAGTGAGAGTTCCAGATGAGAGAGAGTGAGAAGGGAGAAGAGAAAAAGCCCTAGCACATAGAGTTGCTGGAAATGGAAATGAAGAAAGGAGAAAGAAGAGTTCCCTTCTTAAGAGACAAGCCATTGTGGGCCCCGATCTTCACAAGCATATAAATGGTACTTGCGGGCCCCGAACAAAAACGACGAAGAAGACAAATATGATCGGCGAAATTTCTACTTTCCAAAAAGTATATTTTTGGCAATTTCTGAGATTTTCGAAATTTGGGTACAGGTTTTGTGTGAAATGTCAGTTTTGCCCTTTTTCTCGAAAAACGCGATTTCTGATTACAAAATCAAGTTGGCCAAAACATGAAAGTTGATGATCTAGATGAAATAAGTCAAAATACACATAAATGAGGATTTTACAAGCATCATGAACAAACTCAACAATCTCACACATAATCCACGGGCGCCCCGGCCCGTGTCAAACTTAAGTCAAAGACTAATCCAACAACCTAATCTAGCTTAATAAAATAAGCTAATCGTCCACTAACCCCACTTATCCACTAATCATGATTAAAACATAATTAAATATTCAAACCTGGGTCGGGGTCTGACACTCTATTAACTCCTTCCAAACCTAATTAAACCCACCCCCTTTCTCTTTTCTCTCACCCGCTGCTCTCTTTCCCTGTCTCGCCGTTGCTCCCTCATCTCTCTACTTACTTCTTCCGGTAGCACTGGTAGGTCTCTCCTCCACTTCTCATTTTTTTTAGTTTGGGTAAAACAAAGTATGCCCCAGCGATCGATTACACATCTCTATTCTTTCTTTTCTTATCATTTTTCTTTTTTTTTTCTCTCCCTCAGGTTTACAATCCTCTCTCTGCTCAGTCACCCTATATTTGCTCACGATTTCTGCAACCATCTAAGGTATGATTTTTTTAAATTTATGTAAATGTAGATTGTAAATGTGTTTTCATCGTGCAGATTTTTTAGTTTTTATTTTCTTTGTGTTATGTATATTGTGATGGGCTGTGGTGTGACAGTGGCAATGAACAGATGGAGGGCTTCTTTTAAGGTTTTACCTGTGTTTTATTTTTTTTTACTAATGTTAGGAAGATCTAATGGTCTACATCAAATGGTCGACTTGAATATTCTGACGAGGCTACATTGTTAAACCCATTGATTGTTTTTTAGTGTTTTTGAATCAAGGTGAAATTCTGGTTTTGATTGTTTTTCTTTATTTTCATGTTGTTGAGTGTTAGGGTTCTAACATATATGCATCAATGGGGATTAAGGTTTTTTTTTTTTTTTTATTTGGAGATTTTGTGGATTTAGGGTTTCTTTAATTGGGGGTTTTTTGTTTCCTCATCTCATCTCTCTACCCTATGTTGTCCCCTTTTTTATGTTGGATCCTCTGCTGCATTCTTGAGATGGATGATTTTTTTCTACTGATGGTTGATTATAGAAAATCTTGGGGTCAATTTTTCCACTGTTGGAGCACCATTTGTTACAGAAATAATATATCAGCACTTGCTTCTCAGAGCAATAAGCATATATCAGCAATTGGGTTTTGGTTTCAAGACCTGTTACATCTAATTGCATCAACTTTATATAGGTGCCCATGACCATCTGCATTATTCAAGTAGTTTCCATTTCCACCATATGAAATCTAATAATGAGTGATCAAAAGCAATGTTGTTATTCACTATGGCTGCAATGTATCAGGTTGGTTTGGGCCGGTTTTGCATAGGATTTAGCACCATATGTATGTATATGTTGGTTTTTTTTCTCCATTTTAAGTTATGCATCAAGTTCTTTTTAAAAAATATATATATTGGAGCATTATACGTATGTATATCAATATATGATGCCACTGTTTTTTCCCCTTCCTTTACAATTCCAAGTTGAACTTGAAGTGTTTGATTGAAAGTCCAATAGAGATCAATTATGGAATTCTATAAGGTTATTCTGATTTTGGTTATTTTGCTATATATGATGGTTCCTATTGCTATGAATGGTTATAAAAGCTTGTACAATAATGGGTTGATTAGGTTAAATTATAAATTATTAAAATAAATCCTATGCACCACTACACAGTTACAATGAGTTATTCTTCTTAACAGCCTCTGTCACTTGAGTTTGTAGGTGGGCTTTTATAGAATTCCACGAGGACTTGCCTCAAGGGATCCAGATCCATTTTGGAAGCTTTGAAAACAAGTTTTGATATCCAAACAACTCAATTAATTGTCCCTATCAAATTCCAATCAGTATTTCCTGTTTATCTTATTCTTTTTGTGAGTGATATCAATCAAGAGTAAGAGGTATCAGCAAAGGGCACATGTTTACCGTCCCTAAGCCAACTTCAGATTAATAGAACAAGGTTGACATGATGGTGATAACGATGAGCAAAAGAATACACATATAGCAAATTGAAGTTAGAATTCTAATTACTTAGCAATGAACTTCAAATTAGTTGAGAAAAAGGAAGATAGTAACAGCATTATTTTGATGCCTGCACCTAACATTGAACATGGCTTTACTGTTGGTAATGTTACTCATATTTCTTCGTCCTGTCTAAAACTCTCCATAAAATAGAGAAGCAAGATTAATAGGTCTGAGCCAATAAAGAACCAAATTTATCAGGGGAATTCTCCAGTTAGGAACTCTCCAACTGCCTCTATTAAAAACACCCAAAAAGAAATAATAGAATTCCACAAAGGTTAGCAGTCCTACTCAGATAAGGTGGCTGAAGATGACATATCTACAGAGAGGCATGTTTTATGAGCAAATTTGGAGCAATACTGCATTGAAAAGTTGTTTCTAAATGCTTTTTTCTCTAACTGTGGTTGCAAGACAATTATGTAAAAATATTCTCTTATGTGCTGGTCTCAAGCCCAGAAAAAAGTAGGTTGGCATCTCTAGAAAAAGGTTGTACAGATGAACAAAGAAACTCAAATCAATTGAAGAAAATTTTCCAGATGTTTAACAACTGTTTATATAAATCCTGAAGCATGCACTCATTCCTAATATCAATGGTCTACATTAGCAACATTGAGTGATCAGTTTGCTTGAAACACAAACTAAATAGAATTTCCTTCAAAGCCAGAGCAACATGGCCATGAATACTGCCAAATATCTCAAAAGAAGGATTGAATCCAAACAAACTCTTATGTACTCTTCCTTTCACAATATGTACCATTACAATGCTAAATCATCTATACTTTTAAGACCATAACTGTGATGCTCCTAAAATAAAAATAAAAGAAATAAAGCACTCCAGAACCCCCAAAGAGAATAAAGATTAATCTTGTCATTCATGGCATTTGTAGCTATCTATCAGTTTTATGTCCAAAATAAACATTAGTACAAGATTCATGGCCTTTACAGATTTCATCTGTGGCTACTGATTTCTTCTCTTCATCATCATCATTCTCGTCTTCTTTATTCGAATCAACATAGTCATCATCATATTCTTTTCAAATTTATTGGTGATGTTACAGTCTTTTCAAATTTATTTGCCAATAATTTTGCTCTCTAATTTAGCAATACTTAATACTCCTAATTAGTTCATTTTCTCTAATTTTCTTGTCCTATAATCGTAGCATCCAAATTTTGAGCCTGAAGATGTAATGGTTTTCCAATTTCATTTGCTTTTGTGATTGAGTCCAAGATACTTGTATAAGTTGTACTTGTGTTCTCCCTTTTTAATGCACCTTACACTCTATGATTTTAATATTTCAGAACATGTCCCTAAACAAGGAATGGATGAAAGCGCCAAGAAATTCTTTTGAATACTTAGAAGGGGTTGAATCATTCATTGAGTTCATAAGAGCTAATAAAGATGAATTAGGGGATGATGATTGGTATTGTTGCCCATGTGTCAAATGTCGCAATTTGATAAGAGATAAAAAGACCTTAGGAGAAATTCATACGCATTTAATTTGTGATGGTATGGATAAGACTTACACAACATGGATCCACCATGGAGAACTCCATCCCCAAAGTCATGTAAACGTAGGAGCAGGTACTAATAATGAAGATTTGTTCCCAAGAATGGTTGATATGGTGAATGACGTATTTGGACGTGCTCGTAATGAGGATGATCCTGAATCTAATGTAGGGGGTAGTACGTCTATATGCCCCGATGAAGCTAATGAACAGAGTTTTGTTGAAGGACAAGAGGATTCACTAGAGAATATTCGGTACAAGAAGCTGATGGAGGATGCAGTAAAACCATTATATCCTTCATGCCGAGTTGAACATACGAAGTTGTCGGTGACGGTTGATTTGTTGAGCATGAAGGCTAGACATCAATGGTCTACTAAGAGTTTCACAGAGTTATTGGAACTGATCAAGATATTCTACCAAGCGAGAACACATTGCCTGAGAAAACATACACTGCCAAGAAGATGATCAATTCTTTACGTATGGAGTGCAAGATTATCCATGCGTGTAAAAATGACTGCATACTTTATTGGAGAGAGCATGAAAATAGAAATAATTGTCCTACATGTGGTGTAAGCAGGTGGCAACCGAGGAACATTTTGAAGCCAAGATGCAAACGCTTGCCATGGAAGAAGCTAAGATACTTTCCATTAACACAACGGTTGCAAAGAATGTATAGTGTACCGTGGATTGCAGAGAGTATGACATGGCACACAAATGCAAGTTTAGTTCAAAATCAAGCAATAATGCGTCATCCAATGGATTCTTCTTGTTGGTCACAGGTTAATCGTAAATGGGCTGACTTGCTGCTGAACCAAGGAATGTTCGCTTGGGACTGGCGACGGACGGATTCAATCCTTTTGGGAATAATAGCAACTCCTATAGTTGTTGGCCCGTTATGATTGTTCCGTTCAATCTTCCACCATCTCTATGCATGAGGAAAGAGTTCACCATGTTAGCATTATTGATCCCCGGAAAGAAAGGTCCAGGACATGACATTGATGTTTATTTACAACCATTGATCACTGAGCTAGAAGAATTGTGGTCCACCGGAGCCATAACATATGATTCTCACACTAAGAGTCTATTTTCAATGAAAGCAATTTTGTTATGGGCTATACATGATTTTCCAGCATATGGTCATTTGTCGGGTTGTAGGACTGCAGGTAAGTATGGTTGTCCTGTATGTAGTGAAGGAACTGATTCGGTGTGGCTAAAATATGGAAGGAAGTTTGCCTACATGGGACATAGAAAATTCCTACCAACTAACCACCCTTTCAGAAGCCAAAAATCCCAATTTAATGGGAAAGAAGAAAATGTGAAACACCTAGGCGTTTGACTGGCTCCGAAGTCTTATTAAAAATGGAAACCATTGATAGCAATTTCGGGAAGGCAGAGAATAAGAAGAGGAAGAGACGTCAAGAGGAGAATGAGATGATTGCATGGTCAAAGAGATCCATATTTTTTGATTTGCCATATTGGAAGGTGCGCTTAACTTTAACTCCTTATGTTAAAATAATGCATCAAATAAAATGCTATACTAATATAAATTTATTATTTTTTATAGGATCTGCCTATTCGCCACAATCTGGATGTGATGCACGTGGAAAAAAATGTGGCTGAAATTTTATTTGCAACAATCATGAACACTAAGGATAAGACTAAGGATGGCCTTGAAGCCCGCCAAGATTGTAAGGCTATGAAAATTAAAAAAAAATTATGGCCAATGGAAAATAACGGGAAGTTGACATGTCCAGAAGCACCTTACACTCTAACCCGACAGGAGAAAGATTTAATTTGTAAAACCTTGTATCATCTGAAGGTTCCTATTGGGTATAGTGCAAATTGGAGACACAAAGTAAGCTTGGAGGATAGAGAGCTCAAGAATATTAAGTCACATGATTATCACATACTACTTCAACAATTATTACCAGTGTTGCTGATGCACGCATTTCAGTCCCATAAGCCATTACTTGTCGCTATTCGGCAACTGTCAATATTCTTTAATGTCTTATGTTCAAAAGTAATCAATCGTGCAGAACTGCGAAAGTTGAAAGAAAAAGTTGTGGAAACACTATGTGTTTTTGAAAAGTATTTTCCTCCTTCATTTTTCGTATCCATGACACACCTTATTGTGCACTTGGCGGAAGAGGCGCAGGTTTGTGGACCCGTTAGATATCGATGGATGTATCCTTTTGAGAGGTAAATAAAATGCTTGATTGCTTGAGATTCTTAATATTAATCACTAGGTAGCCCTGTGATCTAATTTACTTATTTTTTTTACCAGGAAGATGAAAACATATATACAAACGATATGTTGTGAATCAAACATATCCAGAGGGTTCTATTTCTGAGTGTTACCTCATAAATGAAGCAATGTTGTACGCCATGAATTACATGCCCGATGGCACAAAAAAAAGCCATAAGCAAGGAAGGTTGGAGTGGATGGACAAGGAAGGTGAAGTTGCCTATCCTATTGATAAAAATGGGAAGGTCTACATTCTTGAGAATGTGCAATATCAGCAAGCACGCAAATGGGTACTAAAGCATTCTACTGAGAATGTTGATATGGAGCAGTAAGTAAATTTTAATGATCATGTGAACAAGTTTATTATTTTAATATATAAAGCATTCACACTACATAAATAAATACAGGATTTATGCTGAATACGTCGAAAGCGTAAGATCTAGCAATCAATATCGAAGAGGCAGTACTCAAGTTGAAAAGGTATTAGATTACATACCTTGGCTTAGAAAGCAATTAGAGAATGAAGAAAATTGTACCCTCAAAAGGCTTGCGGATGGACCAAGTTTTCAAGCCATTTCGTATACATCCTACATGGTCAATGGATATGCTTTCTATACAGCGGAGGCAGAAATGAACAAAATGACACAAAACAGTGGAGTCTCATTGATGGCCTTGACCCCTTTCAGGGCAAGTGCGAAGGACATGAATCTTGTGCATGAAGAATCTGCTTACTACGGTATAGTCAAACAAATTCTAGAGCTGGATTATTATGACTTTAAACGGGTAGTATTCTATTGTAATTGGGTGCATCTAGACAGTCATGGATGTAGAGTTGATCCAGAAGTGAACTTGGACTACGTTAATTTAGGGAGGTTGCAAAGAAACACGAAAGAAGATGATGAGCCATTTATTTTAGCTAATCAAGCAACTCAAGTCTTCTACTGTAAAGATCATAGTAGGCCTGATGAAGAATGGCATGTTGTATTGGATGTTCCAAGAAATCTATACCAGGATATGGACTCTTTTGAAGATCCCCTAGTCTTTGAGGGAAGAACGAATGAAAATGACTTAACAGCAGCACTGCTAGATGATATCATTGATAATGTGGAGACTGAACTATAAATCCATGTACGACGTCTTCTTTATTGCTTTTTAACAGTATCATTAATTTTGCATGTTGATATTATTTTTAAATGTAGCATAATCATAAATGTAAAAAAGTTGATATCTTTTATATAAGATTTTACTTGATTTTATTTTAATAACATCAATTTAAAATTTAACATATTTGGTTGCAGGCATTATGTCATATGATCAACCATCGTCAGCAATCGCGTCTATAGTACAAGGATGTGGTTCTCGTGAGAGTATGAAATGCATATCCCAATTCATGTTAATTTGAGATATTAACTTTTTTAATGTTCATAAGTTGATATGTCATTTGTAACAGGTCGTGTCTCCCTGGTGACATTTAACATTGACGGGCAACCCATCGGTGATAATGCAGCTAGTTTGTCCACAATGATAGGGCGGTCTGTGAAGGGTAATATACCGCCCTCATTCGATAAATGGTTAAACGTGCCCGATGTAATGAAAGAGAAAGTGTGGGACACAGTAACTGTGAGTAATTGTGAATTTGGTTCAAGCAGTTTTCATATATTATTTATGTTTTTTGGTTGATTTATCTCGCTAAATAATCTACTTTGCAGAGTAAATATGAAATCCCAATCGATAATAAAGAGTGGGTACTTATGAAGGCAAATGAGTGTTGGAGGAATCGGAAGTCAAAACTGAAGCGTTACATATATTCTAAATATCACACAGACGCAGATAGAAAAAAGAATGTACCTAAATTTGTTAAGAAGGAGGATTGGGAGAGTTTTATCGACATGTGCTCGACATATGCAGCACAAGAAAAGAGTAAGCTGGGAAGGCCGCTAGGCGAGCTATGAGGTGCCCACACACCTCCGGTACGAAGGGGCAAGCGAGGGTTGCTGATGAACTGGTAATCACAATTTATGAGTTTTCCTATTTTTTAATATTTATCTAATTTTTTATGTAATCGGTATGTTCGCTTCTAAAATTTTTCAGCGGCGAAAAAATCCTGACAAAGAGATCACACATACGGATGTCTGGCTTGAAACTCATACAAAGAAGGATGGTTCTGCTTCCTGCGAAGAAAACGGTAAGAAAAACCTAATTCCAATTTACTGCATTGGCACTAAGTTTAGTTAGGGGATTATCACATTTACAAGTCACCAATATGACTTGTTTTTAAGATATATAAGAATTATCATTCTTAAATTCATTATGTAAGTACTATGTGATGTGATGATATGGATTGTTGATATTGGAGTTTTGAGGGGCATTGGAGTTATATATATGAAGTGTTTTAAGTATTATGTGATGTGGTGATATGGATTGTTGATATTGGAGGTTTGAGGGGCATTGGAGTTATATATATGAAGTGTTTTATTAACAGGTAATACATTTGTGCACCCAAGATATTTTTCGGGGTCCGAAATACAGGGGAGACTCTGTCGAAATTTTTCTAAAGTTATGACTTCTATTTTTCTAAAGTTATATCTTCCTCATCCATCTTTCAGACCTAATTCCAATTTACTGCATTGACACTAAGTTTAGTTAGGGGATTATCACATTTACAAGTCACCAATTTTTTATTTGTTTTTAAGATATATAAGAATTATCATTCTTAAATTCATTATGTAAGTACTATGTGATGTGATGATATGGATTGATGATATTGGAGTTTTGAGGGGCATTGGAGTTATATATATGCAGTGTTTTAAGTATTATGTGATGTGGTGATATGGATTGTTGATATTGGAGGTTTGAGGGGCATTGGAGTTATATATATGAAGTGTTTTATTAACAGGTAATACATTTGTGCACCCAAGATATTTTTCGGGGTCCGAAATACAGGGGAGACTCTGTCGAAATTTTTCTAAAGTTATGACTTCTATTTTTCTAAAGTTATATCTTCCTCATCCATCTTTCAGACCTAATTCCAATTTACTGCATTGACACTAAGTTTAGTTAGGGGATTATCACATTTACAAGTCACCAATTTTTTATTTGTTTTTAAGATATATAAGAATTCTCATTCTTAAATTCATTATGTAAGTACTATGTGATGTGATGATATGGATTGTTGATACTGGAGTTTTGAAGGGCATTGGAGTTATATATATGAAGTGTTTTAAGTATTATGTGATGTGGTGATATGGATTGTTGATATTGGAGGTTTGAGGGGCATTGGAGTTATATATGAAGTGTTTTATTAACAGGTAATACATTTGTGCACCCAAGATATTTTTCGGGGTCCGAAATACAGGGGAGAACTCTGTCGAAATTTTTCTAAAGTTATGACTTCTATTTTTCTAAAGTTATATCTTTCTCATCCATCTTTCAGAGAAAATCGTAGCGATAATCCCACATGAGTGAAGGCATTGACCACCTTTAACCAAATAATGTCAGTCCCAACTAAAATGGTGCCATGGTTTTAAAACTCAGTTTCAGACTTGTTCATGAACCATTTTTTCATTTATTTATTTTGTTCATGCACCATTTTCTTACAAAGCAGACTTGTTCATAGCTTAAAACCTTATTATTGTTCAGAGTTTAAAACCTTATTATGTTTTTCATTTTACAGGAAAGAGTTCGCGTAATACATGAGAATAACCCTTCCTTTGCACAAGGACATTTGGACCAAGACCCGGTGGCACGGGTATGTGGTCGTGATACTCGTGGACACGTGAAGGGCATGGGTTCAGGAATTTCTAAGTATGCCATTTCGCGTTCAGCTCCTTATAAGAGAGCATTAGAGCGGGAGAAGAAGTCGAATGTCACCCTTCATACTGAGGTGGAACAGCTGAAAGAGCATATGAGGGAAATGCAACAAATTCTTGCATCTCGTGGTGGGGGACAGACTCGATTTTCGACTAATCATGGGAGTTCATCTCAGGTACTTTATTTATTTTACATTAATAATATATCCCCTAACATAATTAAATATCCTATTGATGAATTACTCACTTTTCTTAATATATAATATATGTAGGTAAGGCAAGATTCCTCACGTCAGGAGGCACAATCCGACCAAGCAACTACTGATCAATCAAGTTCACCTTTGCTAAAATTGTTGCATTTGACAAAAAATACATGTGTCGCATATGGAAGACACTCAAATGAGTCTGCTGAAGAATCAAGTTGGAAAAGGATCATTTTAGATGAGATTGTTGATGGGAATGTTCACTTGATAAACGGACAAGGCAAGATGGAAGATCTCACACCAGGCGATGCCATAGATTGGCCTGAATTTAGGATCATCTCCATTTAACATTTTCAATTTAATATTTTGAGACACTAAAAATTTAGTGATGGATGGTTACATTGTTAATTATGTTAATGTTTTAGTTGATAGATGATTGATTATTGTATGGTTGTTTGAAATAATGTTGGATGTTTTATTATTATATACCAGTTTGGGTTGGATGTTTTGGAAGAACCATTTAATTTATTGTTGTGGAAGATTGATTTAGTTTATTCTTATTGGTACAAAACAGGTGCATTTTTTTATTTTTTTATTTTTAAAGTATTTTTTTTAAATTAAAAAAAAACCTTGGCCATTGGCAGTGGTTTTTTTTTTTTTTTTAAAGTTAGAACAACCAACGGTTTGTGTGTGGTTTTATTTTATTGTTATCCACATGTAATGGCTGTGGTCATTTTTAAATTTGCCACAGGTTCGAGTTGTGGTTTTTTTTTAAAAAAAAAGTAAAACAACCACGGTTTTGTGTGTGGTTTTATTTTATTGTTATCCACATGTAATGGCTGTGGTAATTTTTAAATTTTCCACGGGTTCGAGCTGTGGCTTTTGAAATACTACACTATTCTTCGCCACGGCAATTGCCACGGTCATATCTGTGGCTAAAAGCTAAAAACCACGGCCATTGACTGTGGTTTTTTAGCGTTTTTGACGTAGTGTGTGAGCCTTCAAGATGAGGAAGAATATTGTGGCCTCCATTTTTCCATTAGCAATAGCTTGGTGGTGGATTGAAGATGAAGAAGGAAGAAGGCAAGAGAAAACCCTAGGGGTGGAACAAGGGTCTCTTTCACAAGAAAGGTAGCAAGGAAGGGAAGAATGGGAAGAGGGCTCTCCTTATATAGCAAGTGGGGATGGGGCCCACAACTTAAAAGACTTGTCGGGCTAAAAACATGGCTTTCGGGGCTTCAAATGAATTCGACGAAGAAGACAAAGTTGATAGGAGAAATTTATAGTTTCTAAAAAGTATATATTTTGCACGTTTTGGTGACATTGAATTTAGTGTCCAGATTTTGGTTAAAAAGACCATTTTGCCCTCAAATTGTGAAAAGTCGGGTTTAGGGTTCTCGAACGGAAACGATGTCAACATGAAAGTTGTAGGGATTAACAAGATAAGTCAAATGGGATTAAAAGCACAATTTAGGAAATCCTGAATAAACCCCCAAGCTCACGCAAATTCATAGCAAGAATACTCAAAGGATCCCATAAATCAAAAAGGCTCTCAAAATTCCCCAAAGCTATTATAGAAGCTATTCTAATCCCAAACTTAACCAAAACCCACTAAACACACTTAAAACTAAAGCACAACTTAATTAAATCTAATTGAGGTCTCTCGGGTTGGGGTCTTACAACAGGAGAGCGTGAATGGTGTCTATTTTTTCAGGAAGTCACTTGATATATTGAGTCTACTGAAGAGTAAAATAAGAGTGAGATCATGTACACATTGCAAATTCCACAGTAACTTCATGTGCACTTAAGCAAAAGAAGGCCTTGAAAAATGAAAGAATGAACAATTTCATAGGGTTTTCTAGACTATAGGGACCGTTTGTTTGCCTTAAATACATAAGAATTGAATACAGATGAATTCATGGTGAAATGAGTTCTACGGAAAATCATTATAGAGGAGAGGGGTGAAAGATACAAGGTGATGATATTGATGAAACTTTGACTTATTTAGATATTCATCTTTGGCTCTTCATTTTTAACCACAATACAATCTTAAGTATTCAATTCAATTACATGAACCTCAAAGGGTAGCTCAGTTGGCCTATGACCACGGTTTGCCCGGAGGTTGTAGGTTCAAAACTGCACTACCACACTCGGGCTACAAGGGAGTCTACCCGACTTTCCTCTGAGTCCGGAGGAAGTAGTCTAGCCCAAAGGGTTGGAAACCTATTGGACGACCATTTTCACGCAGTTTCTGCATGTTTTGAGTTTCTATACTATCTCTTAGAAATCGATTTCCTTGCTTTATCTCTTTAAGTGATGCTTTTATTTCTTCCATTCGAACGTCATTTTGTCCTCATTCTAAATTTGGATTTGATATATATTCTATTGCAATTTCATCCATCCAAATGAATTGCACAACTTCTTTGTCCCTGCAAACAAGTTTATCACAACAGAAAATGAATATTAGAGCAAAAAATTAATTTAATGACATTCTACTCTATCACTTCACTCCAACCTCACAAATCATTAAATCACTTTGCTTTGAAACTTAAAAAAACTCAAAACAGAGAGGGAGATAATAACCTCTGAAACTCAACCCAAGACATCCAATGCCATCGATGCCCACATAAACAGAACATTTCAAATGAATCATGTAAGGAATGTCATGATGAAATAATAGAAATGAACAAAATAAAACCCTAATACACATCACGGTCAATTCATTAACAACAAAACCAGCTAGTTAGCAATTTAGAAAACATTATTTTAAAAAATGGATATCCATGTATTGAGCATCTCACAAGATGAAAATCTACATGAAAAAAAAAGAATATATATATACCCAAATGAAAAACCCAGTGGCATGCCAACACAATAAATATTTTGGATGGGCTTTAAAAGACCACATCCAAAACCATAATAGGCAAAGAAATGAAATTCAAAGTGTGTGAAAAATGAAAATTTTAATAAATTTATGGCATAATTTAATCCTATACACAAAACAAAAATCATGGTTAGGCCTTAAAATGCCACATCTAAAGTCAAGAAAAGCAAAACAATTAGGCTATAAAAGACCACATCCAAAGCCAAGAAAGGAATAGTGAATGCCATAAAAGGCCACTGTATGAAAAAGTAGAACAGAAAATCAGATTGGCGGAGCTACAGGGAACCTTGGGCCTTGGGCTACCTAACCACCGAAATAGTCATGCTGCTTGTTGCAATGCATTGATATTCACAAGATCAGACAAAAAGCAGAGAGAGAGGGATGGAGAGGAATTCTGACGAGAGGGAAGGAGACAGGGATCACCTACAGTGCGGTCGGGGTTGGGACGCTAGCGGGCGGCATCGGGGCTTGGCGTGCGGTCATGGGACAGAGAGGTGCAGGAGAGGGAGCTTGGGATGGAGGGAAGGAGAGTTGTGTCGTGCGGTCAGGGTCGGGGCCTGGAGGACGATCGCAGGAGAGAGAGCAAGGCTGGCAGACAGAGAGAGCTTGGGATGGAGGCCATCGAAATGATTTGGGTGGGCTTTCTATTTCCCTAACACATATTTTAAGCGACCAAATTTCACAAGCGCACAGACGTGCTTGAGTCCCTCTCCTCAGCTGCTGAGGAGAGGGTTGCCCATATATATAATATATATAGAGAGAGTTTTGAGAATGATAAATAATGTAGTTTTTTTCTTTTAGATTTATTTTCTTCCCAATAACATGTATCTAAGATTCTAGTATATTTTTATTTTTGGCACGGACCTTTATTACTAGTTATATTTTTGAAGCAGTTTTAATTCTTATACTCATATTTAGTTATATGTGGACATTTCCCCTGTATATCACATAAAAATAAAAATCTTTACACTTTAAAATTGAATGGAACCAGATAGTTCAACTTCTTAGGTATTGGAAAGTCATTGTAGAATTCTAAATAGAAACCATATATATACTTGCATATACTCAAGGTCTAAGGATTTTATTCAAATCAATGGGTTGTTCATGATAATCTCCTCACTTGAATAGCTTAACGACTACTCGAAAACCATTAAGAACTTTAACAAAATTCGATATGGGGTGGAGCTGTGAAGATTTTTAGAAGAGAATGAATTCATTTGCACACTGATTTTTTTAATATATAAAATAATAGATTTACACAAATAAATTACGGGTTAGAAACGTCCACTTGTAATTTTATCTCACTGAGTTTACCCAATTATCCAAGAGATGATACCTAGTTTTGCCAGTTGTCACATAGCCAATGTAATTACCACCATTAGATTACCCTCATCACTACAATCTAACTCCAACCCAATTCATTATGTTAACCATAGTAAAAGCAAAGAATTGTTTTAAGTGGAAATAATTATGAGAAATAGAGATTTGTACAGACAAAAAAAAACCATTCAACCACTACAAACATCTAAAGCCTTGAGATGACTGCTCATCAAAACGACCTTTATATATATTAAAGCAAAGGGGGAGGTGGGCTATGAGGGGTGCCACCTCATCCCTAAAAAGTCTCTCCTTTTAAAGAAATATGTACAAAAAACCCACATTTTTTTAAGGTGCGACCTCACTTTGGGCTACTCTTTCTCTCCTAAAACCTCTTTCATAAGATATTTTTATGAACTTTTGAATTTGGGTCCTATTTCTTGCCATTATCCAAATTATAAGCAAATCTTTACAGTCGGTTTGTTTTCTTTTCCTTAGATCTTCATTCATCAATGGATCCCACGTTAAATATGTTTTGTGGGCCCTACTGATGAATGAAATCCAGGCTGTTGCTCCTTTACTTTCCTTTCTGTTTTTTTCCCAAATGGATGGTTCCAATAGTGGGCACCTGTTCGTATTAAATATATTTCAAGATTGGACTCCAGTATTTGATGAGATCCCAATGACCTTCTCTTAACCCCTTGTTTCTGAGAGTGGGCCCCATTGATGGAGGGAGGCAAGCCTACTGGCCGTTGTCTGGTTTCTTAATGGATGCAAATCAATTAGTGGGCCCTGTACATTTAACTTATTTCTGCAGTGGGACCCACTCATGGATTAATATAACTCCTTTACTCTCCTTTCAGTTTTTTTCCCCAAATGGATGGTTGCAGTAGTGGGCACCAGTTCGTATTAAATATATTTCAAGATTGGACTCCAGTATTGGATGAAATCCCAATAGCCTTTTCTTAAGCCCTTTTTTCTAAGAGTGGGCCCCACTGATGGAGGGAGGCAAGCCCCGTTGTCTGGTTTCTTTATGGATGCAAATCAATCAGTGGGCCATGCACATTTAACTTATTTTTGCAGTGGGACCCACTCATGGATTATGCATAGATATTAGTTTTCTAGGTCAATATGTATCTATAGTGGGCAATCATACTGGGTTGGTACCATACACAAGTTCAATTTCTTTGATAATTGTTAGGATGTCATTTGTGTGCACATGAGTTAGAACTATTAGAAACATACAATGATGACTCATATCTATATATATCCACGTACACTCATCCCATGCAATGTACATCTTTTATGTTTTTCTTCTTCTCTTACACTTGTTCGCTTCCCTCCCTTTCAATTTTTTTTCTTATACTATCAATCATTTGTGGGGGCCAATTGTTCCATCACCATAAATCCAGATGTGGTGTGTGGCCCATTGAGGATGAAATCATTTGATTTCCATTTCCTTTCTTCTTATCTTCCGTTTTTTCTTCTTTGGATGCAGAGCCATCGGTGGGTCCCACACGTTAAAAACATTTCAAGGGTAGCACCCACTGATGGATCAAACACGTTAATTTTTTTTTTATCCCTTTCTTTTGGTTCTTTTTAGTAGATGTAAATCCATCCGGTTTGTTTTCTTTTCTTATATTTTCATTAATCATCAATGGTATAATATACCCGTAAATGAGATCGTCGTAATGGTCAATGCCTTTAAATTCAAGGAGTCATCGTGTTATGTAAATTTACTCTACTTTATATTTATTTTCATACATATAAATTTTTTAAATATTCAAAGATAATAAAAAAATCTTATTTTATATTTATTTTATCTTAACGATATTTCAAAAGAACTTTTAAATTTTAACATATTTTGATTTTTTGCCCGGGCTTAGCACGGGCGTTTGTTGCTAGAATATCTTAATAAACTAGTTAGACAATTAGAGCATTGACATTAATTATGTTGTTTTAGGGTTTCAAAAAATTAAATAATTGTGGTAAAATTATACAACCTTAGAATTATATCCATGATAGACCTAATTAATAGCCAAGAATTATAGAAATTTCAGAGAAAATCAAAGGAAAAAAAAAAAGGAAACTGAATCTGATTGGAGACAAACACGTCTAGGACTTTTTCTTTAAACAAAGATTCATCTCCCACAAAAGAAAGAAGTTAATTTGTGGAATGCCTTGCCCCATGATATGAAAGCTCCCTCTCATGTTGTTTCACCAATGTGCACTTGATAGATGTAATTTAAAGCCTCTTGATCAAAATCAAAAGAAAAATAAGTCAGAAAGATGGACCAACTACAAGCCCCCTCAAGTTGTGCACATTTGCATAAACAATGTAAGGAGAAGTACCTTCATTTGTGTGTGTGTTTGTGTTTTTTTTTTTTTTTTCATATTGTGTGTCACTTGCCTTGCGAACAAGTATATTCTTATTTTATGATTAGTACCAAGGCATTCATCCCATGAGAGGAGTACTGGTGGTTTACCAACTAGTCCACAAATGGTTTGCCGTTTTTCATTTGTTCATTGGGTGAATTACAACTCCTGTTTTTCATGTGTTCACTTGTCACGTCTTACGTTGGAAGTCTATCTAGAAGATAATATATATGATTAGATATTAAATATATTTTGAAGTCTGAGAGAGAGGATTGAGGCTTATGAGTCATGACTTTCTCAGCAGAAAGTGTGAACTCTTTTCTTTATTCCATTAATAAAATTGCAAATTTCACAATGTAGCTCCATATCTAGAGGGTCATCGGTTTGTACTCATTTTCTAAAATCTGTTTGCACTCATTTACGAAATGTAAACTATGCACGTGCATAACCATTATGTAATATAATATTTTTTTGTGCTCAATTATGCATGTGGTGTATAAATGAGATATGAAAATAATGTATAAATGATCCTATTTTAAACCTCTCATCTACCTATCATGAGAGGTCATACACGATTACACACCTCCCTCTTGCTAAAAGACTATAATCCCCATTTCGCTCCTTTTGAAAAGTCACTAGGTTTATTAGTTTAATAAAATAGATAAACTAATTTATCTATTTTATTAAACTAATAAACCAAAAGAAATTTAGTTTCATATATTAAATCTATATAATTTCACGAAACTAGTCAAGATAACATTTGAAAAACCAACCTATAAATCTGAGTTTTGCACTTTTATAGGCACCCAATATTCTCATGTAAACAATAAGCATCAAGATTAGGAAAAGAAAAAAAAAACCGCTTGTTTGGAACTTTACTAGTAAAGTAAAAGTGAAATAAAGGCTCTATTATCCAGACAAGAAAAAACCAAGGGGTCATATGAAAAGTACAAAAATTCAAAACTCCCTCCTTTTTCAAAAAAGAAAGTAAGAAAGCAGCCTATTTTCTCCACTAAATGACAAAAAACATCTTTTTACACAAAAAGTCAAAAAAAATTCCGCCACTAAAAATAAAATACCATCATAACCCTAGGCATGTCAATGGGACGGACTGGGCCTGGGCTTGGGTTGTCCAATCTCGTCCCGAAAATTGGACGGGCCTGCCGGGGGTTTTCCAGTCTCGGCCCTAAATTGAGCGGGCCTACATCAAATCCCGTCTCGTACGGGCCCGGGCTGGGACAGGGCCGGGCCTGGGCTTAGCCCGATCCTTAACATAAGCAAAACATTCTCTAAGTACTCCTACTGTCACCAGACACACGGTGTGAACTGGACTTTAAACCCTTTTCTTTTTTCCGGGCTTGGGACCAGAAATGCAATGCAACAAGCAACATGACGGAGTTAAAAACTTTTTCATGGGAGCCTGGGACTTGGGGGTATGTGTTTTATAAGAGACGAGGGCGAAATTACAAAACTGCCCCTCCTAATTAACTGTTTTTTGCCGCTAGTGAGGGGCAGTTTTAGTAATCTATAAAATAATTAGTATAATGATCTTGCAGCGGGCTGGGCAGGGCCTGAACAGGTGTCAGACCCTGACCCAGGTTTGGAATATTTAATTACTAGAAATTTCCCGTGCCTGAAGGCACGACGCACCACCGGACCTGAATATGCCTCAGACCGACCGAACCTAGGTTCCATGCATCTCGAAAGCAAGTCCAACAATAAAATGGATTCCAAAAAAAAAAAATCCAATTGATTGCCAAATGATATAATTCCATTCATTCATGAAATCTTTCACCCAATTTCCTCATCTCATCTTCTTATCTCAGTCCCATCTCATCATCAATGAAGTATTTTTTTTTTTTTTTTAAATGAAGAAGGGATGGCAATACCTGTAAATAACTCAAACTTGCTGACCCTTTTTGCTTTTGATGAGAATGGCAAAAACTTGTAAATTTATTCAACTTTTAGCCTATTTTCTTTTAAATAAAAAAGGGATGGCAATACCTGTAAATAACTCCATCTTGCTGCCCCCTTTTCTACTCCCCTCTTAAATTCAAGGGTTCAAAATATCCCTTGATTTGTACACAGATCCAAGGGCTCAAAATGTCCCAGGATTCAAACAATGAGCTCCCATATTATATAGATATTTTAATCGTGATTAGTTGATAAGTGGGGTTAGTGGTCGATTAGCTTAATTTTTAAGCTAGATTAGAATGTTGGAATAGCTTTGGGAATTTTCGAGAGTCATTGACTTAGGCTTGACGCGGGTCGGGGCGCCCGTGTGTTGTGTGTGAACTTGGGGGCTCAACCTTGATTTCTGAAAAAAAAAATCCCAGTTTTTATTTATTTTGGCTCATTTCACTTAGATTATCAACTTTCATGTTTTGGCTGATTGGATTTAATAATCAGAAATCACGTTTTTCAAGAAAACGGGCAAAATTGACCTTTCACACAAAATCTGTACCCAAATTTCAAAAATTTCAGAAATTGACAAAATTACACTTTTTGGAGAATAGAAATTTTGTTGATCGTTTTTGTGTTCTTCGTCATTTCCATTCGGAGCCCGCAAATACCCTTTTCAGCCTTATGAAGATTGGGACCCACAAACCCATCTTATAAGAGAATAGTCTCTTCTTCCTTTCATTCTATCCTCGTCCTGCAATGTTTTGGAGCCAAGGGTTTTTCCCACTCCCAGCAACTTTCTCTCTCCTCTTGTGTGCTTCCCTCTTGAGTGCTAAAGGGAGGATTGATCTCCTAGACTTCTTCCTCATCATTCAAGCTTCTCATAGACACCTTCTTCAAAGGATCTGGACTAGAACAAGGCTCTCTTTCAAGCCTCTCTTCGTTGTTTGGGCTCTTCAAGGTTAGCAATGGCTTTCCAACCTTGAAATCTTGGTTTTCCTCTTCATTTAGAGTGTTTTCATCACACATGCAAGAGTTTTCCCTTGAGATTTACAAATGTTTGATTTTAGGGTTCTTCTTGGGAAACTTTTGGGGGTTTTGTAAATTGGAAGCTTGAGACCCTAGAGAGTTATTGGAAGATGTTGACACCAAAAATATCACTTTGCCTCTTCAAGATCCAAAGAGCTACATGAAGTCGCAACCTGACATAAATAGGCAATGGTACTTCCAAAAAATCAAATCTTGTCAGAATCAAATAAAAATTACAAAATCCTTCAAGACAGCCAAAAAAGGAGTACACAAAAAGTTTCGGGCCATTTCAAAATCATTTGGCCTAACTTCGCTTCTCCGGCAACTGAGAAGGGGCTCCCGGCGGTGAAAACATCGGAGACACCAAATCTTCGATCAGAGCCGATGGATGGTCTCAAAATACATCCAAAAGGCTCCACGTCAAGTTCCGAGTCAAACCGACAACGTTTGACCCTACATCAACCTCGAACAGCTAAATCAAGCCTCTCGGCGGCGAGAACCACCGAGGCCATCACTAATCAGATAAGAGCACAAGGACGGCTTCAAAATGCTTACAAAGGGCTACACGTTAAATTTCAGGTCATTTCGACAACATTTGACCAGACTTTGACGCTCGGAAGCCAAATTAGGCCTCTCGGCGGCGAAGCTCCCCAGGACAATGGTTTCCAAGACAGAGCCTATGGATCATCTTAAAATGACTCCAATAGGTTCCCTGTCAAATTTCAAGTCAATCGGACATCGGTTGACCGCACATTAAACCGCGACATCTTCATCGCGACAAAAGCAAGTCTACTAGTGATAGGACCCCAAACGGCTTCAAAACTCAAACAATAGCCTATGGTTGGTCTTATTTATTGCTCAGGAGGCTTCACACCAAATTTCAGGTCATTCCGACATCGTTTGGCCCACTTTCAGCTTCTGACGGAAAATCGGCAGCTCTGCGCGACAAAGTCTTCGGCTTTCTCAGAAAATTAGAAAATTTTCAAAACAAAATGCAAGGATTCTCATCAGGTTTTCTATAGGGAAATCAGGCCAATAAATGATCAAAAATGTCAAGGAAAAATACAGAAGAAAAAAAAATCGAAAAACAGCAAAAACGGACACAAAACGGGACAAAAAGAGGGAAAAACCCTCCAGGGTCGCCAGCCCCTGCGACCCTGGGCCAGGGCCGCCGGCGACCATGGGGCCCGGGATCGCCCGATGGGCCCCGAAAACCCCGTTTTCTGCCTTTTTTTCGCGATTCGAAGCGTCCGACCTCTAGTATTTTCTAAAATTCATACTTTTGATACACCAAATCCTCTGACATCCGTCAAAAATACGGGTTAATCATCAAGAGTATCGAAATCAACATTGATCGCCAACTGGTCAACCAAAAAAAGTGTGCTTTCTACTCGACCGATCGAGAAATCGACGGGACAGATGGCACCGACCCGCTGTTGGCAACCAACACCTGAAGTTACATGGTCATCCGATGTCGATCTGCATGAAGATCCATCGATGATCATCACCAGAAGAATTCCAAAAGACGCGGCACGGCCCGCGGCTCTTCAACTGCTCGGCGACCACTTAATGCGATTAATTGACTAGCTTTATTACAGTCATTAATCCATTTCTTTGGACGACTCAATCAGAAGCAAGCATCCGGGAGTTACAAGTCAAGAGGTTCATGGCATTTAACCCATGAAACTCCTCCCATCATGGCGATTAAAGGAGATTAAATGCCCTTAATCTCCTCCAGCCAATCAGAAGCCAAGAAAAAGGAGTTACAAAATAAAGAATTCAATCTTGTAACTCCTCCCTTTATGTTGCTTTATGACAATTAAGGCTCATAAACCTTCCTAAATGGCTACCTAAAAGCCTATAAATAGGAGAGCTCTCCAAGAAGAAAGAAAGACGGAAGAGATAGAATGCACAGACAACAGCACAAGAGACTGTAGAAAATCCTCAGAAATCTAAGAGAGAAAAACTCTGCGGAAGTTCTACACTGACCACCGCTACAAGGTGATAAAAGTCCCTTGGGGGGTACCCCCCCCCCCCCCCCCAAGGTCCTTGCCTTCTCCTTCTGCCTCCAATGGCTTAGACATGGCTTTTCAGCCCGTCTACTTAGCTTTTTATTGGACATAGGACCTCCTTTTGGTCTTTGTCCTCTAAAAACCTGAGGTTATAGCCAAGCCAAGTGAATCAATAGCATCCTCTTTCTCATCTGCATGGATGATGGCGAAGTCCACATATGGCTTGCGATCGTTAATCTGAACGGGTCCCCCATAATCTCCTGAGAAGTTAGATCCTCCTTTTCTTGCTTTTCATTGTAGTTTGTATTTTTTCAAAAGAGACAAAAATCACAACTCTTGTCTTTCATTATTGATAAGGATTGTAAATCGGCTATAAACGCCAAAACCGGCTATAAATGCCAAAATCGGCTATAAATGCCAAAAAAATCGCCTTTCACGGCAAATCAAGAAAATGTCTCTTTTCTTAAATATATGTGCAACGGAAAACTTAAAAGAAGTTGATTTCCTTTTTACTTGCGAAGGTTGATCTCCGGATCACCACTTGCAATTCCAAGTAAAATAGAAAATCTGGCACACCCACACAAAAAAATGTTGATGCACGCCTCTGCCCCCCAGTTACGAAAGGGTCGGACCCAACGGACTCCCACGTCCGCCGACCTCGGTAGAACCAGGCAGAAGCGCTGGTCCATCAGAAGAGTGTATTATCTCTCATTTTGGCTTGAGGCAAGTGGATTCTACAATTAATATGATGGTTCTACTTTATAAGTTTCATTTCATGGCATTTTCTTCCTATGTTCTAATCTTCTTATGATTCATAGAATTACCGTGGATAAATGGAGCAATGTTTATGTTTGATTCCACTTATGTTATTGTTTTGCAATGAATTGGAAATTGTTTTCAATTTGGTCATCTTGAAATTTAGCCTTCTTTATGTCAAGTCCTTGAGTTCAAAGAATGGAGGAAATCTTTGATTTAAAAGTGTTTTGTATGGTTGATTGGAATGATTAAATGATTGATGATTTGATGAGTTGAGGAGGTCAAGAAAGGGCCCAAATAATCATGGAGATGTGTATGGAAGAAGGGGAAAGAAAAATCAAGAAAAAGGAATGAAAAAGATTGCAAAAAGGAGAAGAACCCAGCTGAGCCGGACTGGATAGAGCCCAGTCCGCTCGAGCGACCCAGTGGGCCGCTCGAGCAGACCAGGTTCGCTCGAGCGACCCAGCTTCTGGATGGGCTTCGCTCGAGCGGACCTTGGGTCGCTCGAGCGAGCCCAGTCCAGCATCAGGGCCTGTTTTTAAGGTTTGTCTGGGCCCATTCAAGGACTGTTTTGGGCCCATTTCAAGGACCGTTTTGGGCCAGGTTTGAGGTCTGTTTTGGGCTTGGTTTAAGGCTAAATTTGGGCCTGATTCAAAGAGGTTTAAATCAGTTTTGAGGGGACTTATTGGACTGTTTTCCAGGTTCATTTGAAGCCCATATTCAAGTCCAATTCAGCCCAATTCCTTTTCTATAATTGAAGCCCATTCAGCCCTTTTAAATCATAGAGCCATTATGTGAATTGGTTTGAACTACGAATAAAATCATTTGGGGAATCTTTCAAGTCTCAATGTACACTTCATCCCTCTTTATTGTCAAGGATCTTCTGTGGCACCAAATTACTATTAATTAATGACAATAGGGGGGTCAAATGTATATCAAGACGACCCGCGTTAGACTGTTGAGTCATCATACACTAAATTCATTCCATGTTAAAAGGTTTTGTCCGGATCCATTTATAAATCTATTTGAATGCTTTGGGGTGGTTTACTACAATTATGGACATTGATAAGACTACTCATCTATTTTACTCGGATTTGTCAATATGTGAGATATGTATTTGTTCGGAGTAGTTTTCTTATCGATTTTGGAAATATATCCTTATGAACGGATTTGTATCACTTCAAGGTTTCGAGCTTTTACTCAAATGGCACCACTAAGCTTAGGTTACCTTGTCGGACTGATCATCCGGCTTGGAATCTTTGAATTATCTGCCAGCTGCAGCTTGGATTCTGTCTGTATCGACCATGGCAACGGTTTTGTATCCGGTCCCACGTGTAGTGGCTACGGTTATGTTTGATAATGACCTTGTTCGTTCCGGTCCACGATTAGTGGCTACGGTTTCTGTCTGCTCCCGTTACTTCGGTAACAGGAGAATTTATCTATACGTGGTTTGCCAATGTTTTATACGTTTGATGTTTTATCTTATGGTTCTTGTTTATTTCAACTTATTATAGTCTTGGAATTCGTTAATATTTAAGATGTCGATCTTTTATCTTGTCGTTTCTGTTATTTAGGATTTAATCGTAGTTCTCATTTATTTAATGTTTTACTCTTTCTATCATCCTATTATATGTTATATTTACTTGCCAGACCGTCGTGTCTGATCCTTTTGTTTGGTGCCAGATGTCGAGCCCCTTGCCGTTGAGGCGTACTTTGAGGCGGACCCAGTAGTTCTTGTGGAACGCGAGTGGCAGCCTGACGATGTCGCTTAGACGTCGGGTTGATTTCAGAGCTTCGATCACCTTTTGGGATAGATTCTATTTTGGGAATTTGTTGTAGCCATTGTTGGCTTATTTTTTTTGGGAAATTGTAATTATTGGCTAACTTGACTTTTGTATTAAACTTGAAACTAACTTTGGGGCCTATCTATAGAATGTTTCTCTTTTTTATACTAGTCTTGAACGTTCTCATCATACACATATGTTATGGACTTTTATGTTTGCTACAATGCTTCCGCGTAATTTATTCTTGTGAATGTGATTCTTGTTAATCATTATTGGATCGAATTTCGAGGATCCTTACCGCGGAAACCTGTGGGAAACAAGCGTGTACGAGCGAAACTTTCCGGCTCGTCGCGCCACGACCCTGAATTAAGGTCTTGTTTAACGGGTCCTCGGTCCGGGGGCGTGACAGGCTTGGTATCAGAGCGAGAAATATTTGAGGCAATTAAAATTAGAATAGAGACATAGGAACGTGGCAAGGATTCGCTAGAATTACCGTTAGTTAGCGTCGATTGGGTTTGGGAACGCCTTATTTTTTATATTTTATTGTATTAACAATTTTTTTTACAGCACTATGGCTCCACGCAAACCTCCAGTGAATGCTAATGCATCAGGCAGTAACAATGACAGTGGGGTTGAGAATCAGATGACAGGCCAATTTCAGCAGCTCATGCAAATGTTGGTTGAACAATAACAGAGGGCAAATGAGAACCAAACAAGATTTCAAGAGCAGATGGCGAAAAAGGATGAGGAGTTGACACAGGTTCAGAGACATTTACTAGAAGTCTTGGGTAGAAGACCAGAACCAACACCTAATGTGGGAGCTCAGTTTGTTATCCAGAATAGAGACAGGGATCCTAATGCCTTGTTTGAGAAGTTTAGAAAGAGAGGTCCAAAGGAGTTTACAGGATAAGAAGACCCATTGGTAGCTGATGACTGGTTGGCTCACACGGAGAACATCTTTGATATTTTTACATGCACAGGCAGGCAACAAGTTCATCTAGCAGCTTCTATGTTCACCGGATTGGCAGATATTTGGTGGAAAACCATAAAAGAGGGTTATCAGAATATCGAGAATGAGACTGCTTGGACCACCTTCAAACGGTAATTTAGTGAAAAATATGTCCCTGCACACATTAAGAAGCAGAAAGCAGCAGAGTTCCAGTTGCTCAAGCAAGAGGACATGACAGTCCTTGAGTACCTGACAAAGTTTGAGAAGTTGTCTCGTTATGCACCGGAGCTTGTTGATACGGAAGAGAAGAAAATCACCAAGTTTATGGATGGACTCAATCCCATCATCTTGAGGGATGCATTAGGTGTGGTACCACCAACTACTTTCCAAGAGGCTATCAAAAGAGCTTACAGATTTGAAGACATCAACAACCAAATCATCAAGGATAGTCAGAGGAAGAGACAGCAATACCAAGGGCAGAAATCCAACCAAGGCAAGAGACAGAAGAAGCAGCAGAATACTCCAGCTCAAGGTGAGGTGAGCATTGTGGCAAGAACCATCCTTCTCAGCAATGTTATAGAGTTACTGGTGCATGTTTTAAGTGTGGTGGCACAGATCACCAAATGAAAGATTGCCCAAATAACAAAAATCAAGGCAATAGGGCACCTCAACAGCCACCAAGGCAGGCACCTCAGCAGAACCAGCAGGCAGTTTAGAATCAACCAAGACAGCAGTAGAATCAGTAGCCCCGTCAACAACCGTAAAATCAGAACGTCCGTCCACCACAGCAGAATCGGAATATGCAGCAAGGAAGGCAGAATCAAAACCAGAATAGACCGCGTCAGCAAGGCCGCCTCAATCACCTCAATCAAGTGGACGCTGAGGCAACAGGAGATGTTGTGGAAGGTAAACTCTTAATCTGTGAAGTAGAAGCTAAAGTGTTGTTTGATCCGGGATCTACCCACTCTTTCGTATCCCCTGTGCTTGCTAAACTGATTAGTGTGCCTGCTAGAGAGTTAGAATTTGTTTTGACTGTTACAACTCCGGTAGGGAGACAAGTTGTGTGTAATACATTTTACCCTAGTTGTCCAGTGAAGATAGGAGATGTCATATTCCCTGCAGACCTTATTATCTTAGTTATGCATGACTTTGATGTCATTTTAGGCATGGATTGGTTAGCGGGACATCATGCCTCCATGGATTGCTATAGCAAGACCATTGCTTTTAGATTGGATGGGATATCCTCCAGAGTGAAATTTCAGAGAGATAAAAGGGTTTCTCCAGCTAAGTTTATTTCAGCTCTTTCTGCAGCTAAGTTATTGAGAATAGGATGTGAAGGATTCAATGCATTTATCACCAAGGATGAACAGTCCCAAGGGGTGGAGAACATCCCTGTAGTGTGCGAATTTCCCAATGTTTTTCCGGAAGAAATTCCAAGTTTACCACCTGTCAGAGAGGTTGAGTTCATAATAGAATCGATGCCAGGGATTGCTCCGATCTCCATTGCTCCTTACAGGATGGCTCCAGCAGAGTTAGGAGAATTGAAATTACAGTTACAAGAGTTACTAGACAAAGGCTTTGTTAGGCCAAGTGTTTCACCATGGGGAGCCCCAGTACTATTTGTCAAGAAGAAGGATGGAAGCTTGAGGATGTGTATAGACTACAAAAAATTGAACCAAGTGACCATCAAGAACAAGTATCCCTTGCCAAGGATAGACGAGTTATTTGACCAGTTGCAAGGAGCAAAATTCTTCTCGAAGATAGATTTGAGGTCCGGATATCATCAGTTGAGAGTTAGAGAATCAGACATTCCGAAGACAGCTTTCCAAACTAGATACGGGCACTATGAATTTTTGGTGATGCCCTTTGGACTGACGAATGCACCAGCGGTATTTATGGGCCTTATGAACAAGATCTTTGCACCCTATCTAGATCAGTTCACAGTCGTCTTTATTGATGGCATACTAGTGTACTCCAAGTCAAGAGAAGACCATGAGCAGCACTTGAGGACTTCATTGCAGTTGCTGAGAGATAATCAGTTGTATGCGAAGCTTGGGAAATGCGAATTTTGGCTAGAGCAAGTCACTTTTCTTGGTCACATCATCTCTAGAGAAGGACTAGCAGTTGATCCATCAAAGATAGAAGCGGTCATCAATTGGGAGAAGCCAAAGAATGTGACTGAGATTAGGAGTTTTCTGGGTCTCGCAGGATACTATAGAAGATTTGTACAAGGATTTTCATCCATTGCAGCACCTTTGACCAAGTTGACCCGAAAGAATGTGACGTTCGTATGGTCAGAGAAATGTGAAGCTAGTTTTGAAGAATTGAAGAATAGGTTAACTTCAGCACCTGTCCTCACCTTACCTTCGGGGAGTGGTGGTTTTGTTATTTATACTGATGCTTCAGGTGTAGGACTTGGATGTGTTTTGATGCAAAATGGAAATGTTATAGCATATGGCTCGAGGCAATTGAAGGAACACGAGAAGAAATATGCAACACACGATTTGGAATTGGCAGCGATAGTGTTCACGTTAAAGATGTGGAGACACTATTTATACGGAGACAAATTTGAAGTTCATTCGGATCACCGTAGTCTCCAATACTTATTCTCTCAGAAAGAATTAAACATGAGACAAAGAAGATGGATGGAGTACATCAAAGACTATGATTTCCCAATTATCCATCATCCGGGAAAGGTTAACGTAGTGGCCGATGCATTGAGTAGAAAATCAGTTTGTTTGGCCAGTTTGCAAGGGTTTTATAACTTTCAGCAATTCGAAGAGTTGAGGGTGGATTTTCAACCCTTGAAGGAAGGAGTTATGTTGGCAAATATGACAGTGTCTGAGCCCGTCTTCATTTAGAAAATCAAGGACAGTCAGATGCAAGATCCGGACTTGGCAAAAATTGTAGAGCACATCTCAAAACGCCCAGATTTTCAAATCATGGAGGGAGTTTTGTACTTTCATGGCAGGCTTTGTGTTCCAAAGATAGAAAATTTGAAGAATGATATTATGATAGAAGCTCACAATACGAGGTATTCTGTACACCCGGGGAGCACGAAGATGTACCAAAATTTGAAGAATCATTTTTGGTGGAACAATATGAAGAGAGAGATAGTAGACTTCGTATCCAGATGCATGACTTGTCAATTGGTGAAGGCAGAACATCAAAAACCACCTGGTCTTTTGCAGCCATTAGAGATTCCAGAGTGGAAATGGGAACACTTGACCATGGATTTTGTTTTGGGTCTACCGACTACAAGCAGAGGGAACAATGTTATTTGGATCAAAGTAGATCGGTTAACAAAGTCGGTACACTTTATTCCTTTGAAGACAGGGAAGAAAATGCACATGTTGGCTTTAGCACAAGCCTTCGTGAAGGAGATTGTTAGTCACCATGGTCAGCCGGTCTCCATTACTTCATATCGAGATAGTAGATTTGTTTCAAGATTTTGGAAGACCATACATGAATCGATGGGAACGAAGCTTCAATTCAGCACAACATATCACCCGCAAACTTATGGTCAATCGGAGAGAACTATTCAGACCCTTGAAGACATGCTTAGGGCTTGTGTACTTGAGTTCAAGAATCAATGGGATGAGAATTTACCTCTCTGTGAGTTTGCCTACAACAACAGTTACCATTCAAGCATAGGGATGACCCTTTCGAAGCGTTGTATGGCAGGAAGTATAGGACTCCAGTGTGTTGGGAAGAAGTTGGAGAACGTAGTTTTCATGGACCTCTTTGGCTGAAGAAACAAGTGATAAAGTCAGAATTATTCATGAACGCTTGAAGATTTCGAGAAGCCGGCAGAAAAGTTATGCTGATGTTCGAAGGAAGGATCTACAATTTTAAGTTGGAGACAAAGTATTTTTGAAGGTATCTCCGGTCAGGGGTGTAAGACCCCGACCCGAGAGACCTCGTTTAGAGTTGTTTGAGTTGTGTTTTAGTTTTAAGTGTGTTTAGTGGTTTTGGATTAGTTGGGGATTAGAATAGCTTTTATAATAGCTTTGGGAATTTGGAGAGCCTTTTGATGTGTGGGACCCTTTGGGGGTTCTTGTTACGAATTATGTGAGATTGGGGGTTTACCGATGATTTCCAAGAATCGTGTTTTAAACCATTGAACTTATTTTATTAATCCCTACAGTTTTCATGTTGACATCGTTTTCATTCGAGGACCTTAAACCTGATTTTTTCACTAATTGAGGGCAAAATGGTCTTTTTACCCAAAATCTGGACACCGATTTCGATGTCACCAAAATGTACTTTTTGGAAATTAGAAATTTTGCCGATCAACTTTGTCTTCTTCGTCGAATTCGTTTGAAGCCCCGAGGACCATGTTTTGAGCCCGAGAAGTTCTTTAAGTTGTGGGCCCCATCCTCACTTACTATATATAGAAAGCTTCTTCTTCTTTTTCCCATTTCTGGCAAAAACCCTAGAGGAGAAGAGAAATCCCAGCCCTAAGGGTTTTCCCTTACCTTTTCTTGCTTCTTCATCTCCAATCACCCACTAAACTAGTGCTAATGGAGAATTAGTTGCTACAATCTTCTTCCTCATCTCAAGGCCTTCATCTGGACACAAATTTTGAAGATAACCGCCCACTCCAAGTCTTACTTTGGACAACACTTTGCTTTTTGAAGAACTTCCTTGTAAGTGATTTTCCTAAAAATGTTATAATCTCGATTGTTTAGCCCTAGGGAAACTCTATTTCAGTTATTGGAGAATTTCGTCTTGTTTTATTTGGATTTTGTTGATTTAGGGTTTGGTTTTGGGGGTTTTGTGTATAGGTGTTTGATTTTGGCCTAAGAGGTGATTAGAGCTCAATTGAATTGCAATTGGACCCAAGGCAAGTGGATGAAATGATTCTCATGTGTTTTATCATGTTTTATGCAAAATCTTGATTTGTCTTCATTGATGGTTTTAATGAATTATCATGTTTGATGATTAGTCTTATTGACTTTGAACGATGATTTGATGAGATAATAAGGCAAGGAATAACCCAATTAATTGTGAAGATATGTATGGAAGAAGGGGGAAGAAAGGAAATGGATAGGAGTTGGACAAGAGAAGGATTCAACCAAATGGGTTGAGGTTCGCTACAGGGCCGATCGATCGCCCCATCAGGTCCGATCGATCGGACTGTAATTAACTGAGAGGGTTTGCAGGACCGATCGATCGCCCATCAGGTCCGATCGATCGGACTGTAATTAACTGAGAGGGTTTGCAGGACCGATCGATCGCCCATCAGGTCCGATCGATCGGACTGTAAATAACTGAGAGGGTCTTCAGGACCGATCGATCGCCCTTCAGGTCCGATCGATCGGACTGAATAAAAATGAACTGTAAAATGAGAGAATTATGGGACTATTTTCCAGATTCACCCCAAGTCCATACTCAAGTCCAATTCAGCTCTATCCCTTATCTTCTTATTTGAAGACATTGAACCTATAATGATGCGTTCAAACCCACGAAAGATTGGGGTATATTGTGAAGGGCTGTAGTGTGGAAGTATTGTTTGGAGGTCCAATGCTATTCAAGGATGGGTAAGGCATTATATGAAGTCCGAAGGAAGGAAGAACCTCATCGTGGAAACTCCATGAGGTTTTCTAGATTGATCAATGTGTATAAGGACCCGGAATGTCCCTAACTCTTAAAGAGTACCAAAATTTCATCATAACCGACATACGGGACCCTATTCGCACTGATTCAATCCTAGAAACCCCATTGTTGGCCTGTAAATGTATGAAAAACTATTTGTATTTAATTTTCAACTAAACTCTTATTTTGGGATTTCAAACCAACTTGATATGACTGGACTGTTACAAGAGTACTAAAAGTGATGTGTTTGGCTTTTGCTAACTGGTATATGGCGACTTGAGATGGATGTGTATTTGTGCCTATGGCACCCCGTTTCTTACTGTGCATAT
The DNA here is from genome assembly GCA_012931725.1 of Litsea cubeba. Taxonomy (NCBI): domain Eukaryota; kingdom Viridiplantae; phylum Streptophyta; class Magnoliopsida; order Laurales; family Lauraceae; genus Litsea; species Litsea cubeba. The sequence continues at coordinate 108,125,195 of CM022946.1, forward strand.
GATTTGATTTATCGTATTTGACCTATGAGTCGGCACCACTGAGCTTGGACGACCTCGTCGGTTTGATCCTCCGACTTGGGGTTCCTTCCCCTCCCGATAGCCAGCTGCAGTCTGGAATGTGCAGAGTTTTTACCCGGTTCGCTACCGTGGCCCCGCAGAGTATATATATATGTATATTATAATATTTATAGTTGTTCCTCCTCACCTCGTGTGACTGAGGACAATGATCTTGTTAGGGTATGCGCTCTCTTCACTTCGGTGAAGGGAGGATCTAGCTTGTGGGGTTGCCATCTTGACAGTTTCCAAATCCTTGTTACCTTACTGGATTTATTGCATATGTACTTCTTCTGAAATGATACATTGTCTTTTATAAAGTTCATTGTTTATCCATAAGTTTTCTTAACTCTTGCATAGCATCATTGTTTTATTATTGTTATGTCTTTTCACCCACCTGCCAGACCGTCGTGTCTGATCCATTTATTTTGGTACTCAGGTCCCGAGCTTATTGCCTTTGAGGAGGAGCCAGAGGAGGCGGTCGGTGCACCGCAACGAGTGATTGAGTGGCAAGCCGATGATGTCATGTAGACATTCGGCCTTGCCTTGAGAACGATACACCTTGGGAACTTGATATCTTTGGTTTAGATTTCATTTGGTTGTACGGTCTTTGTTGACCGTTATTTTGGGAGTTTTAATTAACTGATACTTTGTAATTACACTTAACTTTACTTTTGGGGAAAACATGCTTGATCATTGCTAATCCTGATATCTTATCATGTTAACCATAAATCAGTCTTGTTTATGGATTTGAATGGTATTAATATGGTTTACTACACGCTTCCGCAATCTTAAAAATATATTGAATATGGTTACATGTGAGATGATGTGTACAGATAATCCTCACCGCGGAACCCTGTGGGAAATCACGTGCACGGATAAATGTTCTTTTAATTCCGTGTGCGTTTTAGCCAAAGAGATGCACGTGGCGCGGCATCAACCCACCGTCCCGACCTCCCGGACTCGGATCCTTTCCCCTTTCGGTCCGGGGTCGCGACAAGGGGAACACTGAGATTTGGACAGAGGGGCAAATTATCTAAGAGAATCATTGGACCGTATGAGATCTTGAGTCGTATCAGGGAAGTAGCATATAGATTAGCTTTGCCCCCAGAGCTTTCGGGTGTGCACAATGTGTTTCACGTGTCAATGCTAAGGAAGTATGTCTCGGACCCTTCACACGTGCTAGATCACGAACCGTTGGATGTTCGAGAAGATGCCACCTACATTGAGAAACCGGCAGAGATTATTGACACTAAAGAGCAAGAGCTGAGAAACAGAACAATTCAGTCGGTAAAGATTTGTTGGGAGAATCATGGACCAGAAGAGGCCACTTGGGAACTTCGTGATCAGGTCCAGAAGAAATACCCTCAGCTATTTCCAGAGGTTAGTGATCATTTGGAGGACCAAATATGACTTTTAGGGGTGGAGGATGTCAGACCCCGACCCAGGCTTGGAATATTTAATTATATTTTAATCGTGATTAGTTGATAAGTGGGTTAGTGGTCGATTAGCTTAATTTTTAAGCTAGATTAGAATGTTGGAATAGCTTTGGGAATTTTCGAGAGTCGTTAACTTAGGCTTGACGCGGGCTGGGGCGCCCGTGTGTTGTGTGTGAACTTGGGGGCTTGACCTTGATTTCTGAAAAGAATCCCAATTTTTATTTATTTTGGCTCATTTCACTTAGATTATCAACTTTCATGTTTTGGCTGATTGGATTTAATGATCAGAAATCACGTTTTTCGAGAAAAAAAGGGCAAAATTGACCTTTCACACAAAATCTGTACCCAAATTTCAAAAATTTCAGAAATTGACAAAAATACACTTTTTGGAGAATAGAGATTTTGTTGATCGTTTTTGTCTTCTTCGTCGTTTCCATTCAGGGCCCGCAAATACCCTTTTCAGCCTTATAAAGATTGGGACCCACAAACCCATCTTATAAGAGAATAGTCTCTTCTTCCTTTCATTCTATCCTCGTCCTGCAACGTTTTGGAGCCAAGGGTTTTTCCCTCTCCCAGCAACTTTCTCTCTCCTCTTGTGTGCTTCCCTCTTGAGTGCTAAAGGGAGGATTGGTCTCCTAGACTTCTTCCTCATCATTCAAGCTTCTCATAGACCCCTTTTTCAAAGGATTTGGACTAGAACAAGGCTCTCTTTCAAGCCTCTCTTCGTTGTTTGGGCTCTTCAAGGTTAGCAATGGCTTTCCAACCTTGAAATCTTGGTTTTCCTCTTCATTTAGAGTGTTTTCATCACACATGCAAGAGTTTTCCCTTAAGATTTACAAATGTTTGATTTTAGGGTTCTTCTTGGGAAACTTTTGGGGGTTTTGTAGATTGGAAGCTTGAGACCCTAGAGAGTTGTTGGAAGAGTGTATTATCTCTCATCTTGGCTTGAGGCAAGTGGATTCTACAATTAATATGATGGTTCTACTTTATAAGTTTCATTTCATGGCATTTTCTTCCTATGTTCTAATCTTCTTATGATTCATAGAATTACCGTGGATAAATGGAGCAATGTTTATGTTTGATTCCACCTATGTTATTGTTTTGCAATGAATTGGAAAATTTTTTCAATTTGGTCATCTTGAAATTTAGCCTTCTTTATGTCAAGTCCTTGAGTTCAAAGAATGGAGGAAATCTTTGATTTAAAAGTGTTTTGTATGGTTGATTGGAATGATTAAATGATTGATGATTTGATGAGTTGAGGAGGTCAAGAAAGGGCCCAAATAATCATGGAGATGTGTATGGAAGAAGGGGAAAGAAAAATCAAGAAAAAAGGAATGAAAAAGATTACAAAAAGGGGAAGAACCCAGCTGAGCCGGACTGGATAGAGCCCAGTCCGCTCGAGCGACCCAGTGGGCCGCTCGAGCAGACCAGGTTCGCTCGAGCGACCCAGCTTCTGGATGGGCTTCGCTCGAGCGGACCTTGGGTCGCTCGAGCGAGCCCAGTCCAGCATCAGGGCCTGTTTTTAAGGTTTGTCTGGGCCCATTCAAGGACTGTTTTGGGCCAGGTTTGAGGTCTGTTTTGGGCTTGGTTTAAGGCTAGATTTGGGCCTGATTCAAAGAGGTTTAAATCAGTTTTGAGGGGACTTATTGGACTGTTTTCCAGGTTCATTTGAAGCCCATATTCAAGTCCAATTCAGCCCAATTCCTTTTCTATAATTGAAGCCCATTCAGCCCTTTTAAATCATAGAGCCATTATGTGAATTGGTTTGAACTACGAATAAAATCATTTGGGGAATCTTTCAAGTCTCAATGTACACTTCATCCCTCTTTATTGTCAAGGATCTTCTGTGGCACCAAATTACTATTAATTAATGACAATAGGGGGGTCAAATGTATATCAAGACGACCCGCGTTAGACTGTTGAATCATCATACACTAAATTCATTCCATGTTAAAAGGTTTTGTCCGGATCCATTTATAAATCTATTTGAATGCTTTGGGGTGGTTTACCACAATAATGGACATTGATAAGACTACTCATCTATTTTACTCGGATTTGTCAGTATGTGAGATATGTATTTGTTCGGAGTAGTTTTCTTATCGATTTTGGAAATATGTCCTTATGAACGGATTTGTATCACTTCAAGGTTTCGAACTTTTACTCTAATGGCACCACTAAGCTTAGGTTACCTTGTCGGACTGATCATCTGGCTTGGAATCTTTAAATTATCTGCCAGCTGCAGCTTGGATTCTGTCTGTACCGACCATGGCAACAGTTTTGTATCCGGTCCCACGTGTAGTGGCTACGGTTACGTTTGATAACGACCTTGTTCGTTCCGGTCCACGATTAGTGGCTACGGTTTCTGTCTGCTCCCGTTACTTCGGTAACAGGAGAATTTAGCTATACGTGGTTTGCCAATGTTTTATACGTTTGATGTTTTATCTTATGGTTCTTGTTTATTTCAACTTATTATAGTCTTGGAATTCGTTAATATTTAAGATGTCGATCTTTTATCTTGTCGTTTCCGTTATTTAGGATTTAATCGTAGTTCTCATTTATTTAATGTTTTACTCTTTCTATCATCCTATTATATGTTATATTTACTTGCCAGACCGTCGTGTCTGATCCTTTTGTTTGGTGCCAGATGTCGAGCCCCTTGCCGTTGAGGCGTACTTTGAGGCGGACCCAGTAGTTCTTGTGGAACGCGAGTGGCAGCCTGATGATGTCGCTTAGACGTCGGGTTGATTTCAGAGCTTCGATCACCTTTTAGGATAGATTCTATTTTGGGAATTTGTTGTAGCCATTGTTGTTTTTTTTTTTTTTTGGGAAATTGTAATTATTGGCTAACTTGACTTTTGTATTAAACTTGAAACTAACTTTGGGGCCTATCTATAGAATGTTTCTCTTTTTTATACTAGTCTTGAACGTTCTCATCATACACATATGTTATGGACTTTTATGTTTGCTAGAATGCTTCCGCGTAATTTATTCGTGTGAATGTGATTCTTATTAATCATTGTTGGATCGAATTTCGATGATCCTTACCAAGGAAACCTGTGGGAAACATGCATGTATGAGTGAAATTTTTCGGCTCATCGCGCCACGACCCCGAATGAAGGTCTTGTTTAACGGGTCCTCGGTCAGGGGGAGTGACAACAGGCTGGGCTGTTTCTGCCTGTCACACCCCGAAACCGGGCCCTGTAATGATCCGTCCTCGGGATGCAAAATTTTGGGATTAATTAAAATTTTTGTTGTATTTCCCAAGATCCGCGTGAATGAGGATAATAAAATTCCATCACGATCAGAATATATTTTCACGGAAGCTAATCATGGTGTTGTGACCCGAAGTCCGTGGCCATCGGATTCCGTGTCGCACTCGACCAATATCATAAAGCCATCACATAAGCAGACTGGCACAAATCACAATTCAAAGAATACTGAGCTGGTAGTAACAGGACTATTCATTTCCCACATATTCAAGTTACAATTAATAAGTGTCTTAATTACAGCCCAGGGAAAAGGCTAACAGAGCCATACAAAAATATCCAACTAAATAGAAATACTACCCCCAAAATATTACGAATTCCGGTGCCAAGCTTGACATTTATATGACATCGAAGGCAGCCTCTCGCATCAGACCTGCGGTTCCACCGCCTCCTCCGATCAAACCCCTAAAAACGGAAGGAGAGAAAATCTGGCACCAAACAAACAGGGTCAGACACGACGGTCTGGCAAGCAAATAAACAAGTAATATGGTAATGAGCATTTGTAAAACCTTATGGGATAATTGAAAATCCATTTAAAGAGTCTAAACAGTAATAGTAATAAATCATGATAAAATGATTGAAAGTCTGAACATAAATATCAAAGCAGATAATGAACCGTATCTGAAACATAGATATCTTAAAAAGAGGACAGCCTACATAAAACATTTAATAATTGGAAATACATTTAAAATTCTGAATAATAAAGACAATGCGATAAAAGATCGATTTCTTAAACATTAACAAATTCAAAGACTAATATGAGCATAAGTAAATAAGAATCCTAAAACAAGATATCAAACGGATAAAACATTGGCAAACCACATATAGCTATATTCTCCCATTACCGAAGTAACAAGAATAGATGGAACCGTAGCCACTACACGTGGGACCGAAAACAGAATCAGAACCGTAGCCACATACAAGTGGGACCGGCAGATCAAGACCGTTGCCATGGTCAGTACAGACAGAATCCAAGCTGCAGCTGGCAGACAGATTAAAGATCCTAAGCCGGGTGATCAGCCCGACAAGGTGACCTAAGCCTAATGGTGCCTTTAGTTTTTAAAACCTGAACCAATACAAATCAAAATACTAATCCCTTTGGCTCATGGGCTCACACTACAAAGCTCTGGCCCCATCTTGCCTCGAGCTTTTATTTTCAAAATAACAGCCTTATCGATGTATTTCCGAATGTGGCGAACCACTCAAATCTCCTTCCAAATCGATTCGTAGAAAACATACGAATTTATGTGGCAAACCATTCAAATCTATCTCAAATCAATTCATACAAAAACATACGAATTTATGTGGCAAACCATTCAAATCTATCTCAAATCAATTCATAGAAAAACATACGAATTTCCATGGTAAACCACTCAAATACACATCAAAGCAATTTGTATAAAAATCATACGATCAATCCTTTCGAACATGGCAGACCACATGATTCTATAACAAATCACTGATGCTATTCAAATTAGTTTACCGAAGAATACATATACATTTCTGACTTGAAATGGAGTAAAAAAATGTAGAATGACTTAATGACTTACCAAGAGGCTATCTCAATACACACTTAACCTTTTAAACATTGATTAATAAAAAGAACATGTTGATGCCAATGAAAATCCACAACATTTAAAATGATAGAGTGTGCATTGAGACTTGAAAGATTCTCGGGTAATTCCACATATATTCATTCTCTCATTGTTCTCATTCCATTTCACAATTTTCCAAGTATCACAATTTACCTAAATCTTTCATGGGCTTCTATGCATCATTACAGGTCCAATGGCTTCAAATAAGAAGAAAAGGGATTGGGCTGAATTGGACTTGAGTATGGGCTTGAAGTGAGTCTGGAGAAAGGTCCAACAATCCCCTTTTTGCAGCTCTTCTCATTTCAGTCCGATCGATCGGACTCATTGGCTGATCGATCGGACCTGAAATGCTCTCAGTTATTCACGGTCCGATCGATCGGACCTGAAATGCCCACAGTCTGATCGATCGGACAGCGGCGAATCTCAGCCTATTTGGTTGGATCCCTCTTTTGTCCAATCCTTTCTTTCGCCTTCTTCCAAACACAACTCCATGAGTATTTGGGCCCTTTCTTGACCTCCTCAACTCATCAAATCATCATTCAATAATCATTCTAAACAACCATTCAAACACTTTTAAATCAAAGATTTCCTCCATTCTTTGAACCCAAAGACTTGACATAAATAAGGCTAATTTTAAGATAACCAAATTCAAAAACCAAGTTCCAATCCATTGCAAAACAATAACACAAATAGATTCAAATATAAACATTAATTCATGGAAAATCCATAGATCACAAAGAGGTTTGAGCATAGAAAGAAATGCCATGAAATGAACTTATAAAGTAGAACCATCATATTAATTGTAGAATCCACTTGCCTCAAGCCAAGATGGAGTGAAAATCATTCAAGGATGGTCTTCCTATGGTCTCAAGCTCCAAATTCTCAAAACCCGCAAAAATAGCTCAAGAAGAAGCCCTAGAAAACCAATCCATTGCAAATCTCAAGGAAAACCTTTACATATATAACAAAAACATTCTAAATGGTTTGGAAAACCAAGATTTGAAGAAAGAAATCCATTGCTAACCTTTTTTTAAGCTTAAACAAGGAAGAAGAGCTTGGAAAAGTGGCCTCTCCTAGGTCAAATCTTTCGAAAATGGTGTCTTTGGAAAGCCAAGAGAGAGGAGGAGAAGATTGGGAGATCAATCCTCCATTTAGCACTCAAGATGGGAGCTATCTAGAAGAGAGAGAAAATGGCTGGGAGAAAACCCTAGGCTCCTCTCTTCATTGCAGGAAAATGAAAAATGGGAAGAAGAAGAACCCATGGTGGTTTTATAAAGGGTTAAGTGGGCTGGGCCCCATGGGCCCCAACATTACAAAGGCTGAAACTAACATTTGTGGCTCCTGAATGAGATCGACGAAGAAGAAAAAATCGATCAACGAAATATTTACTTTCCAAAAAGTCTATTTTCCCCAAATTCTGAGATTTTCGAAATTCAAGTACAGATTTAGTGTGAAAAGTCAATTTTGCCCTTTTTCTCAAAAAACATATTTTCTGATCATCAAATCAAAATGGTCAAAACATGAAAGTTGTTAAACTTAATAAAATGAGTCAAAAGGAGCAAAATTTGTAATTTTCCAAAATAAGAATAATTTCTCACAAAAATACAAATCATATGGACCGGGTCAAACCAAAGTCAACGGTCCTCAAAATCTCCAAGGCTATGAAAAATCTAGTCAAACTCAAAGACAAAGTCAAACCAACTCTAATCTTGCTTTAAAAGCTAAATCATGATTAAAACAATACTAAACAGAGAAATTGGGGGTCGGGGTCTTACACTACCCAAACCCAGTCCCATTTTGGCTGGGCTTTAAAAATATTGTCCAAGCCCAGCCCTCCGGGCTCAAATTCTTTTAAAAACCCTAAATTTTCGGGCTTGGGCCGGGCCGGGCCGGGTACCTGTTTCAACGCGTCCCATTGATAGGCCTACATAACCCCATTATATTTTAGAGAGCTACTAATGCCACGTCCCAAGCTTCTCAGAGCACATCCCTTCTCTCTACACACCCCAATCAAGTGAGAAGATTTTTAGAATTTCTCTCTACACACCCCATTATTGCCAAAATATCCCTCCCTCCACCTTCATTTTCTCAATTCACTCCCCTCCTTCCCCCTCTCCATCTCCCTGCCGTCGTTGCCCACTGCCCTCTCTTTCCCTCTCCCTCTCTCTACCTGCCGCCATCTACCTGCTGCCCTTTCCCCATCCGGCGGTGCTGCCAAATGGGATGGTGGTGGCTGGGCTGGGATTAGGTTAGGGGTGGGTGAGTGTAGAAAGCAGTTGGGGAGGGAGAGGCTTTTGATAGATGTCCTATTAAGTAGTTTTACATAGAAATATATTGGTCATATAACAAATAAAATGTGCTTAGAGAAACTTGGATTGTGGCAATATCATTCTATATTTTGTTCTCTCTTGATGCTTCACCTCACTTTACATCAATCCACCATCCATCCAAACACGAGTTTTGCAACATATGTATCATTTTTGTCCTTAAAACCCATTTTCATATCGCATGCGCAAAAGGCAAACAACCTTTCCCTAAAAGAAAAAAAAGTACACAGTACCTTCCCTACCTTCTTAAGTAAGGCATGGATTGAATATTGTTTCCAAATAGAAGAAAATTCATGAGGCAAACATAACATTACTCGGTCCGGCCTAGCCCTTAAATTCTACATTGAAATGAGCCAACCAACCAAATTAAAACAAACAGAAGAAGCCTCCTTCCTCAATCCTCACACTCCTTAAGCTGCTTCAAATGGCCTTTTCAACTCTCTCTCTTCCATCTTTTCTTCACCCTTTTCAACAATCTCCATTCCCTCTACCCATCAAAATTCTTGCAGATCCCATCAAACACCCATCTTGTTACACCCCGAACCTAATTAATCTTGATTAGTGCTAATAAATTGAGATTTAACCAAATTAATTTTCTTGATTTCAAATTATGATAAATTAGTGTTAATTAACATGATTGAGTTAAGATGGTTGAGTCTCGAACCATAAATAGATGAGTTGAGACCGATTTGACTCAGTTTAATAGGATTAAAGGCTTTTTTCGTAATTAATGATTTTTGTAAATTACATTATTTGCATGTCATTCTACTACCAACGCATGTATCTTATCGAACACGCTAATTTTCGTATTTAACTTGACCTCATTTGACCAACCATGAATAAGTGGACCCTCATTAGACTCAAAATGAAAATAACCAAAGTTAGTGGGCTTATTTACAAAAAGACTAACCTTATCCCTTTATTAAGCTAAACCCACCCCTTTCATTCATTCCTTTCTCTCCTTTTCTCTCTACAACTCTTCTTCTCCCATTCCCTTCACCTTTCTCTCTTCTCCAATCTCTACTAGAAGAAATCCAAGGGGCCTTTTGGAACTAAGAGTGAACCCATCTTCCTCTCCTTCATCTTTCTCCTTGATTTAGTTGACAAGAAGTCTTCCCATCTGTGAGGCCCCACCCCTTGTGGGCCCTCAATTTGAGTTTGAATACTAAATTATAGCCTAAGACTATGTATTATACTAATTATGGGGTTTAGTTAATTGTAAATAGGTGTTTTCCTAGGTTTTTAGTTGTTTAGCCTCGTTGTGTAATTAGTAGAGTCAATAGGGTGTCTTTTGTTATTTCTAGAGTTAGTTTGTTTGTCAGAGGCCCTAGCTTAGAATTAGTATTTACTATAGGGGGTGTCCACTAGAGAAACCTACCTAAAGACCAAAATGCCCATAACCCTAGCCCTAATCCTATTCAAACTAAAAGGGTACTTTAGTCCCTAGCCCAAGCCCCCAACCTATATAAGCAAACCCTCCCATGCCATACGATGGCTACTGTTATTCTCTCTCATTTCCCCCTCTTTTCTCTCTTCTTCCCACATTTCCCTCCAACTCTCTCCCAAATTCCCTCCAAAATCTACCTCTCTTTCTCTCTCTAGAACTCTAAGGAGAAGAAAAAGAAGGCCTACTACGACCTCAGCTGCAACCTATTACTTGGATTTCTCTCTGTCTCAATCATCTCTTCTTCCCTTTCTAGTCAAGGTAAGTGCCTTCTTCTAGTTCCATTCCATTAGAAAGTTCTTTTTCTCTCTCTAGATCTCCTTCCTTATAGCAATTCTCTTGTGGATATGGGTATAGGAGTAGAGATCTCTTCTAGATCTAAGTTCTGGGGCTGGTTCTAGACAGAGAAGACCATATGAGATGGGATTTCTTTTATTTGGCTTGGATCTCTATTTCTCTCTCTTTCCTTCTTGCAATTGATTAGAGGCAAGTGCAATATGCTTACTTAATATAGAATGGGTGTTTACTGTTTTTGATTCTCTGTATTTATATTTAGATGATGTTAGAACTGTAAGATTTACCTTTGAGCATGTTTTCATGGATGACTAGCCATTGATGGATGGGTTATTCTCATTTGGAAGATCAATGGCCCATGGATTGGATGGTTGGATGTATATTGGAGTGCTTTTCATGTTTCTGGATGTGTATGTGGTGTTTGGATGAGATTGGATGGAATTGGGTAAAAATTAGATTGAAGAAGATGAAGTCCGAAATCCTGGAAATTTCCCGAGCTCAATGTACCTCGGTCGACCGAACACATTGAAAATTGGAAAATCAGTTATTTTCTTCCACATGCTATTTCTTTGACCGAGCTCAGTGTTGACCGAGCTCAAGTATTGGCCGAGCTCAAGTATTGGCTGAGCTCAGGTGTGGGCCATGCTCAGGTGTTTGAGCGAGCTGGAAGAAATGGGCGAAAGCTGTATTTCTCATTTTGACCGAACTCAGTATTTTGGTCGAGCTCAGTGTTTGGCCGAGCTCAGTGTCTTAGCTGAGTTTACTGTTTGGCCGAGCTCAGTATTTTAGCCGAGCTCAGTGCTTGACCGAGCTCAGTGCTTGACTGAACTCAGTGCTTGACCGAGCTCAGTACTTGACCGAGCTTATTAGAGCTAGAGACCGAGCACACTGGAAATTCCAAAATTCAGGACTTTATCTGATGGGTGAAGACTCTCTGATCCTAGTGTGCTGGGTCGACCGCCCAGGCCAGGAGGTCGACCGAGCACACTGTGTACAGTAACTTTCCCAGATTTTAGTTTCTAATGTTGTGATCGTTCGTGGGGCCCATTGACCATCCAAATGGACTTTTATCACTGTGCCAAGCCCGAGTCAATGGTGTGGCTCAACCTTGACTCATGGGGTCCACTCATTAGGATCCAGGTTGTGTAATCTAAGATGATTCGACCCTTATATGTTACAAATGATGCTCATAACTTCTGGAGCACCAAACACAGTATCCATTAGCATTTGAGGTTTCATTTAAAGATCGAATTACCTGAGATAGACCTGAACCTGAAAGTGGACCATGTACTTAGGTTGGACTGTTGATATATCCCGTTGATTCATATACTTGGAGACTTATCTCCTTATGCCATTGTTGTCACTCTATTGTCCTTATTAGTACTGCTTATACCTGTTAATTAAATGGAAAATGGATAACCAAACCTAGGACTACTTAAAGGTGGCCCGGTGGTATGAATGGGTGAACATTAACCCGTGTCTGTGGCTAGGCGGGCCCTTTTATGGCCTAAGTTTGGATGTGGATTACCCTAGACTGGAGAGGTTGAGTTTTATGGATTTGTACCTCATTATGAATGTAATGGACTGTATATCATTGGAAATGGACTTATCTTTTCATTTGGACTGTTATAGACCAGGCCATGTATTTGGTGGGCCTTGGTATGGATCCAATGATTGGATTCGGACCTAGATTGTGATCCATGGATTGTATTGGGTACTTGGACCTCTTAGGGATATTGTTAGGACCTTGTTCACGCAAGGCAAAGCCTAGATAGACACAGACCCTTATTGTTTCCCGAGTCGACATAGACATTCACTCAGTTGATCTAAGCTCAGCGAGTTGGACTGATCATCACTAGTAGGAGCTATTGAGAGTGTTGTGTGGGCTATCATGATGAGCATTGTTGGAGATGGACGGTGTGATACCGGGTCCGGTCTTAGAGTGTGTTGTGGATGTTATTTGTGGGGCTAGATAATCCCTAGCATTGTGAGGTTTCCCCACCGCGACTGTGTTTAGTATGGGAGGGCTGTGATATAATATCCTGCGGTATCCAGCTTGTGTGAATGTGCCATATTGTGTAGGTTTAATATTATGTTTATCCTGATTCTACACTATTTATCTAGCTTAACTGTCTAGAATCTATACCATTGTTATTCTCTTAACTTTATTGCCGTCTCTACTCATTTTGATACATGCATCCTATATTACTTGCATACTGTGACTTGCAAGATCTTTAGATATGATCCATTCTTGGTGCTTAGGTCTTGACCTCGAGTTCGAGGGCGATGCGTACGCACTCGTAGAGGCGCCCGTAGTAGGAGACTACGGATGGAGACCGGCCGACCAAGAGGTCGAGCCGGAGGGTGGAGAGCCAGCACCTAGGGCTTGAGCGCCTTTCTTATTTTGGGCTTTTGAGTGATATTTGTAGTGAGTCCGGTAGTTAGTAGAAAATGTGTAATAAACCTTTACTTTCATCATTTGACATTTTTAGGCTAGACTTCAGCCAGTTATACTTGATATATCATTTGTGATACCATATGCTTCCTCTATCTTTGTTATTGCTTCCGCTTTACTCTTTATGCTTCCGCATATGAACCATTGATATTTTGTTGTTCAAAAAGTTTTAAAATTGGACCTCACTGCGGACCTACGATCTTGGAAGTTCTCGGATTTTCTGGGAAGTAGCACGCCAATTCGGTACCTTGACGGTTTTCTCGGTATTCGGAATTGGGGCGTTACACCATCTCCTCTCTTCTTTCTCAAATTCGGAATAGTATTCAAGAGGTAGGCAACAATCCTCCATTTTAGTGATTTTGAGTTGTATTAGAGTAAAGAGACTCCCTTCTACCCATGCATGTGTGTTTATTAGCTTTTCCATATGTATTGTGATTAGCGTTTGGAATATTTTGGGGGTTTTGGCCTCTTGAGCTATATAGAGTGAAGAGAAGGCTTGAAAGCTTGCATTTGAGGCAAGTATAAGCTCTAAATGTGATTTACATAATGTATGTGCTCATTGATTTATAATAGTCAAGTTTTGTTGATTTTAGTTAATTGATTAATGAATGTTTTATGATTTATAAAAAAATTGATTTAATGGAAAAAGGAGGAAAGGGATTCAAAGTTATGTTTGGAGCATGAAGACTCCATATTTGCAGGTTTTAATAGTGATGAAGAAGTTAGAAAAGAAGAAGAAGAAGAAAACTAAAAAATTAGAGTTTTTGAAACCCTGGACAGTTCACTCGAGCGAACTGGAGCGTTCGCTCGAGCGAACCTGAAACCTGGACCTAGGCTCGAGTGACCAAGGGGATGCGCTCGAGCGACCAACTCTCTGGAATGGGTCCGCTCGAGCGAACCTGAAGCCATTATTTGGCCTTCTTTTAACCCACCTTTTGAGTGAAAGTATCACTCGTAACCCCTAATTAACCTCCTTAATCACCCCTAATGGGTGGTTAAGGTATATAACCCCTTCCATAAATTTAGGTTCATTTTAGATTTATGCCCTTAAATGGTTCCCTTAACCTTGTAATTTAGCCCAATGGAAATCACTAATCTATTATTAGGCCATGAAGATCAATTTAGAGATTCAACGTATTTTTATAATAAATGACACCAAGTGAACATAATGTGTTGATTCTCTTAATTAATCTTGTATTGGATAGTAATAGGCTATGTGAATAATTAAATTAGTTAATAACTGTCTTAATTCCTTTAAATAATTGTATTGTACATTGAGGTTGAAGATTTATTCATAACAAATTTCATTTGATAAATTGATCATATTGTTTACAATATTTGATTTTAATATTTATTCTTTTAAATCATTATTTAATTGTTATACAATTATTTAATGTTTGATGGAGGAATTGAGTTGAATAAGTATTTGATTATTGAAGATTACTATTTGATTTGATTTGTGAATAAACACATAAACTTATTTGAAATGATTTTATTTGATTTATTTGAGACGACACTACATAGCTATAATATTTGATACCTGACGGGGTTAATTCGATTTGTATTATTTGAGACTACTGCAGTATATCGTCTGGAGTAACCGGAACTCTAGAACCGGGTAGCCAGCTAGCCTTGGGCCGGGCAGTTGGTGACATCCCAACTAGATTTGATTTGCTCTCATTGAGAGAATAAGCTAATGTAGTTGCCTATTTGAATAGATATAATTATTATTCATTTGGAATTTCAAAAAGTATGATTTTACTTAATTAATACAATTGTCTAGTTATCTCCTTTTATCGTCATCTCGTGATTCTTATCATTTAATTTTCTTGAAAAGTTATGTGTATCCTATTTATTGCTTATACTTGCTATATTGTTATATTAAGATACTACACTTGGTGTCACAGGCGCAAATGCAACTCCTGGCCTTGCAGAGGCCCAGAAGGGAGCGGAGGTTACCCAAGAGGTACATTTAGGATTAGAGGAGTGCCCTGGTGTAGGGCCCATGTAGAGACTCCTCGACGCGGAGAGCACCAAAATATTTTGAGAGCTTATAGTTAGAAGTGTGATTGACTTCTTTTGCGTGGGTCACACTAGCTTTCATTCTTTTGTCATATTTTTGGTATTGATACTTAGGACATTCTGTAGAACTTTCTTTTGTATAAACAATGTGTATAAATGTATAATTCTTTTTGTATCAAACTTGAATATTCTAAATGGATTGTATAGGGATATGATATTCATTTTGTTCAGCTTCCGCTATATTAACTGTTGATTAATGGTTTTTTAGTGAGTTTTGACTCACGAGTGGAATAGTTTTTCTCCTTCGTGTGCTTGTACTTGGTTCGCGACAGGTACATTCACACAGGAGTATGTGTAACACACCTCGGGGATTACCCTAGGCCAGGGTGATTCGGGACCGGGATGTGACATACGTAAGTATGGTATCAGAGCCCTGTCAGTCTTTCTAAAAGACTTAGTAACCAATTAGGAATCGTTGTGAGTATACATTAGAATTGATTTGTAGTGTAGATTTGTTGAGATCATTTTGTTGTTAGTGTTGTATTGTTATTAGTAATTGTAGATAGGAGAGAGATAGAATATAGTTGTAACCTAAATTTTGAAACTATTTTGCAGATAGATGGCATCCGGTTCCGTAAGTGGCAATAATGAATCTCACAATAGTGATCCTTTTGTGGTGGTTGATAACGACCCACCGAATGTGGATGCTCGTCTGATGATGCTCATAGAATAAGTGGCCAAGACGAATGAACAAATAGCCTTGTTGATGGCTGGCCAAGGACCACAACCTGCAAATCAGTTGAGAGGCAATGACCCGAATTCCCTATATGAAAGATTCCGAAAAAGAGGAGCTACGGAATTCCATCGCAACGAAGATGCTATTAAAGCAGATGAATGGCTGGATCATATTGGCGATGTCTTTGAGACTATTACCTGCGACAACAAACAAAAGGTCGTGCTCACCGCTTCTATGTTTCGAGGGACATCAAATATATGGTGGAAAAGTGTGAAAGAACCCCTCAAGCTTTTACCTGAAGAGACCGTATGGGAGACCTTTAAGAAGTAATTCCGCAGAAAGTTCATATTAATTCCGCAGAAAGTTCATACCTGATCATATTAGAAGGAAGAAACAAAATGAGTTCTTGACCCTGCAGCAAAATCAGAGGACTATGATGGACTACGTTCATACCTTCCTACAACTGTCCAAATATGCTGAGGATCTGATAAATACTGAGGAGAAGAAGGTAGATAGATTTATTAAGGGCATGAATTCAGCATATGTAGAACATGTGACAGCCTTTCAGAGACCAGCTACGTTTGATGATGCAGTAGACAGAGGTTTTTCTGCAGAAGAGGCAGCTTTGAGAAAAAGGGGCAATGACTACAAGAGAAGCTCATCGTTTTCTTGGAAAGGACAACAAAGCAAAAAACAGAAGGGCATAATGATTGGTACTTCTAAATGTAATACCTGTGGCAAGGGTCGCCCCACAGAAAAATGCTGGAGAAACACAGGAGCATGCATCATATGTGGATCGATGGAGCACAAAGCCGCAACTTGCCCTAAGAACAGAAGTGTTTATCGAGGATTTTAGCAACAATTCCCTCAGCAACAAGCCAAGCTAACATTACTGGCTGCACCCATGCGTATGGCACTACCGGCACCACCAAGGCCACAACGTAACAACAACAACAACAAGGAGGGCCATGGCAACAACGTCAACAAGCCAGACAGCGACCCCAGCAAGCAGGGAAGATCTTTGCCATGGATCATGAGTAGGCAGCGGCAGCTGGAAATGTAGTTGAAGGTGTTGTTTTGATTTGTATGAAGAATGCTAAGACCTCGTTTGATTCGGGGTCATTACATTCATTTTTAGCGCCCCATTTTGCTTGTGATATTCAGCAACCATCAGAGTTGCTACCTTTTGTTTTGATGGTGACTACCCAGCGAGTAGCCTGTGAGAGCTACTATCCAGATTGCAACATTCAGATCGGAGGACTTATCATACCAGCGGATCTGATCATCCTAGCGATGCACGACTTTGATGTCATCCTCGGAATGGACTGGCTCGCGAAGCATTGGGCTTGTGTAGACTGCTTCTACAAGACGATCACCTTCAAAGTACAAGAACCTAAGACAAATGTGATCTTCGAGGGTATGTGGAGAGAGAAGTCCAACTCTGGACTAGTGTCAGCTCTGGATGCTGTGAAGCTTCTAGAACATGGCTGTGAAGGATATTTTGCTTTCATCACTGTGACGCCCCGGAGTCCCACATCGACTATAGAGAGGAAAGTGATTGGGATTATAGGTAGAGCTTACACCCTTACCTTGCATGAGGCCTTTTGATGGGTTGAGGCCCATCAGAAACAAAACCGTGAGGCCAGTGGGCCAAAGCGGACAATATCATGCATGCGTGTAGGGTGGGGCGTTATAAATGGTATCAGAGCCGACTCTCAACTAGTTCGAGTGTGGGTCCCCTGCCGTGGTTTGGTGCAAGTGGGCGGGCAGGCTACTGTACAGGGACGTGCAGCCCTAAAGGGGGTGGAATGTGACGCCCCGGAGTCCCACATCGACTATAGAGAGGAAAGTGATTGGGATTATAGGTAGAGCTTACACCCTTACCTTGCATGAGGCCTTTTGATGGGTTGAAGCCCATCAGAAACAAAACCGTGAGGCCAGTGGGCCAAAGCGGACAATATCATGCATGCATGTAGGTTGGGGCGTTACAATCACCAAGAAGCAACCAGTCGCGAAACTAGAAGAAATTCCAGTGGTGTGTGAATTCCCTGACGTGTTTCCAGATGAAGTTCCGGGACTACCCCCTCCTAGAGAAGTGGATTTTCCCATATACCTGATTTCGGGTACAGCTCTAATTTCGAAGGCTCCTTACAGGATGGCTCCAACAGAACTCAGAGAATTGAAGGAGCAACTGCAAGATTTGTTGGACAAAGGACTTATTCGCTCGAGTATTTCACCTTGGGGAGCTCCGGTCTTGTCCGTGAGGAAGAAGGACGGTTCTCTTCGATTGTGCATAGACTATCGGCAAATCAACCAAGTGACAATAAAGAATAAGTACCCTTTGCCTCAGGTCGACAAACTGTTTGATCAACTTCAAGGAGCGGCTCACTTTTCTAAGATCGATCTCAGATCCGAATATCACCAATTAAGAGTTCGTGAGCAAGACATCGAGAAGACCGCTTTTAGGATGAGATATGGCCACTATGAATTTCTTGTAATGCCATTTGGATTAACCAATGCACCGGCAATTTTCACGGCGTTGATGAATAGGATTTTTGCTCCTTACCTAGACCAATTCATTGTGATTTTTATTGATGATATTTTGGTTTACTCGAAATCAAGAGAAGAACATGCAGACCATCTCAAGTTATCCCTTCAGCTTTTGAGGATTCATCAATTGTATGCTAAATTTGAGAAGTGTGCATCTGGCTTGAACAAGTGGCTTTCATAGGACACATTGTTACTCGAGATGGCATTAGAGTAAACCCAGCTAAAATAGAAGCAATCATTAACTGGCTTAGTCCGAGAAATATAGCAGAGATCAAGAGTTTCTTGGGTCTTGCGGGGTACTATCGTAGATTTGTGAAAGATTTTTCAAATATTTCAGCCCCGTTCACAAAATTGACTAGGAAAGACGTGCCATTTATTTGGACGGAAGAATATGAATCAAGTTTCCAGACCTTGAAGGAAAAGTTGACAACCGCCCCGGTTTTGTCGTTACCTGAAGGTACAAGAGGATTTGTGATTTATAGTGATGCATCTAGAGTTGGTCTGGGGTGTGTTCTTATGCAACATGGTAAAGTTATAGCTTATTGATCAAGGCAATTGAAAAATCATGAAAAGAATTATGCCACCCACGATCTAGAATTGGCCGCTATAGTGTTTGCATTGAAAATTTGGAGACACTACTTGTATGGAGAACAATTTGAAGTACATTCAGATCATCATAGCCTACAATATCTATTTTCTTAGTAGGATATTAATATGAGGCAGAGGCGGCGGTTAGAATTTATAAAGGATTATGATTTTCCCATCAAATATATTCCAGGAAAAAGAAATGTGGTGGCAGATGCTTTGAGTAGGAAGTCTTCACTAACCACAGCTATGAGTGCTCAATGGATTGAGTTAGATATTTTTAAAGAGTTTGATGTGAAAATCTAGTTGATCAATGATTCTATGATGTTAGCTACTATGTTAGTGGTCGAACCTACGTTGATGCAACGAATCAAAGATGAACAATTTGAAGATCCTGATTTGGCCAAGATTAGAGATCACATTGCTGATAGACCAGATTTTCAGTTGGTGGATGGAGTTCTATATTTTAGAGACCGACTATGTGTGCCGAAGACCCAACATCTGACAACTCCAATCATGACTGAAGTGCATTGTGCTAGATATGCCATGCACCCTGGGAGTACGAAGATGTACATAGATTTCAATAGACAATTCTGGTGGAATAATATGAAGAGGGATTGCAGAATTCATATCAAAGTGCTACACATGTCAACGGGTGAAGTTCGAACATAGGAAGCCTCCAGGCTTATTGCATCCTCTACACGTTCCTAGTGGAAATGGGAACACATTTCGATGGACTTCGTGTCAGGTTTACCGTTGACCAGTCGGAAGAATGATGTGATTTGGGTGATTGTTGACCGGTTGATGAAATCAGCCCAGTTTGTTCCTTTCAAGAAGGGTATGAAATTTAACGAGATGGCCAAGCTTTTTGTAAAAGAAATTGTCCGACTACATGGCACTCCGGTTTCGATAGTTTCCGACAGAGATTCGAGATTCGTCTCTTCATTTTGGCAATCATTTCAGCAGTCCATGGGTACCAAACTCAGTTTCAGCACCGCTTACCATCCACAAACTGACGGACAATCCGAACGCACCATACAAACCCTAGAAGACATGCTACGAGGTAGTGTCCTCGATTTTAGTGGTGAATGGGATAGCACTTGGCCCTGTGCGAATTCGCTTACAACAACAGTTTCCATTCAGCTATTGGGATGCGGCCACTTGAAGCTCTTTACGGACGTAGCTGTAGAACCCCAGTATGCTGGGAAGAAGTCGAAACAAGAAGCTTTCATGGATCTACTATTATTGCCGATACAACAGAGAAGGTTATTCAGGTTCGAGAAAGATTGAAAGATGCTCAATCCAGACAGAAAAGCTATGTAAATAATCGAAGAAGAAAGCCTGAATCTCAAGTTGGAGATTGGGTGTTTTTGAAAGCATCTCCTATGAAGGGCATGATACGGTTCGGACAGAAGGGCAAACTTGCATCAAGATATGTGGGACCGTTCAAAATTAAGAGTCGAATTGGTGATGTAGCTTACAGACTCACCCAACCTCCTGAATTCACGGGCGTACATGACGTCTTCCATGTGTCGATGCTCCATAAATATGTTCGAGATCCATCTCACGTCATACAATACAATGAAGTCCAAATCAAGCCTGACTCAGCATATATTGAACATCCACTTCATATTATCGATGAGAAAGAACAAGTGTTGCGGACGAGGACAATTCATTGGGTAAAAATTCTATGGGAGCATCATGGACCAAAAGAAGCTACGTGGGAGCTTGAAGAGCAAGTCGCATGACACTACCCCGAGCTTTTCACCAAGGTATGATTATTCGGAGGATTGAATGATTCCTAGAGGGGGAGAAATGTTACACCCAAACCTGATTAATCTTGATTAGTGCTAATAAATTGAGATTTAACCAAATTAATTTGCTTGAATTCAAATTATGATAAATTAGTGTTAATTAACATGATTGAGTTGAGATGGTAGAGTCTCGAACCATAAATAGATGAGTTGAGACCGATTTGACTCAGTTTAATAGGATTAAAGGCTTTTTTCATAATTAATGATTTTCGTAAATTACGTTATTTGCATGTCATTCTACTACCAACGCATGTATCTTATCGAACACGCTAATTTTCGTATTTAACTTGACCTCATTTGACCAACCATGAATAAGTGGACCCTCATTAGACTCAAAATGAAAATAACCAAAGTTAGTGGGCTTATTTGCAAAAAGACTAACCTTATCCCTTTATTAAGCTAAACCCACCCCTTTCATTCATTCCTTTCTCTCCTTTTCTCTCTACAACTCTTCTTCTCCCATTCCCTTCACCTTTCTCTCTTCTCCAATCTCTACTAGAAGAAATCCAAGGGGCCTTTTGGAACTAAGAGTGAACCCATCTTCCTCCCCTTCATCTTTCTCCTTGATTTAGTTGACAAGAAGTCTTCCTATCTCCTCTCTTCGTTCTCAAATTCGGAATAGTATTCAAGAGGTAGGCAACAATCCTCAATTTTAGTGATTTTGAGTTGTATGAGAGTCAAGAGACTCCCTTCTACCCATGCATGTGTGTTTATTAGCTTTTCCATATGTATTGTGATTAGGGTTTGGAATATTTTGGGGGTTTTGGTCTCTTGAGCTATATAGAGTGAAGAGAAGGCTCGAAAGCTTGCATTTGAGGCAAGTATAAGCTCTAAATGTGATTTACATAATGTATATGCTCATTGATTTATAATAGTCAAGTTTTGTTGATTTTAGTTAATTGATTAATGAATGTTTTATGATTTATAAAAAAATTGATTTAATGGAAAAAGGAGGAAAGGGATTCAAAGTTATGTTTGGAGCATGAAGACTCCATATTTGCAGGTTTTAATAGTGATGAAGAAGTTAGAAAAGAAGAAGAACAAGAAAACTAAAAAATTAGAGTTTCTGAAACCCTTAACTAAAAAATTAGAGTTTCTGAAACCCTTGACAGTTCGCTCAAGCGAACTGGAGCGTTCACTCGAGCGAACCTGATACCTGGACCTAGGCTCGAGCGACCAAGGGGATGCGTTCGAGCGACCAGCTCTCTGGAAGGGGTCCGCTCGAGCGAACCTGAAGCCATTATTTGGGCTTCTTTTAACCCACCTTTTGAGTGAAAGTATCACTCTTAACCCCTAATCAACATCCTTAATCACCCCTAATGGGTGGTTAAGGTATATACCCCATTCCATAAATTTAGGTTCATTTTAGATTTATGCCCTTAAAATGGTTCCCTTAATCTTATAATTTAGCCCAATGGAAATCACTAATCTAGTACTAGGCCATGAAGATCAATTTAGAGATTCGACGTATTTTTATAATAAATGACACCAAGTGAACATAATGTGTTGATTCTCTTAATTAATCTTCTATTGAATAGTAATAGGCTATGTGAATAATTAAATTAGTTAATAACTGTCTTAATTCCTTTAAATAATTGTATTGTACGTTGAGGTTGAAGATTTATTCATAACAAATTTCATTTGATAAATTGATCATATTGTTTACAATATTTGATTTTAATAGTTCTTCTTCTAAATCATTATTTAATTATTATATAATTATTTAATGTTTGATGGAGGAATTGAGTTGAATAAGTATTTGATTATTGAAGATTACTATTTGATTTGATTTGTGAATAAACACATAAACTTATTTGAAATGATTTTATTTGATTTATTTGAGACGACACTACATAGCTATAATATTTGATACCTGACGGGGTTAATTCAATTTGTATTATTTGAGACTACTGCAGTATATCGTCTGGAGTAACCGGAACTCCAGAACCGGGTAGCCAGCTAGCCTTTGGCCGGGCAGTTGGTGACATCCCAACTAGATTTGATTTGCTCTCATTGAGAGAATAAGCTAATGTAGTTGCCTATTTGAATAGATATAATTATTATTCATTTGGAATTTCAAAAAGTATGATTTTACTCAATTAATACGATTACCTAGTTATCTCATTTTATCGTCATTTAGTTATTCTTATCATTTAATTTTCTTGAAAAGTTATGTATATCCTATTTATTGCCTATACTTGCTATATTGTTGTATTGAGACTACACTTGGTGTCACAGGCGCAGATGCAACTCCCGGCCTTGCAGAGGCCCAGGAGGAGCGGAGGTTATTCAAGAGGTACCTTTAGGATTAGAGGAGTGGCCTGGTGTAGGGCCCATGTAGAGACTCCTCGACGCGGAGAGCGCCAAGATATTTTGAGAGCTTATAGTTAGAAGTGTGATTGACTTCTTTTGCGTGGGTCACACTAGCTTTCATTCTTTTGTAATGTTTTTTGGTATTGATACTTAGGACATTCTGTAGAACTTTCTTTTGTATAAACAATGTGTATAAATGTATAATTCTTTTTGTATCAAACTTGAATATTCTAAATGGATTGTACAGGGATATGATATTCATTTTGTTCAGCTTCCGCTATAGTAACTGTTGATTAATGGTTCAGAGAGTTTTGACTCACGAGTGGAATAGTTTTTCTCCTTCGTGTGCTTGTACTTGGTTCGCGACAGGTACATTCACACAGGAGTACGTCTGACACACCTCGGGGATTACCTTAGGCCAGGGTGATTCGGGACTGGGATGTGACACATCTTTACTTAAACCCCTCCACCCCAGATCAAGACCCTCTAAGATGCTCCCTCTTATGGCCCTTTCAGGCTCTGAATCAGCCTTCCGATCATCTATTTTAGGAGCCCTTCAAATCATCCAAGAAACAACATCCACATGGCAGTCCTCAATTCTCAACAATCTTCTCATTTTTCTTCTGGGTTCTCCAATCCTTATTTCAGGGCTCTCGATTTCTGGGATTGCAGCAGCGTTCTTGCTAGGGACATTGACTTGGAGAGCTTTTGGGGCACCCGGTTTCTTGCTCGTTGTGGCGTATTTTGTTATTGTAGGTGAAATTCCCTTATGGGTTTTCTCCATTTCTCTTGTTTTGGCCCCTTTTGGATGTTTTTTCTGCAATTGATTTATTAGCGACTCTAGTTACTTGTGATTCTGATTACCTATAACTCAATTACATGTAATTGGCCGTGGAAAAGAGCAAAATAACTGTGAATTAAGTGTAACTTAATCTGTCCAAGTGTAAAGAAGATCCAAAATGGGTTCTTTAATGTGCTTGTTGGCTGTTGCTGTATAATTTGTTATTGCAGGAGAAAATGAACATCTGGGATTTCTGGGTTTTTCTTGTTTTGGTTCTGTTTGGATCCTTGAACTTGGATGCTCTGTAATCAAGTTATCTGTTATTCTATTTACATGTAACTGGTTGTTGCAAAAGGCAATAGCAATTTTGGTTTGTGTAACTTAAGTGATCCAAATCTTTTTTCCCCTACCATAATCATGCTAAGTTATACAAAATCATTATTAGCAATTCGTTTATTATCAAATTTGGTAATCTTATGTTTTAAATTTTGTAGGTTACATGTAAATCAAGTGCCATCACTATTTAGGTTTGATTTCTACAAGGATGAAACAAGCTTGTGGTTAACATGCTTTTAACAATAAACATACAGGGTACAGCTGTGACAAAGATAAAGATGGCACAAAAGGAAGCTCTAGGAGTCGCTGAGAAAAGGAAAGGAAGAAAAGGCCTTGGTAGTGTTATTGGTTCTAGTGCAGCTGGGTGCGTTTGTGCATTTTTATCAATATATATGGGAAAGGGGGAGTAAAATATTCAGCTCTTTGGAAACTTGGATTTGTTGCAAGCTTTTGTACAAAGCTAAGTGATACTGTTTCCAGCGAGATAGGGAAGGCATATGGGAGGACAACGTAAGTCTTCTATTGGGTACTAAATATCACATCCCTTTTCTTTTCTGAATATGAGTGGAATTTTTTAGACAATTGATTATTTTTTCTCTTGATAAGTAGAACAATAAGTCTATATGGACCGATGGGGTTGCCCGATTTGAAGCTCGATCCAATGTGGAGATCCAACGTGGAGATCCAGCTGGAATTGAGTGGACCCAACAAAAAGAAGCCCGCCAGTTTTATTCATCAGCCCGCCAAAGAACCCTTTCATCATCTTTCCAGAAAGAGAAAAGGAAACGGTGAAGCACTGCATGGACCTCCATCTCCCTCACTATCTCCACTGCGCATAGAATGGCCAGAACGCTGCAGATCCCTCTCTCGTCTCCCTCGACATCTCTCTCTCACGCTCACGGGCTCCCTCGCTAGCTCATCCTCTCCGTCCCTCTCTCGCAGCCAGACTCACACTCACAGGTAAGGGCTCTGCCTCATCTTTCGTGGCATTGCTTCTTTTCTTTGTTCCTCCTCCCATCTCCCTCTTACTGATGGATTTCGAATGTCTTGCCCCATTTTAGGTTTAGGATTTTGCATCGATTGTGTAGCACGACTTGATTTGGGGATTTTGGTTTGGAAGTTAGAGTTTCTTCTTTGTTTATTTTTTTTTTAATTTTTCATTTCGTTAAATTTTCTATGTTTTTAAAGAAGTTTTCTTTTTTAGTTTGATTGCTGTTTGTTTGATTCAAGCCCAGTTGCAAGCTCATTCCTTATTTTTTTTAGGGTTTCATCCTCTTTCTTGTTTTCTATTTTGGAATTGCATCAACTTGGTTTCAAAAAAAAAATTTTATTTCTATTTCACTGTAATCATGAATGAATGAGACCCATTTTCATGACATTCATATATATGTTTTGAATTATCACTCCTGAAAGAAGGATATATTAATGTGTGTATGGAAGAATTTATGTTTCATTTCTTTTTCTTCTTTTTTTAGTTGGTTGGTTTGAGTTGATTTGTGTTGTAACGGTTTCCAGATATATATATTGTAGGGGGACGGTGGCACTAGGCTGTGCCCCCTACAGGATGGTAGACCACCCAGGCGCATTTGTGTACACTTTGGGGGGCTTATCGCTGAACAGCGGCCCTTAATCATGCGTTTGGCTCCGTAGAGTGGCCTCCCCAGGAATCGAACCCAAGACCTCTCACATAAGAGACTTGAATAAGCGAATCTGGTACCAAGACCTCTCACATAAGAGACTTGAATAAGCGAATCTGGTACCAGATTCGCTTATTCAAGTCTCTTATGTGAGAGGTCTTGGGTTCGATTCCTGGGGAGGCCACTCTACGGAGCCAAACGCATGATTAAGGGCCGTTGTTCAGCGATAAGCCCCCCAAAGTGTACACAAATGCGCCTGGGTGGTCTACCATCCTGTAGGGGGCACAGCCTAGTGCCACCGTCCCCCTACATATATATATATATATTTTTCAATCATGCAAATAGGCTTTATTTGCATCCCCGTGACACTACTGATGGAAATGCAAACATAATTTCCTGATTTTTCCCTCATTTGTTTTAAAATTTTTCATTAATGTTATTATTTTCTTGAATTTTTGGTGTTTGTAATTTGCTTGATCGGTGGGTGCAATGATGCAGTTGCCATTTTTTTTATTGAGGTCCATTAACATGACCTTCCAGTTTTCATTCTTCATTATAAAACACATGTATTTCTGCTTGATTACATAATCTTCTTACCTTTGAATTTATTCAGTTCTGAAAGATCGATATATATATACATGTTTGAAGTTTTTCTCTTATGCAAGAGATTACAAGCGACCTGATGGACAAGGGGCTTGTAGGGCCCATCTGCAATTCCTTTCCCTATTATACTCCCGACCTCCATGAATTGCCACATTTGGCACTAATTAGAGTTGTCCTCACTGTGGATTGAACCCATCAGTCTTTTGAACTGTTGGTTTTGTGGGACTTATATCTCCATCACGTCAGATCATTTTTTTGGATATGAGACTTGGTTGCCCCCTTTCTAAGCATATAACTCTTTCCTTTCCTTAGCCCTTCCTTCCAAGTGGGCCTTGATTGGATCTTACGGCTCGCCTATGAAGTCCATTACAATTCTCATTTAATAGAACTATATACATGGGAAAATTCTCCAAATAACCCACATTTTTTTGGGCCCTTTCTTGGGTTTTCATGTAGGGTGCTCTCCTTTGATCGGTCCTGGTCCTAATTTCATATTGTTTCCCATTTAGTCATCATTGGAATTTATCACAATAGGTTTACATGATCTATCACCATGGAACTTTGAGGATTTAAACTAAGGGATAGGATCTCTCTTTTTTCCCCAATAATTTGATCAGAGCCCAATATGTGGCATCCACCTAATCCACAACCTTAGCTTCTCATGTTTGTGCTTCTTTCTCATGCATTCATGTGGGCAAATGCCGAGCTGCCGTGTAATGTTGCTTATACCTTATTGTCCTGTATCCAATTGAGCTTTACTGCAAGCTTGCATTTTTTGAAAGGTCTTCCGATACCTGCCTCTATGCAAAATGCTAACCATCACTGAAGACATACTTTGGTGGTTTAAAGATTAGCAGTCATATAGTAATGGATGGGTACCAAGTTTGCCTGATTTCAAGTGCCTATAAACTCAGCTCAACGTCGAATTTGGCAGTGCGCTAATTCATAAGGAGAAAGTTCTGCTATATAAAATGCAGGGGTACAATTAAGAGGTTCAGTTGGGTATTGGTTCAACCAAGCCCTACACGCATTTTATGTTCTGTTGTGCACCTTATCAGGAGATTGATTTGGGTCATGAAAGTTCTAATTTCCCATTTTTTCTCAATTCGATTGTTTCTTGATTTAAATCTATAAGGTCTTGTTTTTATTGTCATTTCCACTGATTTATCATTTACTTTGTTATATCACTATTTTACTCTATCTCATTGTGGTTCATTTTCTAATTACAGGGACACTGATTTTTTTTGCCATTTGAAAGGATAACCAAATTGCATCATGGTAATCATTGAACATGACTTCAATTCATTAGTGTCTTCTCATTTGAATTTCGTATTTTTTTTCTTTTGTTGTGATTTGATACAGGCCAACCAACAAACAACCGAAACTGTACAATTAGATACTAAATGCTGCCCTTCAAGGTTTATCAAGTTTATCGAGGATTTAAAGTTAGAGGATGTTCGTATCAATGCGATAGGAGAAACACCTTTTAAACAGTTTATAGAGATGCCCGTAAACTTGAAATGTCAGCGTATGTTTTTATCAACGATAATAACTAGGTGGGATAATGAAAAAAGTGCATTTCAACTTGGAGGAAAGCTCCTTCCAATTCTACCTCAAGACGTCGCGCTGATAATGGGGTTGAATATGAATGGAGAAAGGATATAATTAGGGAAAAGGGTTTTGATGGAAGAAAGTGAATTTTTGGAAAAATATCTCGAAAAGAACTATATAAGAACGGAAACATTGGAAAAGCATTTAAAAGTAATCACGAAGAAGATGTCATGGAACAAGAAGAAGTCCTTGGATAAGAAAAGGTTGGAGATTGCTGATTTCAAGAAGATTTACATGTTATATGTTTGTAGTACTCTTCTTTTTCCAAACTCATGTCGGTCATTTCCATTCAATATCATATTCATGGTTGATAAGTTGGAAAAAGCTAATGATTATGCATGGGCTATTGCTGTACATGAGTTCTTGATAAAAAGTATACGCAAAAGCTCGAAGAAGACAAATGGATTTATAAATGGATGTGTCATGCTCTTAGAAGTAAGTAGTTATCCTTTTTTTTTTTTTGAAATTATAGTTTTTTTAATTGTTACAATACAAAAGAACTTGTGACTTTCACATATTCACACACATTCTTATACCTTTTTTTACAGCCTTGGTTTTATGAACATGTTAACCAATATGAGCCTATTCACGCCAATTCTTATCCACGTTATATGCGATGGGCTATGGGTTCCAAATACATGCAAAGCAAGTCTTTTAAAGCTATATTGGACAATCTTAGCTATACAGAGGTATGTATACCTTCACTTTTCTCTATGATATACTTCTTATAGTAATTTATGATTTTTACTACAATAAATGAAACGTTTACTCTATTTTTTAGGTCATTAAGGAAATTACTCCAACTAAAGAGGAAATGACCTTATTATCTCCCCCAAAAGTGTCTCGGGTATTTTTAACTTATTTTTGTTCTTTAATTTAAAGTACTTGGTCATGGTTGTATGGTTGCATCCTTCTTGCGACTTATACTTGTTTTAATTATGGGTTACAGGAGACAACGACGATGGCTGATTTCATAGTCAGGAGAATGGAGGAACACATGCCAGATATTATTGTAATTTTAACCATATTTGATTAAAAGTGGAAAATACTATTCAAAATCTCTAATATGAACTTCATGTTTTAAATCTATTTTTTACTAACTATTTGAAACTTACATAGGGTGATCGCGAGAACTATATAGCAAAGATTAAGGATTTGGAGCAAAGGGTTACCATACTGGAGGGAGAGAATGAATGATTAACGAGTGAAAATATGGAGTTGCGAAATAGAGGGATATCGGTGCCTCAATCGCCTGTGGATATTGTGGATGCTTCACTCAGTCGTATGGATCATCCTTCTTCCCCAAATCCATCAATGTCTGTTTGTGTTGAGACGTCAAGAGCCGCCAAGGATATTTTAAAGAAAAATGGGGGTAGAGTTCGGAAGACATCACAGATGTTACGGACCCCATATGATGCATGCACAAAAGCAGCATTACAAAGAACAAAGAACAAAGAAATTTGCTACAAGAGAGAGAGAGATTGGTTGCGGATGAAATCCAATCAAAGATTGACTTTTCGGAGAAGAGGAAAACGCAATTACAAGTTTTGAAGCCAAAGTTTGAAAAGAGTATGATCCATTATAAACCTAGTAACTTTACACCATAGCACTCACACTAGATAATCAATATTTATATTGATTAATTACTAAATAATAAGTTCTATTTCTTTAGTGCCGAGGAGGTGGGCAAGCTCAAAATTTGGCGTTCAGAAATCAAGAATTTATTGGACGAAGAAGGTTGGATATCCGATAAGGTTAGTAGTTAATTTCACATCGTATTATAAGCATTCAATTGTGTATACAATGCTGAACCTTCAATCAACTAACACTGAACGTGCTATCTTGATTTCTAGATTATTGACAACTATGCTAAGTTGATTAGTGGGAGAAAGCCAACAGGGAAGAATTCATTGAAGTGTTACTTCTTCACATCATGGTTTAATGTAATTATTCTTCTTCATATTTTTAGTGATTTTAAATTTTTGAATATCGGTGCTAACACATAGCTTACTATCTCCCATACGGCATTACATTCCAACAACGAAGAATCAATTAAAAAGCATTTAAATGTGAGGAACTTGAAGTCCATCTTAACCTCATGGGACAGAATATTTATCCCAATGAATTGGGCTTCAAAACACTGGCTTCTCTTCGTACTTGATTCAAACAAGAAGTTGTTTTGTATATTCAACTCTTTGAAATCATGTGGTGACATTGCCTACATGAATGAAATGGTGAGTACCCATATTAAGGTGTATGCTCCTGTGAAATGTTCAATAAAAACAATGCACCTGTATATAAAACTTAACTGTTATATTTCCTTTATGCAGGTATCTTCCTTAAAAAAACAATTTAAACAAAGGAAGATACATCAATGGGATAAGGCTGTTGTTCGAATCGTTGATGACTGCCCTCAACAAGATAATGGGTATGTCTCTCTATTAGGGACAAAGTATGTGAATTGCAGTATCTATTCCAATTGGTATAATAATTCATCTTATATCACTATTTTAACAGTTATGATTGTGGGGTCTTTGTGATAAAATTCATGGATTGTCTATCGCGTAGAGATATATTCGATTTTGAGCTGGTAATTACTTTGTGATTTTTTAGTGATGATTTACGTATACTTCGAATGAATCTTATTGTTCTAATTTTTTGTCTGTTTATTTCATTCATTCTTCTTCTTTTCTTTTTTTTTCTTTGTTCTTGAAATAGGATGAAATACGATATTATAGAAAAAAAATAGCAGCACATATATTGCTCGGTCGAAGTCCGGATGACAAACATGAGGATTCATAGGCTGATTTAACAGAATTTCTTGTGGAAAGGGTATTAACAAAAACCATTGTCTTACTAAAATTACTTCTTTATGGTGTTGGTGATCAAATTAATACTCTCTTACATTTTTATTGTCCAATGTTTCTTTTTCTATTTTCTAACATTGATCTCATATTCATTGCAGGTGGCGTACATAATTTTGAAGTATAGAAATGTGTGTTGATGTGAGAGAGTTCAACAGATGCTTAAATGATGATGTAATATTTTGGGTTTTCAGAACTTCAATCGTTCAATTCTTTTTCGTGTCGAATACAACACAAGCTCACTTGAGAATTTTGTATATCAACTAGCCACATTCCAGGCTCACTTGATATGGATATATTGTAGTTTTATTGAATGATATTAGTTGACTATAATGGGAAACTTGGCATCTTTTGTATGTACAACTCTTTTTGTTAAGTGCAAACCATTGCAATCTATTAGCACCATTTCTTTATTGAATACAAGTCTCCTGACTAACGAGGCACCGAAGCATCAGTATTTTATTTAGGACAAACTTCTCACACTGTATGTTAACCTCAGTATATCATGATTCAAACCAATGTATACAATGCCATAAGCTCTGACTATAACCACAATATTTCTACCATGCCAGTCTAATATCAAAGATTTTATATGAATACAGGGGACTGCTAAATGAAACACTCCAACCTCAGTATTTCTTTTATCTAACCTTAATACACAGAATTGAAGCCTATGAATATTCTTTCTCAAACCTGCACATATGCACCGAGGTATTATATCGAATACATGGGTTTAAACCTCTTGGCTAAAGAAACTATGAAACCACAGTATTTCTTTCAACCAACCTTGGTACACAGAATTGAAACTTGTAAATGTTTTTTGTTAGACCAACGAATACCATCTAATAAATAAATTTTATATCAAACAGAGATGGACTTTGCCTAATGACCACACTGAAACCTAAGTATTTTATTCATACAACCTTCTCAAACTGGGTTCAACCTCAGTATATAGAGATTCAAACCTGCGACTATGCCAAGCCATCTAATATCCAAGATTTTATATGAATACAGGGTCTGCTAAATGAAACACTAAAACCTCAATATTTCTTTTATCTAACCTTAGTACACATAATTGAAACTTGTGAATATTCTTTGTCAAACCTGCGCATATGCACCGAGGTATTATATCAAATACATGGGTTTAAACCTCTTGACTAAAGAAACTATGAAACCACAGTATTTCTTTCAACCAACCTTGGTACACAGAATTGAAACTTGTAAATGTTTTTTGTTAGACCAACGAATACCATCTAATAAATAAATTTTATATCAAACAGAGATGGACTTTGCCTAATGACCACACTGAAACCTAAGTATTTTATTCATACAACCTTCTCAAACTGGGTTCAACCTCAGTATATAGAGATTCAAACCTCCGAATATGCCATGCCATCTAATATCCAAGATTTTATATGAATACGCCAACCTCAGTCTTTTTTTCATCCAACTTTACCACATAGAATCGAAACCTACGAATATTCTTTGTACAACCTACGCAAATGCCACGAGGTTTTATATCGAAATACACATTTGTTTCTTTTAGCTAAAGAAACAATTGTCAAACCTCAGTATTTCTTTCATCTAACCTTAATAAACAGAATCGAAACCTGTATATATTCTTTGTCAAACCTCCGCATATGCCTCGATATTTTATATCGAATACAATTGTCAAACCACGGTATTTCTTTCATCCAACCTTAGCACACAGAATTGAAACCTACGAATATTATTTGTACAACCTACGCATATGGCCCGAAGTTTTATATCGAAATACACATTTGTTTCTTTTAGTTAAAGAAACAATTGCCAAACCTCAGTATATCTTTCATCTAACCTCAGCACACAGAATTGAAACCTACGAATATTATTTGTACAACCTACGCATATGGGCTGAGGTTTTATATCGAAATACACATTTGTTTCTTTTAGTTAAAGAAACAATTGTCAAACCTCAGTATTTCTTTCATCTAACCTAAATAAACAGAATCGAAACCTGTGAATATTCTTTGTCAAACCTCCGCATATGCCCCGATATTTTATATCGAATACAATTGGCAAACCACAGTATTTCTTTCATCCAACCTTAGCACACAGAATTGAAACCTACGAATATTCTTTGTACAACCTACGCATATGGCCCGAGGTTTTATATCGAAATACACATTTGTTTCTTTTGGCCAAAGAAAAAATTGTCAAACCACAGTATTTCTTTCATCCAACCTTAGTACACAAAATTGAAACCTATGAATATTTATCTTTAGACCTACGATACCATCTAATAAATAGATTTTATGGACTTTGCAGCTGAAACCTCAGTATTTAATTCATCCAACCTACTCAAACTGGGTTCAACCTCAGTATATACAGATTCAAACCTGCAAATATGCCATGCCATCTAATATCCAAGATTTTATCTGAATACACGGGTCTGCTAAATGAAACACTCCAACCACAGTATTTCTTTCATCCAAACTTAGCACAAATAATTGAAATCTGCAAATATTCTTTGTACAACCTCCGCATATGACCCAAGGTTTTATATCGAATACAAAATAAAACCACAATATTTCTTTCATCAAACCTTCGCACACAGAATAGAAACCATGAATTTGCTTTGTCAGACCTACGAATACCATCTAATAAATAGATTTTATATCAAATAGAGGTGAAATACATAATGAAACCTTAGTATTTCTTTCATTGAACCTTCGCATACAGAATCGAAACCTGATAATATTCTATGTACAACCTTCGCATATGACCCAAGGTTTTATATCGAATACAAAATAAAACCACAGTATTTTTTTCATCAGACCTTCGCACACAGAATTGAAACTTGTGAATTTGCTTTGTCAGACCTATGAATACCATCTAATAAATAGATTTTATATCGAATAGAGGTGGGATTTGCCTAATGACCACACTGAAACCTCAGTATTTTATTCACACAACCTTCTAAAACTAGGTTGAAACTCAGTATATAGAAGTTCAAACCTGTGAATACGCCATGCCATCAATATCCAAGATTTTTATATAAATACAGGGGTCTGCTAAATGAAACACTCCAACCTCAGTATTTCTTTCATCCAACCTTAGCACACAGAAGTTCAAACTTGTGAATACGCCATGCCATCAATATCCAAGATTTTTATATGAATACAGGGGTCTGCTAAATGAAACACTCCAACCTCAGTATTTCTTTCATCCAACCTTAGCACACAGAATCAAAACCTACTAATATTCTTTGTACAACCTCGGCATATGACCCGAGGTTTTACATCGAATACAGAATGAAATCTAAGTATTTCTTTCACCATACCTTCGCACACATAATTGAAACCTGTGAATATTCTATGTATAACCTCCGCATATCACCCGAGGTTTTACCTCGAATACAAAATGAAACCACACTATTATTTCATCCAACCTTAGCACACAGAATCAAAACCTACGAATATTCTTTGTACAACATCCGCATATGACTCGAGGTTTTACATCGAATACAGAATGAAATCTAAGTATTTCTTTCATCAAACCTTCGCACACAGAATTGAAACCTGTGAATATTCTATGTACAACCTCCGCATATGACCCGAGGTTTTACCTCGAATACAAAATGAAACCACACTATTCTTTCATCAAACTTTCGCACACAGAATTGAAACATTCGAATATTCTTTGTACAACCTCCGAATATGACCCGAGGTTTTATATCGAATACAGAATGAAACCTCAGTATTTCTTTCATTGAACCTTCGCACACATAATTGAAACCTGCGAATATTCTATGTACAACCTCCGCATATGACCCAAGGTTTTACATCAAATACAGAATGAAACCTCAGCAATTCTGGTCATCGAACCTTCGCACACAGAATTGAAACCTGTGAATTTGCTTTGTCAGACCTACGAATACCATCTAATAAATATATTTTATATCGAATAAAGGTGGACTTTGCCTAATGACCACATTGAAACCTCAATATTTTATTCACACAACCTTCTAAGACTGGGTTCAACCTCAGTATATAGAGATTCAAACCTCCGAATATGCCATGCCATCCAATATCCAAGATTTTATATGAATACATGGGTCTGCTAAATGAAACACGCCAACCTCAGTATTTCTAATATCAAGATTTTTACATCGAATACAAAAGGGGATTAAGCACTACTTACATCAATCAAATTTACAATAATTAAATTCATCAGATCCAATCTGAAAGATAGTTCCATTCATATACAAGAGATTAATTAACAGATATCTGGAAATTGTCTATACAAAAGATTTTCCCTGTGAACGCAAAAAAAAAAAAAAAATCTGTCATAGGGAGCTCAAAATATCACAGCAATGGTTTTCAAAATCCGACTTATGAAGAACCGTCTCCTAAAACTTGGTCCTGCAAAACGAAATATCTTGAATTAATCTCAAGATGGGTTAAAAGTTTAGGAAGAAAGTATGAACTGCATTTTTAAACAATTGAGATTCATTTACCATTGAACTATCTTGACGCTCGCTCTTGTATAGAATCTGAGAGATAGTTCCATTCAAATACAAAACATTAAGTAACATCTGTATGCAATTTGACTATACGAAAGATTGTCCATGTGAACGCACAAAAATCTCTGACCCGGAGCTCAAAATAGCACAGTTTGTGCCAAAGATCCGAAATGATTCAAACCGTCTCCTAAAAGGAGGTCCTGCAACAAGAAATATCATGACTTAATTTCAAGCAAAATAAATGAAAACTAACAAAGTATGAACATAAGAAACTATGATTCTCACACTAAGATTCATTTACCCATTGAACTGTGTTGAAGGTAGCTCTTGTATAGAATCATTTGTGCAATTGTTAGTCAAAGTTGCTCCAAAAGAGGGAGTCATCTCAGCTGGTTGATTCAATGTACTTGGCAGGTGTCCCAAAAGTGACGAATGCATGTTAGGTGGCATTTGTAAAATGGAGGATTGACCTCTCGAAAACATGGAATTCATTCCATAGGCATATGGTCCCTATAAAATACGGAAAATATAGTTTAGTCTTCCAAGGAACAAATAATGATCGTTAAAAAAAAATCTCAAAGTATATGAGGCCATATGCAATAAAGTTAAGCACAACACTTCAAAAATTAGGGCTTCATGTTCTTACAGTTAAATTCACAGTCTCTTGTGTGATGATCTGGTCTAATGCAACAGGATGTGTTATAATGTCTCCATGATTGACCACCGCCGTACCCTGCACATACGTAATTTGATTTCAATTAGATTGTGAATAATTGAATTTTGTGTTTATATGATTTAAAAAATAAAAATCTTAAACTAACCTTCTTCATCATCTTTTTGTTTGTTTTCCTACGCTTCTTAATAATTGTCTCAATCTTAGACTATCTTCTTTTTTCTGGCGGTCGGCCTTTATGGCGGCGTTTGATTGGATCACACACGCGGTTATTGCTCTCTTGTCAAGAAAGCTTATCATCATGACATGAAGTTGAACCTTTATGTACACCTATAGACATAGGTCTATTGCATACAGTAACCTCTTTAGAAACATCTAGCTCAGCTTCCACTTCTAGCAACGAGGACATTACCATCTAACTTCTTTCATCGGAATCCATGGCCTTATCGCTGACCCGATTGAAAATAGTCAACATTTTGTCGTAACGACGTCCTTCAGGTCTACGTTCCCAATTGTCATACATGATCTTGATTTTTGTGTGGCTTCTTCTCACGGTTTTACTCCACCTTTCTAAAATGTATTTCCCCGGTATATAATAAACCTTTTTCTTCAAATAAACAATGATTATATGCTTACATAAAATGCTTGCATAAAATACCTCTGAACTCAAACAACCGGCAAGTACAATTAGCTTCTCTCGATACCTCATTAAAATGAACATGGAAAGTAAAAGGTCGGATATTGTTTTCTCCTACTATCACATCTTCCTCCATATCAAATTCTGAAATTTCAGCTCCTACCTTAACCGAGGAAATATTGCAATGGATCTTACCGGCTATTTCATTCTGAATCTCCTTAAATTTAGCAAGAGTATATGCTTCTTGAAATCACCTCTCAAACTCATAAGGGGTCACACATGTAATGTATACATTGAAACAACGAGCGTCTTCCTCAGCTTCCAGTTGCACCTTCTTAGACAAAGCATTATCATATTGCTCAACAAATTGCTTCAGTGTGGTCTTAGAATTGATGTAGCCATCAAAAAAAGCATGCATGCTCTCACTACGCTGGGTTGTTGACATCCCTGCCCAAAATATATCTTTCACAAATGCTGGCACCCATCGATACCTCTCATCATACAATCCAGATAGCCATTCATTGTCCTCTAGCTGATATGCCCTAACAAACTTGGCCCATTTCTCTTCAAACTCCTCTTTTTCCATCGAATCATAGACAACATTAAGAAGATGAAATTTAATTGAATCGTAGTCATTATACCCCCTCAATTTTTCAGGCACCTTTTTCAAGATATGCCACAAACACTACCGATGTCGTGCTTTAGGAAATACTATTCCTATTGCATTTTGCATGGCCTTATCATGGTCGGTGATTATGGAATTAGGAGGACACCCGGACATGCAATCAAGCCAAGACTGAAACAACCATACAAATGTATCTGTGTCCTCTCGTGATATCAATCCACAACCTAATAGTACCGACTGTCCATGCTGATTCACACCCACAAAAGGAGCAAAAGGCATATCATATTTGTTAACAAAATAAGTGGTGCAAACATGACCACATCACCAAATTCAGCGAATGCTGCTCTACTCCTTGCGTCAGCCCAAAAGATGTTCCTTACTCGATGCTCTATATCAAGATCCATGACATGAAAAAAGGATCCGTTGTCTTGTTGCATTTTTTTAGAATAGCTTAGCATTGCCTCGGCATCCCCTTCCTTGAGTTCTAAGCGTCTGAGTTTATCCAGGTAATTTCTTGCATTCTTTGCTAACCACACATGAGCTAACAGTCTTGTTCAATCTAATCACCGCTTTGTCATTCAATTCAAGCTGCCTCTTCACATGTGGTGGGATTACCCTGTTACTCTTGTGATATCGAGCTTTATTCGGACTCATATCATGGTTATGCTCAAGTACAAATGAGTTCAAAAGCCACTTCCCGTTGAATTGCAAAGAAAGATTTAACACTGCTTTGCAATTTGTTCTTGCTTGTGGACGAGGTTGAAATGGGTTGCTTGCACTTGGTTTTGGCTTTCTACCCTTAGTGCAAGCAATTGTAACGTTTCTTTTTTTTCCATCAGATCCTTTTTTCGAGGTTTTTTGGGCGACAGCAAACCCGATATGCCTGGCATATCTTGCATAATATTCATGTATTTCTTCAATTGAACCAAATTTCATTCCCCTCTGAGGTTCCATTACTACCTCTTCTATGTTTTCATCTTCCTCCAAGGGCTCCTCCATCTCAACACTTTTTATTTCCTGACAAACCGTCCCCAATTCAATTGCATTGTCGTCTCCATCAAATTCACGTGATAATTCATCTTCTTCCATGCTTCTAAAAACAAATAAAGCATTCAGGTGTTGAGAATAATTCGATAAAAGTATATTAAAGATCATTAGCCAAAAAAATAAGATCATTCAAAAGTAGAATATTAAAGAAATGAAGTACAAGTTTTAATCTTGTAAGATCATCCAAGTTTTTAAAAAATATACGTATTAGGACCTTTTTTTTCTAATCAATACATATCAAACCCATTTGAGAATTCCTAAGTCGAACAGTTCTAGATAAGAAAACCATTTTCAGAATTCAGAACCCAAAAAATTCATTTCAGTGGAGTGGATCTTTAGTTTCATTAGCTACATTTTGATTGTTCGACACTATCATTATTACCGAATAGCACATCAAAGCCTTGCATCTTATCAAAAAATGAAAAGAAGAAAGCCGAAAATCATTATTCACTATTCCCATTCTCGGAGATTGATGGAAGGGAAAATTACCTTTTTCCATGTAAAGAAGGAAATGAAACGCATGCTGAAATAGGTTCCACCCAAACAAAGCCCATACTCCTCCGCATGTAAAAGGCAAAACATCATGTTTCATAAACTTCATATCGTCATTGAGATACCCAAATCTCAGGAAAAAAAAAAAAAAAAACCCCCGGGAAGTGGGCTAAAAAAGGTCATAAACAGGGGTAGAGATCCAAGGTTTCTGCAGATTTTCTTAACCGAGTTGCAAAAGTGCGCGGCTAGAAACGCGGGCAACCTTGATTGAAACGAGGTGAAAAATAGCAGATTTTAAGTTCTTCATATGGCCATTGAGATCCCCAAATCTCAGCAAAGAAAACCATTGGGAAGTGGGCTAAAAAGTGCCCTAAACAGGGGTACTCAGCAAGGTTTCTGCAGATTTTCTTAACCGAGTTGCAAAAGTGCGCGGCTAGAGACGCAGGCAACCTTGATTGAAACGAAGTGAAAAATAGCAGATTTTAAGTTCTTCATATGGCCATTGAGATCCCCAAATATCAGCAAAGAAAACCCTCGGGAAGTGGGCTAAAAAGTTCCCTAAACAGGGGTACTCAGCAAGGTTTCTGCAGATTTTCTTAACCGAGTTGCAAAAGTGCGCAGCTAGAGATGCAGGCAACCTTGATTGAAACGAGGTGAAAAATAGCAGATTTTAAGTTATTCATATGGCCATTGAGATCCCCAAATCTCAGCAAAGAAAACCATCGGGAAGTGGGCTAAAAAGTGCCCTAAACAGGGGTACTCAGCAAGGTTTCTGCAGATTTTCTTAACCGAGTTGCAAAAGTGCGCAGCTAGAGATGCAGGCAACCTTGATTGAAACGAGGTGAAAAATAGCAGATTTTAAGTTATTCATATGGCCATTGAGATCCCCAAATATCAGCAAAGAAAACCCTCGGGAAGTGGGCTAAAAAGTGCCCTAAACAGAGGTACTCAGCAAGGTTTCTGCAGATTTTCTTAACCGAGTTTCAAAAGTGCATGGCTAGAAACGCGGGCAACATTGATTGAAATGAGGTGAAAAATAGCAGATTCTAAGTTCTTCATATGGTCATTGAGATCCCCAAATCTCAGCAAAAAAGACCCTCGGAAAGTGGGCTAAAAAGTGTCCTAAACAGGGGTACTCAGCAAGGTTTCTGCAGATTTTCTTAACCGAGTTGCAAAAGTGCGCAGCTAGAAACGCAGGTACCCTTGATTGAAACAAGGTGAGAAATAGCAGATTTCAAGTTCTTCATATGGTCATTGAGATCTCCAAATCTCAGTAAAAAAAACCCTCGGGAAGTGGGCTAAAAAGTGTCCTAAACAGGGGTACTCAGCAAGGTTTCTGTAGATTTTCTTAACCGAGTTGCAAAAGTGCGCGGCTAGAAACGCAGGCAACCTTGATTGAAACGAGGTAAAAAATAGTATATTTTAAGTTTTTCATATTTTCATTGAGATCCCCAAATCTCAGCAAAAAAAACCACTCGGGAAGTGGGCTAAAAAGTTTCCTAAACAGGGCTACTCAGCAAGGTTTCTGCAGATTTTCTTAACCGAGTTGCAAAAGTGCGCGGCTAGAAACGCAAGCAACCTTGATTGAAATGATGTGAAAAATAACAGATTTTAAGTTATTCATATGGTCTTTGAGATCCCCAAATCTCAGCAAAAAAAACCATCGGGAAGTTGGCTACAAAATGTGTCCTAAACAGGGGTACTCAGCAAGTGTATGGCTTTTCATTTCTGAAATCATTCTAGGTTTATCAATCACTTTCTAATAGTTCTATTTTTAATTTTAAAAACAAATGGAAACGACGAGAATACTTGCCTCTTGGGCCTCTTTAGACCAAATCTCACAGGATTCAATATGCCAAATAAGACTCTATCAGGTGCTCAAAAGATGAGACGACAAAAATGAAATATACAGATAGAAACAAAAGTTCTTCATTCATTCACCCCAGATACAATTGGTTCATACAACAGCAACTTCCATTAATCAAAGTAAAAAAACAAAAGACAATACATTTGTTTTTCTGAGATTATCTAAGATTCATAATGTTCGGGAAGCAATCCATTCTCTGTGCAAATCACAATCTCCATGTCATAAGTTACAATAAATAGAGAAACCCAAAACAAATCTAAACAAAAAAAAATCCTTTTAGGACCAAGTTTTATTTTTTTAATCAACACATATCAAACCCATTTGAGAATTCCTAAGCCGAACAGTTCTAGATAAGGAAACCATTTTCAGAATTCAGAACCCAAAAAATTCATTTCAGTGGAGTGGATCTTTAGTTTCATTCGCTACATTTTGACTGTTCAACACTATCATAATTACCGAATAGCACATCAAAGCCTTGCATCTTAAAAAAAATGAAGAGAAAAAACAAGAGCAGAGCCTCCACATACCTCCTCATCTCATTCCACATACCCAAATCAAAATATGTATAAAACACATATGATCAGAACTATATTGCCTTAACAGCCACAAAGATAACATTGTTCCATCAAATACAAAGCCATATCCGGACTAAGTAGATTAGCAAGAGGCCTTGTCAATCTAAAAATCTCTTATACATATGGAAAGCTCTGTGTTGGTAATTCCATAAATCATCCTCAAAAAATTTACAGCAATTTAGGAACATTAAAGCAGCAGTCATGGATACTTCTACTATAGTATTCTGTGTAGTTTTATCATCACTTGAGATTCAATAATAATGGAGGAAAAATAAGAATTTCTTGTCTATATGTGCCACACTGCTAAATCAGAATTTCAAACATCCTTGGAGCTAACACAGTTTATATAAAAGAAATTAAAACCTGCAAACCACTAGTTCTACACTCTCCATCACTCAATTCTTCCAGACACACATTAATATATCCTTCTTTCAGAAGTGAAAATTCAAAACATATATATGAATGTCATGAAAATGGGTCTCATTCATTCATGATTACAGTGAAATAGAAATTAAAAAAAAAAATTTGAAACCAAGTTGATGTAATTCCAAAACAGAAAACAAGAAAGAGGATGAAACCCTATGAAAAAAGAGGATGACTTCAATAGACAAGAAAGATGAGGCTGACTTCAATAGACAAGAAAGAGGATGACTTCAATAGCCACGAAGGATGAGGCAGAGCCCTTACCTGTGAGTGTGAGTCCGGCTGCGCGTGAGTGTGAGAGAGAGATGCCGAGGGAGACGAGAGAGGGATCTGCAGCATTCTGGCCGTTTTATGCAAAGTGGAGATAGTGAGGGAGATGGAGGTCCATGCAGTGCTTCACCATTTCCTTTTCTCTTTCTAGAAAGATGATGAAAGGGTTCTTTGGCGGGCTGATGAATAAAACTGGCGGGCTTCTTTTTGTTGGGTCCACTCAATTCCAACTAGATCTCCACGTTGGATCTCCACGTTGGATCGAGCTTCAAATCGGGCAACACCATCGGTCCATATAGACTTATTGTAAGTCGAATTGGGGTGTTGCATTTTCCAAGACAAAGTAGCCACTGTATTCACATCTTATGTTTGGAAATGCTGATCAAATAAATATGCTAGCTCTAATTGTTTTAGACTCAAGAACAGGTATCTGGTTATGAACTTTAAGATAGTCCCAAGAGGAACTGAAGGGGCTGTTAGTGTTGAGGGAACTGTTGCTGGATTTTTAGCTTCAGTACTTCTTGCCAGTGTTGCTTGTTTCATGGGTGAGGTAAATTTGGTAGCTCCTTTCCCATTCTCTACAATGATGTTCTTGTTTTCTCTTAACTGGATATACGATATAGGTATCTTTCTTCCAAAAATTACTTAGAATGCGAATGGCAGATATCAAAGGGTGGACAATACAAATGAAGATGTCTCATCTCTGGGAAAACAAAAGATGTCAGGTGTAGCAAGTAGGATATGTACTAGCTAAGCAGTGACGGAGCCAAGATTTTCCCTGGGTGAGCCAGGAGTTTAAGAAATAATTAAAAAATAATAATATTTTTGCTGACAACAAAATGATATAAAAAAACTTATATAAATTAATTAGTTAACATAATGTCTAATATTTAAAATCTTGTATTAATCTAATTTAACTCATAAGCTAGTCATTAAATTATCCCCAAAAATGATAAACTTTTATTGCTCTCCACATCTAGCAACATTCAATAGACTAGAGAAAAAATGCAAATTGCATGATTTTAACAAATTTAGTTGTGACGCAACATTATAATTACAAAAAAAATAAATAATTTCTTGAATGTCATAATATGGGTTTGATATGCACATCATTCAAATGTAATTTACTTTTTAATTATTGATCCTTTATAAATGCATATACAGGTGATATTAATAACATTAAATATATCATTTTTATAATACGTAAGATAGCCTTAATTAAAATTTGAGGAAATCCCATTAATAGGGTGGGAAATTCATTTGAGTGGTTTGGATTTTTATTAAGTGGGCTGCATTATGGGTTCCAATCCCTACGCTCACATGAAGCGTGTGGGGGATCACTTATTATTTATGGGCTCTCGTGAGAAGTAAATTAGTGGAGAAAAAAGAAATGAGAAACGATTGAAACCATATAATTCAAATGGAAATGGTAATTGGATAACTTTGATGAGTTTATCTTTTGGACAAAAGTAAATGACGTAATTGCCCTTACGTATTTTCAAAGCTCTATTCTTTCCAAAGAGGGGGAAAAAAATTGTTGACGGGCAAGCAAGAAGAAATAACAAAGTTCAGAAGGGGCAAAGAGGATAAGATAAAAAAGGCATGGGAATTTGGGCACGTTTGGCAACAGTCCATGCTAGGAGGAGGAATCCTCTATTTAGAGGATTCTTTTGTTTTTCTCTACGGTAGTATCCTCACTGAGGATTTCCTATGAAGATGATTCAACTCACTCCAGGTTTGTCAAATAAAAGGAAGCTGCGGATTTACATATACGAGATCCAACGGTCTCAAGTTTTTTTTTTTAATTTTCTCACAATCCATGATGAAGCAACCTCTAAAATTTGGTCTCCTCACCATTTTTGGCCATTTAAAGATGATGGATGGTTTGGATTTTCATTATGGGTCCTACAAAAATTAAAAAGTAATTTTTAAAATTATAGACTTTTTTACAAATATCTTGAGATTTATGATGAATCAACGGCTGAAAATTTGTCTACTAGCCATTTTGAGCATTCTCAACATGATGGATGGTTCAAATCTTAATTTTGAGACCCATCAAAGTAGGTTTCCAAAGCAAGAACCGGACACCATATCATCACGTCTAGAGCAATGTTCGTCGGCAGACGCCTAGAACACTATTCACGTGCAGAAACGTCCTTGCAGTGTGGATGATGAACTGTCAAGAGGTTTTTTTCTTGTTTCTAACAATCCATGATGAATTAGGCTACCAAATTTGAACTATTTACTATTTTAGGCATTCTAAAGAGACTGGGTGGTTTGGATTTTGGAAATAGGACCCACAAATCCATAAATCATGATCAAATGTCTTGAATTTTGTTTTGTAAATATCTCAAAATATATGAGGAATCAACAGCTGATATTTGACTGTGTAGCCGTTTTGGACCTTCTTAATATGATGGACGGATCATATCTTAATTGTGGGACCCATAAGATAGGTTTCCACAGCAAAAAATATAATGTCCAAGTTACCGTACAAAGTACTGTTCATCTGCAAATCCATGCGCGTGTGGATTTGGAGAGTACGATGGGGGGACGTCCGACCGACGTTATTCTCTTTTCCACTGATTTTGTGCGTATTTTAAAAAATCCTTTCATATTATAGGATTTGTTTCCAAACATAGATTTTCCGCGCATCCACGGAAAAATGGTGAGGATTCCTTGCCGTGGACCATTGCCAAACGTGGCCTTAATATAGAAGAAAATTTTGAGGACCCAAGGTTGGGTGACCAGCCACGAGGCTACTCAACCTAATCAGCATCTAAAGCTTTTATTATGTTATTAAGGACTACAAACTTGGCCGAATCCAAGTTGAGTCTGACTCGGCTTTGACCAAGTGAGGTCCCACTCGGACCTGATTACATACGACTTGGACGATTTGCAATGTACTTGGCCAAGTCCCATGTGACTCA
Source organism: Litsea cubeba (assembly GCA_012931725.1). NCBI lineage: Eukaryota > Viridiplantae > Streptophyta > Magnoliopsida > Laurales > Lauraceae > Litsea > Litsea cubeba. Next base: position 108,169,964 of record CM022946.1, read on the forward strand.
AGCGAGTTAGCTCAGGAATCTACCGTGTCCCGGGAGTTTAGTTAGGTAATATGTAGTAGTTTATTAAATTTCTTGTGATTGATTTTTAGCCCGCTCTTAACTATTAACTCTAAATAATGTTGATTATTGATAGTTGATGAGTGATAACACCTAAATAAATATAAACTCAAATATTGATTGAGTCACAAAATACAATCAAGTCATGAAAATTGAATTCAAATCAAAGATTCAGCAAAACTTATAGAGGTGGAGCTTATAGTTATAGGAAACAGCAAAGGTAATAAAAGCATCATGAATTAATATATTACTGGGTTCTTCCAACCATAGAAAATGCCTTTGCTGTCTTTATTCCACAATGCTCGGTTTGACTTTCTGCTCCACAATTGGTTAGTATAAAATATATATGGAAAATCCTCTCCTACACACTCTTGTGAGAGACAGTCGTGCGGACCCCCTTTTTTCTAGCATGTGGGACCTTTTATGATCAATCCTACCATCTAACAGTAAATTGTTACAAGATCAAATTTGACACTCATGCAATTGTTACTCACCGTTGGATTGAAATCCTATAAAAATGAGTTAGGATGATCTAACAGACTTGAAATTTTGTACACATGAAGTCTCACCAAGATCTTTCGACCCCCTTTGAGGTAGGCCTCTCAAAGGAGTGCGCACCAGTTCATGGGGAAGGTGGGGATGGAAAGATCTCTATGAAATCTGTGAAAATTTTCAAGCTCTTTACTTTACATCATCCTAACCCCTTGATCTAGAAAGCATCATTTTTTTAGGACTTTAATCCAACTGTGAGTAGCCTTTGGATGAGTGTCAAAGTTTGCCTTCTTTCGAGAATCCACATATCTCCTCTTCTTTTCCTTTGTTAGTTCTGGAAGTCCTAGCCAAGGCATTTGATGCCTTATGGTCAGTATGCATATTAACTGTATTCATGATTACCTTTTTTTAAAAAAAAATTATGACGATGTATTGATTGCTCAAAAAATTGTACAGTATAAGAGATATATACGGTTTGAAAAGGCCCCACAACAGAGGGGATGAGCAAAAAAAGCCAGAAGAGACAGAATGGGGAAACCCCAAAAACACGGGCACAACCCCAAACGAAAAACTGGAATCAAGCTAACAAGAAAGCATTACATAGAAACATTCAACGCAATTTTAAGAACTCCCTCTTTGGTGAGTTTATCCACTTCCTGGTTAGCCGATCTTTTAATGTGGTGAAAAGATACATTTAACTCCCACGCCATCTAGACCACCTCTTCAATGATATCCGCAAGGTTCAAAGGAGGATTTGAGTGAGGATTGATTTGCCCACTGAATTACGCAATACTAGTCTCCTTCAATCAGTAACCGTTGAGGATTGAGCTTTGACGCTTCACGGATGCCATTTTTTATGCCAATAATTCAGCTTTGTTGCTTGAGCCAAAACCAACCGGGCCTGAATAAGAAAGAAGAATGGTCCCTTCCATATCACGAATGACTCCCCCTAAGCCAGCGGGGCTGGGATTTCCACAAGCACTACCATCAAAATTTAGCTTGAGACAACCTAGAAGGGGAGGACACCATCTGGGGAGAGCTCTAGAATGTATAAGGTGAGAGAAGACCACTTCCTTCCAAATATGAATTATGGAATTAATGGGTATGCCTTTGAAAAGAGGAATAAAGGAGATCCAGGTGGCCACTAAATATTTAACTATTTCCACCAATGTACTCACATCTAAAGATCTACCTTCAAAGTACCTCAAGTTCATCTCTTTCCAAATGGACCAAATGACCGCCAAGAATGAGACAGTCCACATTGTCCTTCCCCTTCTGAAACCCACACTTAACCTCCAAAACTCAAATAAGGAAGAGAGTTGGGGATGGAAGTAGAGACTTGAAACCATCTAATGGTCAATCTCCATAGGTACTGAGCTATTTGATAATTTAGCAACAAGTGATCGATAGATTCCTCTCTCGCCAAGCACATTGGGCATGCATTAACGATGATAAGTCCCCGTCGTTTGAGAGTCCATTGTTAGGATGCGTCTTAGCAAAGTCGTCCACCGCGATGCAACCGCGAACGTGCCATCTATCGTGGGCATCCAAATTCTTCCGTCTTTACCATCAGTAGGGATGAAAACTACTCCAATCTTATTAAGCAAAAAGCGGAATTGAAATTCCTCCACCTCATTCAGGTTCCTTTTGAAGAGAGGCCCCCAAATAACCCAATCTCCTCTCCTCTCCATATAGTCAATAACTTTGGCTTCTTGATTGCTAGCACAATCGAACAATTCTAAAAAAGTAGATGCCAAAGGACGATCCCCCACCCACAAATCTGTCCAAAAGTATATTTTATCCCCTTTTCCCAACTCTGAATCTCACTTGCCTTAAGAACAACTCCTTAGCTTTGTATTTGTTTCCTCTTTTTAATAAAATTTTGTTACCGTTTAAAAAAAAAAAAAAAAAACTCCTTAGTGGTCAAGATCCCTCTCCATAAAGCGGAGAAACACGGAAGAGGATCTTGAATTAGCCAACCATCTCTAGAAATGTCATATTTGCAAATGATGACCTGCTTTCACAAACAATAAGAATCATCTCCTAATCTCCACAGCCATTTGCCTAGTAGGGCCACGTTCATCTCCTTCAATGGTCTGATACCCAGACCACGCTCCTCCTTTGACTTACAAACCTGCGACCACTTTACCAAATGAAATTTATTCTTCTCTTTCCTATTCCAAAGAAAATTCCGTTGCAACTTCTCAATTTGGTTTATAACCTCCACGGGGCACTAGAACAGCGACATGAAGTAAATCGGGAGATTGGCCAAAGCTGCTTTAATCAAAGTAATTCTGCCCCCCAAGGAAAGGTAATTAGCTTTCCATAGGAATAGCTTTCTCTCCATCATCTCAATCACCGGATTCCACAATGATTTAGAAACCGAACCATGACAGAGGGGGAGACCCAAGTAGGAAGAGGTAAGGGATCCAGGTTTGCAACCAAACATATCAGCAAATATAGCTAGGCGATCCTCATTCATCCTTACACCAATCATCTCACTTTTGAAGAAATTTTACCCTCAAGCCTGAGACTGCTTCAAAGCATAGCAGGATTGCCTTGATGTTGCAGATTTGGGTCTCATTGGCATCACAAGAAAGAAGAGTAACATCAGCAAAATGAAGGTGAGAGATTTCCTCTGCTCCACGAGAAGGCCAGAAACCTTTGATAAGGTTAGCATTATTTGCCGCATGCAACATCCTACTGATTACCTGGTTTGCAGTTTGTCTAATTCATATCCAAATCAAGTTCACAGTTCGCAATTTGGTATGTAATAGTGTGCTAATTTGTTGGGGTAAGTTCATTCAGTTCGTCTTCCGAATTATATGTATCTTCGGTCCAATTCAACTCATTTATAGGCATGCACACTAAATGCTACATGTCCTTGTCAAACCGTGTATTTAAAAAGTATTCTGTATGAAATTACTCATATGACCTCTTTTGATAAGTTTTCTTGAAACTAAATCTATATTCCAGATGGCATTTTAGATATTAATTCAACTGGAAGAAAAGTACCACTATGAGAAGTCCCAAACCAAATAAAATAGTTCAACCCGATTTGTGAACTGGACTGAATGAACGTCAAACTGTTGAGCGAATTGAACTGTGGATTATTCAAAATAACTAGTTCATACTTCAAACTCATTAACTATCCTCGGATTGAACATAGTGATCAATTGATTTGGTAATCATTAATTCAGATTTGAGATAATGTAAGCTAAAGATATTTTCTTACAGTGTTCTTGTAGAGATTGCAATGATACTGATCCATTTACTGCCATGACTTCCGTAGGTTGATGTACCAGAAGCTATTGTTTGTGTCATAGCTTCTCAGATCGCGAACCTTGGTGAGAGCATCATTGGTGCTGCAATTCAAGATAAGGAAGGCTTTCGATGGGTAGGCAAACCATACAAAGAACTAAATACTTGAAACACAAAAGCTACTTGAATTTACAGTGGGCAATTCATTAGACTACTGGAAACAGCTAGGTGTGCCTGACCCACAAGGTCCACTCATTTGGTTGGAGGCACATGTATGTTGAATGTGGATTTTTTATAAGTTCTTTTCACCATCTGTTTATGACCTTTACCCAGAGACTGAGTGGGATGAAATCACTATTTGATTTGGATGTGGATCTCCTCTGCTCTCTTAAGCTAACAAAAGCCTTTGTAAATATCAATATTTTAAGTTATTATTATTATCATCATCATTATTGTTGTTGTTGTTTTCTTTTGAGTTTTTGGAGCATATTACATAATGGTGCCACTTTTTTTATCATAATGGGGCCACTTGATGAATGGCTTGTTTGCCATTTCTGTGCATCAGAGATTGCCACGAGTATATATGAATATTCTGGTCAGAGAGAGAAGTTGAATCAGCTTTACATTATTTTCAAATAAATGGTTGATTCTTTTTTATTTTAACAAGCAACCTTTGATGGAAACCCTGACTATATTTCTCCTGTTTCGCAGCTCAACAATGATGCAGTTAACGTAATCAACATTTCCATTGCCAGCATTTTGGCTGTTTTGATGCAACAAATAATGCTTTAAAGCTGGCGTTACTAAAACCTTTTCGTCCATGATTATTGCCATTTTCATCTTTTATGAAGCTCATGTTCTTGGAAATTCTCACTGACGGTGTACATCATTGTTTATGGACACTAACTAAAATTTCCTATAGTTGATAAAGAAACTCATTGGAAACCATGTACATCAATATGATGAGAACAGGTATTTATTGATGTTGTCATCGGGAGCAAGCATTGAAGCTGTGGTACCAGTCGGATTTCCTTGCCAAAAACCATCATTTACACTGCTGGAGATGGGAAACAAATTCAAGGGGGAACTGCATTTTCTTATGGTCTTTTTATTACTTCAGCAATGATTGCATAAGTTTTGCCATGATAGTGAATTTCTATTTATAATTTGTAGTTCTTTTAATATCTGCAAAACTGTGGTGTAATCTGATTTAGCATGATTACCTTGGGAATTATCAACTAGTAGGCCCTGAATTATTTATTACTCTGTGTAACCAGTTTGTATTCCCTGACTATATTAAGTGCTTTAGTTGAGTTGAACAGAGTTGTCCAAGTTGTGGGTCTCTTATCATCATCCGTCGTTATCATCTATCCATCAAGGCTGGCTTAAAGGGCATATATAACTTGTTTTCGATGTGTAAGGAAGTGAGGTCTGTTAGGTATTTTTGTATTGGCTAAATTCATGTTGGACAAAACTTTAGGAGTCTTTGTGTTGTATGTTTTATTTAGAAAAGAACTCCGAAGATAGAAGAGGGAAGGACTCTAAGAAGAAGAAAGCTGGAAGAAAAAGAGTGCTGAATTTCCGCAACAAATAATCCCAGCAGAGTCCGCTCGAGCGACCATGACTTCGCTCGAGCGAAGGCGAGACAGAGGCATGTCCGCTCGAGCGGTTGAAGAGTTCGCTCGAGCGAACAGTGCGCAGAATTTTGGGAAAGTTTCCTTTTTGCACGAAACTGTTTCCTTTTGAGACTCTGTTTTCCCAGTTTGAGTCCTACTTGTGTTCTAAGTATTAGACACGAATTTGGGGCTATATATAGGGTATTGCTCTCAACCCTATGGACATCACCACCACTCTCATTAATCTAAGTCAGAGAGATCATAAGAGAGAGTTTATTCTCTAGAGCCATTGAGAGATCGTTCTGAAGGCTGCTCTAGAAGGTTGTTGTTGCTTCTACTTTTCGAAGGAGAAGATTGTTCATCTTGTGCTTGCAAGGTGTGAGGAGATCAAGTAAGGAGAACGGGACACGTGGATTCGTGTCAGTGGATTCTTTACAAGAATAACTATAGTCCTGAGGTCGAGGTACATACTGAGGTACAGGAGCTAGTGAGTACATCTTGCAACTGTTCGTGAACTCTTGATTTCTGGTTCGTGGTTTTTCTCCCTGGATAGGGTTTCCACGCTATATTTTGTGTCTGCCTTCTTGTGGTGTGTGATTGGTAGATAGCTAGTTCTATTGTCTGATTGATTTATTCCGCTGTGCATTGATTGTTAATTTGAGAACTAGTAATATTCCATTCTAGCTGTTGCCCATAAATTTGGACTTTCAATTGGTATCAGAGCGGGTTGCACTATTCTATTGTGTTCATCCATATTTGCTAGAATGGATATCTACCGCGAAGGCACTTCAACCAATAAGCCTCCTTTGTTGGATGGAAGTAATTATGCTTATTGGAAAGTCAGGATGGTTGCCTTCTTGAAAGCCATAGATCTGAAAGTTTGGAACTCTGCTGTGAATGGCTATTCCTTGCCCACTATTACTGTTGATGGGTTAACTGATCTCAAACCTGAAGATAAGTGGACTAAGGAAGAAGAGTTGGCTGCCACTTATAACTCTAAAGCATTGAATGCTATTTATAATGGAGTTAATATGTCTGAGTTTCGTAGAATTTCTACATGCACTACTGCGAAAGAAGCTTGGGATATTCTGCAGACTGTGCATGAAGGCACTAAAACTGTTAAACAGTCGAAACTTCAGAAATTGTATACAGCATTCGAAACCATTAAGATGGAAGAAGATGAAACGTTTGATGATTTCAATTCAAAGCTGAATGCAATTGTGAATGATACCTTTACTCTGGGAGAGCCAATTCCTGAAAATAGGATTGTAAAAAAGATTCAGCGGTCTCTTCCTGAAAGGTTTGATGCAAAGGTTGTGGCTATTAAGGAAAATAAAAATTTGAATATTCTCAAAGCTGAGGAATTAGTTGGCAACCTTCAGACTTTTGAAGCAAACCTAAGGTCTAATGTGAAGACAAAATCTCAAGGTATTGCTTTGAAAGCGTCCAAGGAACCATTCAAGAAAGCGTCCAATGAATCATATAAGAAAGCTGCAAGTGATTCAGATTCCCATTCAGAGGAAATTGATCCCCAAGTTGCTGTACAATTCATGAAGCAATTTAAGCTTTTTATGAAGGGACAGAAAACCAATGTGAAGATCCCTAAAAATTCTGGAAAGAAGAAATCTTTTAAAGGGATTCAATGTTATGAGTGTCAAGGCTATGGACACATTGCTAATGACTGTGGAAATAAAAAATCTCAAAAGAAGGCATTGAATACTACTTGGGAAGATGACACTTCTGATGAGAATGATGAACATCCTGAGTCTGACAAGTCTGACACTGGCAAGGGGAAGTTTATTGCTTTTATGGCAACTTCTAGTTCTGTTGCTTCCCATGTTTCTTCTGAAGCTGAGACTGATCAAGATACTGAGTCAGAGGAAGAACCAGATTGGAAAGCTGAATATGAAACGCTTTTCAAGAAAACCATGAAGATGGTTAAAGTGAATGAAAAAGTTACTATTAATTGGCAAATGTCTGAAGAGCAGAATTCCACCTTCAAAGCTGAACTTGCAGATTCTCTTGCACAAGTACAAAAATTGGAGGATGAAAATAACAAGTTGGCTGACAGATTGACTGCAGAATCACAAAAGTATGACTTACTTGATTCTGATATAAAGACTTTGAAAGCAGAGAATTCTGATCTGAATGGAAGACTCAAGATGGTTTTATCTGAGTTAGACACTGCTAAAGCTTCATTGAATAGGATGAACACTGGATCGAGAAAATTAGATGACATCTTGTGCAGTCAAAAGGCAAACACTGACAAGCATGGCATTGGCTACCCTAACGAGGCATCTACATCTAAAGCCAAAGGTATAAGCTGTTTTATTCCAAATTCAGTTGTTACTAATCCTGTTGTTCATGTTGCAAATACAGCCGCCAAGAAGAAACATGTGCCACATCCTGAAAGAATTCCCACTTGTCATCATTGCGGAATTAAAGGGCACATTAGACCTCATTGCAATAAGCTGCGAAGATCACCAAATCAAATGCAATGGAAAACATAGAAGACTGTTCTGAAAAAGGAGACCAAAGCTGTTTGGGTCAAGAAAGAATACTTATCTTCTGTGTTGGTACACGTGTCGCGACCCCGGACCGGGACTAGGGGAAAAAGGCTGAGTCCGGGATCGGGACGGTGGGGTGATGCCGCGCCACGTGCATCTCTTTGGCTAAACCGCACACGGAATTAAAAGAACATTTATCCGTGCACGTGATTTCCCACAGGGTTCCGCGGTGAGGATTATCTTTACACATCATCTCACATATAACCATATCAGACATATTTTCAAGATTGCGGAAGCGTGTAGCAAACCATACTAATACTATTCAATTCAATCCCATAAACAAGACTGATTTATGATTAACATAACAAGATATTAGAATGAGCAATGTTAATAAGCATATTTTCCCAAAAGTAAAGTTAAGTATATTTACAAAAGATCAGTTGATTAATGCCCCAAAATAACGGTCAACAAAGACCATACAACCAAATGAAACCTAAAATAAAGATATGATAAGTTCCCAAAATGTATCGTTCTCAAGGCAAGGCCGAATGTCTACATGACATCATCGGCTTGCCACTCAATCACTCGCTGCGGTTCACCGACCGCCTCCTCCGGCTCCTCCTCAAAGGCAATAAGCTCGGGACCTGAGTACCAAAATAAATGGATCAGACACGACGGTCTGGCAGGTGGGTGAAAAGATATAACAATAATAAAACAATGATACTATGCAAGAGTTTAGAAAACCTATGTATAAATAATGAATTTCATAAGAGATAATGCATCATTTGTTAAATAACAACATGAACGATATAAAACAGTAGAGGTACCAAGGATAAGGAACTATCAAGATGGCAACCCACACAAAGCTATATCCTCTCTCACCGAAGTGAAGAGAGCACATACCCTAACAGGATCATTGACCTCAGTCACACAAGGTGAGGAGGGACAACGATAAATATTATAATATACATATACATATATACTCTGCGGGACCACGGTAGCGAACCGGGTAAAAACTCTGCACATTTCAGACTGCAGCTGACTATCAGGAGGGGAAGGAACCCCTAGCCGGTGGATCAAACCGACGAGGTCGTCCAAGCTCAGTGGTGCCGACTCATAGGTCAATACGATAAACCAAGTCATATGCACAGTAAGAAACGAGGTGCCAAGATGCACAAAATACACATTCACCTCAAGTTGACATATACAGGTTAGCAGAACCTAAGCACATCTCTTCTAGTACTCTTGAAATAGTCTAGTCGTATCATATGGGTCGAAATCCCAAAATAGAAGTTTGGTTGAAAATCAAATACAAATAGTTTTCCATACCTTTACAGGCTAACAATGGGGTTTCTAGAATTGAATTAGTGTGGATAGGGTCTCGTATGTCAATCATGATGTAATTTTGGTACTCTTTAAGAGTTAGGGACATTCTGGGTCCTTATACACATTGGTCAATCTAGAAAATCTCATAGAATCTCCATGATGAGATTCCCCCTTCTTCCGGACTTCACGCGATGCCTTCCAAGTCCCTAATTAATAATGGGGCTCCAAATAATACCTCCCCACTACAACTCATTATAATTTACCCATATCTTTCATGGTTTAAATGCATCAGTACAGGTTCAATGTCTTCAAATAAGAAGATAAGGGATAGAGCTGAATTGGACTTGAGTATGGGCTTGGAATGAATCTGGAAAATAGTCCCATAATTCTCTCATTTTACAGTTCATCTCATTTCAGTCCGATCGATCGGACCTGATGGGCGATCGATCGGTCCTGAAAACCCTCTCAGTTATTTACAGTCCGATCGATCGGACCTGATGGGCGATCGATCGGTCCTGAAAACCCTTTCAGTTATTTACAGTCCGATCAATCGGACCTGATGGGCGATCGATCGGTCCTGTAACGAATCTCAACCCATTTGGTTGAATTCTTCTCTTGTCCAACTCCTATCCATTTCCTTTCTTTCCCTTTCTTTCATACATATCTCCACGAATAATTGGGCTATTCCTTGACCTCATTATCTCATCAAATCATCATTCAAAATCAATAAGACTAAACCATCAAACATGATAAATCATTAAAACCATTAATGAAGACAAATCAAGATTTTTGCAGAAAACATGATAAAACACATGAGAATCATTTCATCCACTTGCCTTGGGTCCAATGCAAATCAATTTGAGCTCTAATCACCTCTTAAGCCCACAATCAAACACCTATACACAAAACCCCCAAATCCAAACCCTAGATTATCAAAATCCAATTAAAACAAGACGGAATCTTCCAATAATTGAAATGGAGTTTCCCTAGGGCTAAACAAACAAGATTATAAAACTTTTAGAAAGATCACTTACAAGGAAGTTCTTCAAAAAGCAAGGTGTTGTCCAAAGGAAGTCTTGGAGTGGGCGGTTTTCTTAAAAAATGGTGTCAAGATGAAGGCCTTGAGATGAGGAAAAAGGTTGTAGCAACTAATTCTCCATTAGCACTAGTTTAGTGGGGGATTGAAGATGAAGAAGCAAGAAAAAGGTAAGGGAAAACCCTTAGGGCTGGGATTTCTCTTCTCCTCTAGGGTTTTTGCCAGAAATGGGAAAAATGAAGAAGAAGCTTTCTATATATAGTAAGTGGGAGTGGGGCCCACAACTTAAAAGACTTCTCGGGCTCAAAACATGGTTTTCGGTGCTTCAAACGAATTCGACGAAGAAGACAAAGTTGATCGGCAAAATTTCTAGTTTCCAAAAAGTATATATTTTGTACATTTTGGTGACATTGAAATCGGTGTCCAGATTTTGGGTAAAAAGACCATTTTGCCCTCAATTAGTGAAAAATCGGGTTTAAGGTCCTCGAATGGAAACGATGTCAACATGAAAGTTGTAGGGATTAACAAGATAAGTCCAATGGGGTTAAAAACACGATTTTTTGGAAATCATCGGTAAACCCCAATCTCACACAATTCGTAACCAGAACCCCCAAAGGGTCCCACAAGTAAAAAGGCTCTCCAAATTCCCCAAAGCTATTATAAAAGCTATTCTAATCCCCAACTAATTCAAAAACCACTAAACACACTTAAAACTAAAACACAACTTAATCAACTCTAAACGAGGTCTCTCGGGTCGGGGTCTTACATCCTCCACCCCTTAGGACATTTGGTCCTCCAAATGGAAATTAAAACTCACCTCCGGCAGGAGATGTGGGTACTTCTTCTGAACTTGATCCCGTAATTCCCAAGTTGCTTCTTCCGGTCCATGATTCTCCCAAAGTACCTTGACCCACTGAATAGTCCGAGTTCTCAATTCTTGTTCCTTGGTGTCAATGATCTGCTTAGGCTTCTCAACATAGGTCGCATCTTCTCGAATTTCTAACGGCTCCTAACGGAGTATGTGTAGTCTGTCGGGAACGTACTTCTTCAACATAGACACATGAAAAACATTGTGTATGCCGGAGAGTTCGGGTGGTAAGGCTAACCGGTAAGCCACATCACCAATCCTACTCACAATGTCGTACGGTCCAATGTATCTCCTAGACAATTTGCCCTTCTGTCCAAACCTCAAAGTTCCACGAGTAGGTGACACTTTCAAGAAAACCTTATCTCCTTCTTTAAATTGTAAATCCCTTCTGTGAGAGTCTGCATAGCTCTTCTGTCTATTCTGGGCCACTTTCAGACATTCTTGGATCAACTTGACCTTGTCACTCGTCTCACTAACAATGGTCGGTCCATGGAAACTGCGAGTACCAACTTCTTCCTAACAAACAAGTGTTCTACACCTTCTGCCATACAAAGCCTCAAAAGGTGCCATACCGATACTCGAGTGGAGACTGTTGTTGTAAGCGAACTCACACAACGGTAAGGCTTCATCCCACTGAGTCTTGAAATCTAACACACAAGCTCGAAGCATATCCTCAAGGGTCTGAATTGTCCTTTCTGACTGACCATCGATTTGTGGGAGATAGGCTGTGCTGAACTGTAACCTCGTACCCATAGATTCATGCAGTGTCTTCCAAAATCTCGAGACAAATCTGCTATCTCTATCGGATGTGATGGAAACTGGCTGTCCATGACGACTGACAATTTCTGTGACAAACAACTGTGCCAAAGGTAACATATGCATCTTCTTTCCAGTCTTCATCGGTAGGAAATGAGCTGACTTGGTGAGACGGTCCACTATGACCCAAATAGCATCATTGCCCTTACTAGTCTTCGGTAAACCCGATATGAAGTCCATGGTAATATGCTCCCATTTCCATTCCGGAATCTCTAATGGTCGTAGTAACCCTGGAGGCTTCTGGTGTTCTGCCTTGATCAACTGACATGTCATACAACGAGAGACGAAAGCTGCTATCTCTCTCTTCATGTTATTCCACCAAAATCTGCCCTTCAAATTCTGGTACATCTTCGTACTGCCCGGATGTATGGAATACTTGGTATTGTGAGCCTCAGACATGATATCATTCCTCAAGTCCTCCAAGTTAGGCACACACAGACGGTCTCGGTAATACAAAACTCCATCTACAACACGAAAATCTGGACGATCTGCTACGTGCTCAGAAATCTTAGCCAACTCTGGGTCTTGTAACTGATTCTCTTTGATCTTCTGAATGAACGAAGGCTCTGACACTGACATGTTTGCTAACATGACACCCTCTCTTAGTAGATGAAATTCTACTCTCAACTCTTCTAACTGTTGTACCACATAAGTCCCCCGAAGACTCGCCATGCTCACTGACTTTCTGCTCAAGGCATCTGCAACTACATTCGCTTTCCCCGGGTGATACTTGATTGGAAAATCATAGTCTTTAATATATTCCATCCATCTCCTCTGCCTCATGTTCAACTCCTTCTGAGAAAACAAGTACTGTAGACTACGGTGATCGGAGTGAACCTCAAACTTCTCTCCATAGAGGTAGTGTCTCCACATCTTCAAAGCTAAAACAACTGCGGCCAACTCGAGATCATGTGTTGCATAGTTCTTCTCATGATCCTTCAACTACCGGGATCCATATGCAACTACCTTCCCATCTTGCATTAACACGCATCCAAGTCCAACATTGGAAGCATCGGTAAAAATGGTAAAACCGCCGCTCCCAGATGGCAAAGTAAGGACTGGAGCTGTAGTCAATCTCTTCTTCAGTTCTTGGAAACTAGCCTCACACTTGTCCGTCCAAACATATGGTGCATTCTTCCTTGTCAACTTCATCAAAGGTGACGCAATCGACAAAAATCCTTGCACAAACCTCCGATAATACCCTGCCAATCCAAGAAAACTCCTGATTTCTGATGCATTCTTCGGTCTATCCCAATTCATGACTGCCTCAATCTTGGACGGGTCCACTGATAATCCTTCTTTGGAGATGATATGACCCAAAAATGTGACTTGGTCCAACCAAAATTCACACTTACTAAGTTTTGCAAACAACTGATTCTCCCTCAAGAGCTGGAGTGTTATCCTCAAATGTTCTTCATGCTCTCCTTTGGTCTTGGAATACACCAAAATATCATCAATAAACACCACTGTAAACTGATCCAAATACTCCGCAAATATTTTGTTCATCAATGCCATGAAAACTGCCGGTGCATTAGTCAAACCAAATGGCATCACTAGAAACTCATAGTGTCCATATCTTGTCCGAAAGGCTGTTTTTGGTACATCTGAATCTCTAACTCTCAACTGATGGTAGCCTGACCTCAGATCAATCTTCGAAAAGTAAGCAGCTCCTTGCAACTGATCAAACAGTTCATCTATCCTTGGCAATGGATATTTATTTTTGATGGTCACTTGGTTCAATCTTCTATAGTCAATACACATTCTCATGGAACCATCCTTCTTCTTCACAAACAAAACTGGTGCTCCCCACAGTGACACACTAGGTCTCACGAAACCTTTGTCCAAAAGTTCTTGCAATTGCATCTTCAACTCTCCCAATTCTGCCGGGGCCATTCTGTAAGGCGCGATAGATATCGGAGCAGTCCCCGGTAACAACTCAATAGTGAAGTCTATCTCTCTAATGGGTGGCAATCCTGGTATCTCCTCCGGAGAAACATCCGGAAATTCACGAACAATGGGGATCTCCTCCACCCCTTGGGACCGTTTATCCTCCGTGATAAACGCCAAATAACCCTCACAACCACTTTTCAGAAGCCTATCAGCCTTCAATGCTGAAATAAACCTTGCACCAGAACTACTCCTCTCTCCCTGAAACAACACCCCTGCTTGGGTCTCCTCTAACTTAAAAGTTAGGGTTTTATGGAAACAATCCATCGTAGCATGGTATCCTGCTAACCAATCCATCCCTAGGATGACATCAAAATCCTGCATCTCTAACAAAATGAGATCTGCCGGTAATACTACTTCTCCTATCATGACTGGAGAACTAGGGTAAAAAGTTCTACAAACAACTTCCTTACCTAAAGGGGTAGTCACAGTCAGGATGAAACTCAACTCTCTAGCATACATATCAATCAACTTAGCAAATTTTGGAGATAGGAATGAGTGAGTAGAGCCAGGGTCAAATAAAACCTTAGCATCAAAACCACAGACGAGAAGTGTACCTTCCACTGCATTGCCTTCAGCCTCTGCATCAGCTCTATTGACAGCATAGAGTTGTGCCCTTTGTTGTGGCCTGTTCTGTCCTTGCTGTTGCCTGCCTTGTGGTGCATTTCTGTTCTGATTCTGAGGACGCTGATTCTGATTTTGATTCTGCCCTTGCTGACGGGCCGGTTGTTGCTGTTGTTGTTGTGGCCTAAACTGTTGCTGAGGTGCCTGTTGTTGTAGTGGCCTTGCTTGATTCTGAACTACTAACGCATTCTGAGGTGGTGCCTGACGCTGTACTCCCTGCTGCTGTCTATTCTGTCTATCTGGCCTTGGGCAATCCCTCATCTGGTGGTCCAATGAACCACATCTAAAACATGCCCCTGTGATAGAACGACATTGGGCATTCCTATGATATTTTCCACAATGGATACAAACTCCTTGATTCTGTGCATTCTGCTCTTGTCTTGGCCTCTTGTTCTGATTGTTTCTTTGTTGATAGTTCTGCTGCTGGCCTTGACCCTTTCCTTGGTTCTTGACGATCTTGTTGTGGAAGTTCTCAAATTTATATGCTCTCTTGACAGCTTCTTCAAAGGTAACGGGTGGTACAACCCCGGTAGCATCCCTCTCAATAATCGGGTGAAGTTCCTCAAGGAACTTGGTTATCTTCTTCTCCTCTGTGTCTACTAACTCCGGTGCATACCTTGACAATCTCTCAAATTTGGTGAGGTATTCGAGGACTGTCATGTTTCCTTGCACAAGTTGCTGAAATTCTACTGCCTTTTGCCTCTTGACATGTGTAGGTACATATTTCTCTCCAAACTGTCTCTTGAAGCTAGCCCAAGCTTCTGCATCAGCCATTGTCCTGTATTCTGCCTTGATGGTCTTCCATCATATATCTACTATGCCCGTGAACATAGAGGCTGCAAGCTGTACTCGTTCTACACCCGTACATATGAAGATCTCAAATATGTTTTCGGTGTGCTCAAGCCAATCATCTGCTGCCATTGGATCCTCAGTCCCCAAAAATTCTTTCGGTCCTCTCTTCCTGAACCGCTCATACGACATATTAGGATCATTCCCTCTAATATTCACCGGACCAGGTGGTGCGACTGGGATTGGTTCCGGTCTCCTCTCCAATATCCCCAACAACTGTGCCTACATTTGAGCTATCTCTCTAGCGTGATCCTCGTCTTTCTTAAGCATCTGTTCTTGCAATCTGGTCTGTCTCATATGCTTGTGCTTGGAGCCTAGCCTGATTCTCATTGGCCTGGCGTTGTTGGTCTATCATAGCCTGCATCATCTGTTGGAATTGGTCCTGCATGTTGTTGTCTTGTGGTTCCTCTCCAATAGGCTCTGTATTCTCACTGTTACTGGCAATGTGATTACTGTTTGCAGTTCTTTTGCGAGGTGGCATAACGCTGCAAAACAAATTGTTAGCACATATAAATCAAGTACAGGGTGGTCACACATTGCTCACACGATTCTATCTAACGAATCCTCGCCACGTACTTAAGATTTCTAGTTTCTTTTAATTGCCTGAAACATGTCCCGCTCTGATACCAGTCCTGCCGCGACCCCGGACCGGGACTAGGGGAAAAAGGCCGAGTCCGGGATCGGGACGGTGGGGTGATGCCGCGCCACGTGCATCTCTTTGGCTAAACCGCACACGGAATTAAAAGAACATTTATCCGTGCACGTGATTTCCCACAGGGTTCCGCGGTGAGGATTATCTTTACACATCATCTCACATATAACCATATCAGACATATTTTCAAGATTGCGGAAGCGTGTAGCAAACCATACTAATACTATTCAATTCAATCCCATAAACAAGACTGATTTATGATTAACATAACAAGATATTAGAATGAGCAATGATCATAAGCATATTTCCCCAAAAGTAAAGTTAAGTATATTTACAAAAGATCAGTTGATTAATGCCCCAAAATAACGGTCAACAAAGACCATACAACCAAATGAAACCTAAAATAAAGATATGATAAGTTCCCAAAATGTATCGTTCTCAAGGCAAGGCCGAATGTCTACATGACATCATCGGCTTGCCACTCAATCACTCGCTGCGGTTCACCGACCGCCTCCTCCGGCTCCTCCTCAAAGGCAATAAGCTCGGGACCTGAGTACCAAACTAAATGGATCAGACACGACGGTCTGGCAGGTGGGGTGAAAAGATATAACAATAATAAAACAATGATACTATGCAAGAGTTTAGAAAACCTATGTATAAATAATGAATTTCATAAGAGATAATGCATCATTTGTTAAATAACAACATGAACGATATAAAACAGTAGAGGTACCAAGGATAAGGAACTATCAAGATGGCAACCCACACAAAGCTATATCCTCTCTCACCGAAGTGAAGAGAGCACATACCCTAACAGGATCATTGACCTCAGTCACACAAGGTGAGGAGGGACAACGATAAATATTATAATATACATATACATATATACTCTGCGGGACCACGGTAGCGAACCGGGTAAAAACTCTGCACATTTCAGACTGCAGCTGACTATCAGGAGGGGAAGGAACCCCTAGCCGGTGGATCAAACCGACGAGGTCGTCCAAGCTCAGTGGTGCCGACTCATAGGTCAATACGATAAATCAAGTCATATGCACAGTAAGAAACGGGGTGCCAAGATGCACAAAATACACATTCACCTCAAGTTGACATATACAGGTTAGCAGAACCTAAGCACATCTCTTCTAGTACTCTTGAAATAGTCTAGTCGTATCATATGGGTCGAAATCCCAAAATAGAAGTTTGGTTGAAAATCAAATACAAATAGTTTTCCATACCTTTACAGGCTAACAATGGGGTTTCTAGAATTGAATTAGTGTGGATAGGGTCCCGTATGTCAATCATGATGTAATTTTGGTACTCTTTAAGAGTTAGGGACATTCTGGGTCCTTATACACATTGGTCAATCTAGAAAATCTCATAGAATCTCCATGATGAGATTCCCCCTTCTTCCGGACTTCACGCGATGCCTTCCAAGTCCCTAATTAACAATGGGGCTCCAAATAATACCTCCCCACTACAACTCATTATAATTTACCCATATCTTTCATGGTTTAAATGCATCAGTACAGGTTCAATGTCTTCAAATAAGAAGATAAGGGATAGAGCTGAATTGGACTTGAGTATGGGCTTGGAATGAATCTGGAAAATAGTCCCATAATTCTCTCATTTTACAGTTCATCTCATTTCAGTCCGATCGATCGGACCTGATGGGCGATCGATCGGTCCTGAAAACCCTCTCAGTTATTTACAGTCCGATCGATCGGACCTGATGGGCGATCGATCGGTCCTGAAAACCCTCTCAGTTATTTACAGTCCGATCGATCGGACCTGATGGGCGATCGATCGGTCCTGTAACGAATCTCAACCCATTTGGTTGAATTCTTCTCTTGTCCGACTCCTATCCATTTCCTTTCTTTCCCTTTCTTCCATACATATCTTTACGAATAATTGGGCTATTCCTTGACCTCATTATCTCATCAAATCATCATTCAAAATCAATAAGACTAAACCATCAAACATGATAAATCATTAAAACCATTAATGAAGACAAATCAAGATTTTTGCAGAAAACATGATAAAACACATGAGAATCGTTTCATCCACTTGCCTTGGGTCCAATGCAAATCAATTTGAGCTCTAATCACTTCTTAAGCCCACAATCAAACACCTATACACAAAACCCCCAAATCCAAACCCTAGATTATCAAAATCCAATTAAAACAAGACGGAATCTTCCAAT
Source organism: Litsea cubeba (assembly GCA_012931725.1). NCBI lineage: Eukaryota > Viridiplantae > Streptophyta > Magnoliopsida > Laurales > Lauraceae > Litsea > Litsea cubeba. Next base: position 108,188,215 of record CM022946.1, read on the forward strand.
AATTGAAATGGAGTTTCCCTAGGGCTAAACAAACAAGATTATAAAACTTTTAGAAAGATCACTTACAAGGAAGTTCTTCAAAAAGCAAGGTGTTGTCCAAAGGAAGTCTTGGAGTGGGCGGTTTTCTTAAAAAATGGTGTCAAGATGAAGGCCTTGAGATGAGGAAAAAGATTGTAGCAACTAATTCTCCATTAGCACTAGCTTAGTGGGGGATTGAAGATGAAGAAGCAAGAAAAAGGTAAGGGAAAACCCTTAGGGCTGGGATTTCTCTTCTCCTCTAGGGTTTTTGCCAGAAATGGGAAAAATGAAGAAGAAGCTTTCTATATATAGTAAGTGGGAGTGGGGCCCACAACTTAAAAGACTTCTCGGGCTCAAAACATGATTTTCGGTGCTTCAAACGAATTCGACGAAGAAGACAAAGTTGATCGGCAAAATTTCTAGTTTCCAAAAAGTATATATTTTGTACATTTTGGTGACATTGAAATCGGTGTCCAGATTTTGGGTAAAAAGACCATTTTGCCCTCAATTAGTGAAAAATCGGGTTTAAGGTCCTCGAATGGAAACGATGTCAACATGAAAGTTGTAGGGATTAACAAGATAAGTCCAATGAGGTTAAAACACGATTTTTTGGAAATCATCGGTAAACCCCCAATCTCACACAATTCGTAACCAGAACCCCCAAAGGGTCCCACAAGTAAAAAGGCTCTCCAAATTCCCCAAAGCTATTATAAAAGCTATTCTAATCCCCAACTAATTCAAAAACCACTAAACACACTTAAAACTAAAACACAACTTAATCAACTCTAAACGAGGTCTCTCGGGTCGGGGTCTTACAACACGCTTTGCTGAACTGTCTGAATATGCAAGTGTGTGCGCCAAAGCTTCATCATCCCTGATCTACAAGATCATGCCCCCACCCCAGTGCTGATACGAAGATCTTTCTGAGGGGGAGTCAAAAATTGAGGGGGAGCTACAAACTCAAATTGACAGAAGCTGCTTGAAGATAAGTGTTTGTCAATTATGGACAAAAAGGGGGAGAATACTGAAGCTAGGGGGAGACAACAGGCAAAGATCTGCAGGAGCTGATAATTTTTTTTTTGTGCTGAAAATTCAATGTATTTTGGTTTTTTCTTTTGGGTAGATCTTTTGTAAAAGTTTTGTCCATGAATTGCCAAAGGGGGAGATTGTTAGGTATTTTTGTATTGGCTAAATTCATGTTGGACAAAACTTTAGGAGTCTTTGTGTTGTATGTTTTATTTAGAAAAGAACTCCGAAGATAGAAGAGGGAAGGACTCTAAGAAGAAGAAAGCTGGAAGAAAAAGAGTGCTGAATTTCCGCAACAAATAATCCCAGCAGAGTCCGCTCGAGCGACCATGACTTCGCTCGAGCGAAGGCTAGACAGAGGCATGTCCGCTCGAGCGGTTGAAGAGTTCGCTCGAGCGAACAGTGCGCAGAATTTTGGGAAAGTCTCCTTTTTGCGCGAAACTGTTTCCTTTTGAGACTCTATTTTTTCAGTTTGAGTCCTACTTGTGTTCTAAGTATTAGACACGAATTTGGGGCTATATATAGGGTATTGCTCTCAACCCTATGGACATCACCACCACTCTCATTAATCTAAGTCAGAGAGATTATAAGAGAGAGTTTATTCTCTAGAGCCATTGAGAGATCATTCTGAAGGCTGCTCTAGAAGGTTGTTGCTGCTTCTACTTTTCGAATGAGAAGATTGTTCATCTTGTGCTTGTAAGGTGTGAGGAGATCAAGTAAGGAGAACGGGACACGTGGATTCGTGTCAGTGGATTCTTTACAAGAATAACTATAGTCCTGAGGTCGAGGTACAGACTGAGGTACAGGAGCTAGTGAGTACATCTTGTAACTGTTCATGAACTCTTGATTTCTGGTTCGTGGTTTTTCTCCCTGGATAGGGTTTCCACGCTATATTTTGTGTCTGCCTTCTTGTGGTGTGTGATTGGTAGATAGCTAGTTCTATTGTCTGATTGATTTATTCCGCTGTGCATTGATTGTTAATTTGAGAACTAGTAGTATTCCATTCTAGTTGTTGCCCATAAATTTGGACTTTCAAGGTCCTTTGTATTAATGAAGCATAGTTTAAGAAAAAACTTTAATAAGATTGCCTAATCCCAGTTTCATTTGTACAAATGGGGGCTCATGGTTATAGACGGCTATACAAGTTGAAGAGGAAAAGGAATTGGGGACCTGTACTGATAATGATCCATCAACCAAATGATCATTTGACATGATCTAACTGTTATTTAAAGATGGATTGAACCATGTGAAAATGCTTTAACGCATACGATGATCGAAGGTTAGTCATTAGGGACCATCTTTGGCCTTGTCATTCCTATGTATCTTTTTCTATCACTCTCTGTTGACACCAAAAATGTCACTTTGCTTCTTCAAGATCCAGAAAACTACATGAAGTCGCAACTTGCCATAAATAGGCAATGCTACTTCCAAAAAAATCAAATCTTGTCAGAATCAAACAAAAACTGCAAGATCCTTCAAAACAGCCAAAAGAGGAGTACACAACAAGTTTCGGGCCATTTCAAAATCATTTGGCCTAACTTCGACTCTTCGCCAGCTGAAAAAGAGCTCCCGGCGGCGAAAGCATCGGAGACACCAAATCTTCGATCAGAACCGATGGATGGTCTCAAAATACATCCAAAAGGCTCCACGTCAAGTTCCGAGTCAAACCGTTTAGTTAATAAATATATTTTTTTTTGACTTTTTATTGGAAAAGTTGGTGGGAGTTTTGATAGAAAGTACTTTTGATGTGATGTTTAGAATGACTTAACTTGACTTGACTTTACTAGTCAAATTACCAAATCGGTGCTGGTCAGTCACATCTCACATACCTTGATTGGGCCCTAAAATTCTTTTCTGGCCTGAACCTTATCGACCTCCTACTATCCTTATTGGGCAGCCTTGGTTCCAGGTTTCAGAGGCCATGTCAGAGACATACGCTGCTGGCCTTCAAATTCAGATCTTGCTAGCCGCGCACTCTTTTTTAGTTACTCTGAAATCGATAAATATCCAACCATTCTTGTTCGTTTTTTGCTCAAAAAGAAAGAAAGAAGAAGAAGGAAGAGGAAGAGATGAGCCAGCAGCGAAATCTCAGAGAGCTTGCAAAGCGTTATGGCCCCCTCGGACTCGTTATCCCCCTCGTAGCCACCAATTCTGTTTTCACAGTGAAGAAAGGCGAGAGAGCGATCGTGTACCATCGCTTGTTTGGAATAGTTTTAAGAAATTCCGTCGGTGAAGGTCTGCACCTTCGCTTACCCATATTGCATAAGCCGGTAATCTTTTATGTCCTCAATCGACCCCACTCTTTTTCCACCGTCTCCTACACCAAAGACTTTGGGAATCTCAAACTCAGCTACCGCATCATCTACCTCCCGGACGCCTCTAAACTCGTCCGAATCATCAAAACCCTAGGCGATGCATACGAGGACAAGTTCCTCCCCTTGATCGGCGAGGAGGGACATGAGATCCTTAAGAAGATTCTACGGGATATCGATATCCAACAGCTCCCCATGGAGCGGTCCAGGTCCAACGTATCTGCTTATCTCTTGAACGAACTCAATACCCGCGCGAGCGAGTTCAACATCATCATCGAAGACGTTCAAATCACCAATATGTCCTACAGTTATCAGGTTGAGAGATGCATCCACTATAGCGATGATGATGACAACAACAAGAATCAGAATCCAAGCGATCCTTGTTTTTGGTGTTGGTTTTTCTTTTTTATTTTGGCTTATATAAAATGGTGATTTTGTTCTAGTTTCATTCCGGATGATTTCGACTGAAAGACTGTAAATCCCCAACTCCTCTCTAAAATGTGCTACTGTAAATCTCTAACTTTAGAATGTGGTGAAAGAAAGCCTTCTTCGTTTATAGATTATCTTTCTCTTTTGGAATTATATATGTTTCTCTCAGAACAGAGTCCATTTATTTTGTCATGATTGGAAGCATGCATCCATGAAAGCCCAAAATGGGTGATTCTATAAAGGCCTGCTTGATTTGGAGAATTTGCCAATTGCTATGGCAGAAAAGAGCATTTGGAATTCTGATAATTGCAGATGGCTACTGCCCTTTGGCATACACGAAGTTCTAGAGTGGATTATTTGGATGGAGAGGCCTGCAATTGCATTGCATTTATTTATTGTGGATGTTTTTATTCTCTTTAATTGGTGTTGAGCTACTGTGACTGAATGAATGGTTCCTCATTTGTTTGGCTCCATTAAGTGTTATTTAGAGATAAAATCTACGCGAATAATAAGTCTAATGCTTTGAAAGCTTTAGTTTCATATGCTTGGGGCTTTCATTAATGAAACTCAGTAGCTGCTGCTGATGATGTTGTTGTTGTGTGAGGTTTTGATCTTGTTCATTGTCGGGTCTCAGGCATGATCCTTTTATTGTCTTCTAGTTACATAAATTGGCAACAAGTTATTTATTGTGGATGAGATATTGATTGATAGGTGAATGAGCTGAAAAAATGAAATACTGGTAGGTGATTGATCATGCAACTTTTAATGCTGCCTGTAGTTTCTTTTTAATTAACTGTTGGAGGTCAATCGTGATCATTTGCACTGCATATTCATGCGCTTATCTTTGATTTCTACACAACTTGAACAAAACAAATTGGCGAACCAGGTAATGTCTGGATCAGCCATATTAGTATAAATGGACTTGTTGCAATATCCCCAATAATTCCCATTCAAAGCACTGGTATAAATGAAAGAGTGCTGCCTTGACAATTATGTTAAAACTTTTTACCACTAAACAGTGGATATTGTTCTGTCTCGATTTGCAAGCTCACCTAGTAGGATGCTTGCTTAAACGAATTATTTGTATAAGCGCATGTATCAATATTCAATACACATGCATACTTAAAGTAAGATCTCTTGTTCCATCATTTCTTTTTGAGAAGTGCTCTTTAATAATTTTTTCATCACCCTTTTACTAAGTGCCTGTAATTAGACTGGTTAAACTGAACCTCCAGAAATAGCACAATGCTGGATTTATATCATGTCAGAATATTCTTCCCCGCCCCTTTTCTTGTTTTGTCAATGATTAACTCATAATGAATTACTCTTTTTATTATTTTTTATTGGTACCCACTCATAATGAATTGAGTTGGGTACCAATAAAAATAATACTAACATAATTGACTTGCGTACCTTGGTAATTATACTTTAATTTTCTGGTATAGACTGACGATTTTCTGTTGCTTGCTATGCAATGATACTCTCGAACATCTTGTAGAACACTGAAATAGAATGCAAACTATAAAATGGAAGGTGCATTTTTTTCCCTTTCCTTTCCCTTTCCCAGAACAGCAATAGTGAGATAAAGATGTTCATTTCTCTAGTATAGTGAGCAAGCAATATGCATTTTTCATGCCAAGGTCTGTGGCACTCATATTTGAAGGGAGCTAAGGTGATACAAACTTCTGGTGGTTTCTCATAGACAACCTGCCAAATGGCGGTAGGTCAGCAGAAATGGCAGTTGAATGCTGCTAGTGTTGTAAAATATAATTTACAAGAGCAATGTGGAGGGAAAAAGAAGATTGTGGATGGAAATGCATTGAACATGTGGCCTCATATATCTTTGGAGTGGGACGACTGTCAGAAGAAAGTCGTGGAACAGAGTGGGATATCTTGGAGAGAGATTTCTCCTTCCATTGACTCTGCTCATCAATTTAAGACAAGCTTAGCCGATGTGTTTCCTGTTCCCGAAGAGATTTTTAGGTTGGAAAATTTTATGAGCATTCTCGCATATAGCGTAACTATCATTTGTAAGTTTATCATCAATTCTTTGCTTATGTTCATACACTGACATATACACCAATTTGGAAATTAGCTCCTTCGTTACTGGATATGATTTGTTTAACTTCATTTTGAGCTCATTGCAAGGTATGGAAGACTCATCCTTCAGAATCAGAGAGAAATCTTCTCTCTCAATTTCTTCCAAGAGGGACTGATGGTGTGGATCAGGTGGTCCAAGAATTGCTTATGGGGGAAAATTTTCACTTTGGGAATCCTTCTTTCTCGTGGCAAGGATTAAGAGCAGTATTTTCTGAAGTTCCTTTTAGTGTGTTACCTTAACTTCTTACATTCAGCAGAAATTAAAAACAATGATGTTGCAAAGTGTAAGATTTTCTTATTGTGCACCACAGTGTAGCACTTCTAGACTTTTTTTTCCCTTATGGTGAGCTTTGTACAGTTTATTCTAAAATTTTACTAGGTAACTTTAAGGGATTAGTTTATTTTTATTCTGTAGCAGAAACGAATATTAAAGGCAATTTATTTCCACTGCATATTTTTTAAGAATACCAATCCATGATGGAAAAGTAATGGGCGTCAAGTTGGTGATAGTGATAATGGCTACCTTCACAATCGACTTTCTACCTTGTAATAAGTAATAAAGGATTGGTAGGAAGAGGGTAGATTGGTATAATAAATTTACTATCCCTTTTATTCTCTTTCACCTTCTCTTTTCTCTCTCTTCTCCTTATTTATTTATAATTTTATACCTTTGCAAGGGAAAGCTTTCCTTATACTTGTTTCCCCTTTCTTCTTCACTGTATCTTCTACAAATCAACGTGGTATTAAAACATTGGATCAAAAGATGAAGACCGTTGTTCTTGTCTTTGTTCATTGCTGACAATTGACATTAATATTTGTGCGTATGTGGGAATTTTATTGGACCAGGAACTGTACCATTTCGACCCTCTTCATGTGCAGAGTTAGTTTGTCGGATCCGTTCGCCATTTTAGTGGAGTTCACTAGATCATAACCTTGATCTAGTGATATGTGGGGTTTTGGCAAGAACTAGTATGTTTTGTAATTTCTCCCTCTTTTCTTGTTGTTTTGTATTGGGAGTTCCATTTTTCTTGTGTGCTATGAGTTCGCAGATATCTAAGGCCTCATAGAAACACCTCGACCAATGATCCTAACCACTAGACAAGTGGATCATTGATTGATGGCTAAAAAGGAAGCTTTGTCTTCACTTAGACTATTAATGGAAAAATGGTGAGAGAAGAGAAAAAAAATCTTCATATGGTTCTAAAGAAAGCCTACCATAGGTTACCTAAAGATTTGATTTGGTGGGTTTAGATAAAACGAGGGTCTCAAGAGTCAAGAGATTATGTTGACATTAAAAACATGTACGAGGGAGTGGTAACTGGTGTGAGAACTACTTGTGGAGAGATATGTGAGTTTCCAATGACTATAGGTGTCACGACCCCGAACCCGATTAGAGAATAAATCGGATCCGGGGTGTGAATTTTAGGGCTAATTAAAATTTTTTGCCCTTAATGCCCAAGGATCGAAGTCCGCTGTGAGGATTGTATAGTTGAGCCCCATTAACAAATAATCAACAGGATTTGTCCGGTAAACCAACATTAAATCTGTAAGAATATCAAAGCAAGTATGGATTTCATTCCATTATATATATTTAAGTTTCAAAAGATAAAACATATAAAGATTATAAACTATGGATTTCATTCCATTATATATATTTAAGTTTCAAAAGATAAAACATATAAAGATTATAAACATCAGGACCATCCAAAAAAAAAACCTAGGTCCTGATACAAAAGATATACAGTGCTAAGATAGACAAGTCCAAAAGATCTAAGCCAAAAGATGAAAAGAGGTGGCACGACAATAGATATCCCCGTTAACGCGCACTAGTGCCGGGAGGGATGACGCTATGCTACGTCATCGGCACTCACTCTCGTACCTCGTCCTCCTCCCCCGGTTGAGGATCCTCTGGGATTGCCTCGGCATCCGGGTCGGCGTAATAGTAGTAGGTGTCCTCTGCACACCATGAAATAAAGGATCAACAATATGTTGGTGAGGAGATAAGCAATATACATTATTCATAACATATTTCAAATGAAAATAAAGACAAGTACATGATTAAAAGATAGCAAGGTACAAGCTAGGCATAAAGCATGAGTAGTTAAAGGAATCAAGTGACAAGATAAATCCTAGCAAGATTACAAGAATAACCAGCCATGAAATGCAATGTCAAGCAAGAGGAGACTCCGAGGATTTCCTAGCCATCTCACGGGGGTATAAGTGATGTCCAAGCCGACTACGAATACCCAAAGTCCGGCTCTAGGGGGATCCTAGCTCCCGATCCTAGGAATAGCATCACGGTCCTAGCCCGCTCCCAGTTATTCGCGCCATGGACGCCGTCCAAAGCCGACTGCCCACCCTAGTGTCTGGTATCCGGCCCACTTTATAATCATCAGTCTGCAGCTGGTCATGAATGCAAGATGATGATGATGGTTTGTACACGACCCAAGTTCCAAGACAAATACATTTGGATAGATTTCCAAGAATAAGATAACAAGCCGAGGGCTACTCCAAGTCAAGCCAAGATACAAGTCAAGTTCCAAGTTCCATGAGTAGTCCTCTTTTCAAGTCTATTCACACGTGTTCATCAATACAAGACAAATGTACCTAAGGATACACTCTAAGTCCGGTCAAATCCTAATTCTACAAGTTAAGTTACAAGTTATACAAGTATATAAGTTTGAGTGTATAAGGTGCGACAAGCTACGGATACATGATTCAAGAGACAAGAGTGAAGAACAAGCCAATCCTAGGTCAAGAGTTGTCCATCGTGTACCGCACGTATTCCCAACGGAGTGCTTTCGGAGAAAGAGTCAATGATGCCATAGTGTGGTGAGCCCGTGGTGTACAGAAGTTATTGGGCACCAATTGACTAAAATCCGTATGCATTCGGCCAAGTTACAACCATACACGGAAGTCCTGGACAACCAACGAAGCACACCAAGCCAAACATGCTCCGTTTTCATTTCCCCCAATTGGTCATGCAAGGATAGGGTCAATAGGTTCCAACCTAGGGTCCAAACTAGGTTTACAATCCCTTCCAAAAGAGATAAGGCCTTGGCTCATTGATCCAATACCTATTTCCTTTTCCAATCTCTGATGATTAAGACTAGTATATCATTGGATTCGACGTCTCGAGAGCTTTCCAACGGTATAAAGAACTCCAAATTCCGACGAACGATTCAAAAGTTATGCCTGTTCGAAGTGGACGTTGTTGTTTGTAGAATACAGTCTCGCTATAGCGAGAATGTTGCCTGGGCTCCAGAACAATAGCAAAGCTCGCTCTAGCGAGGGTTAAGCCCGCTTGCTGCCTGAGCTTGGACTGAAGCAGATTTGGCCTGTTTCAAGGTATTTTCAAACCCATTCACCTAGGGTCCATTCCCTTCCTTCTTAAGCCTTTACAAGGCATGTACCTGCTTGAGAAGAGCCTCCATGCTCTCTCTCTCTCTCAAACCACATTCCATTCCATCCATCAAACCATATACAACTAAAGTCCATTCAACCCATTTATCCAATTTTAGCATATGTAATCCAATTATCCATGACAAGCTTGGAATTTAGGGAAAATCTAAGCAATGACTTAACAAGAAGCAATAATAATACATGCATGCTCAATATATAAAGCAAATGTACTTGCTTTCACCAAAGAAATGAAAGAAATGGAAATTAGAGAGAGAAATTGAGGAGGAGAGCTCTCCACTCACACCCTAGCCAAACTAGTTCTCCCAAAGTCTTCTCCTACACCCAAAGAGCACAAAGGAAGGAGAAGAATAGAATTTACTAACATGCAGCCCATTAACAGCAAGAAGAAGAGAAATTGGGAGAGATGGAGAAGAGGAAACTTACCAATTTTTGGATCAAAAGATAGAGGAAGAGGAGATGAACAGATTGGTGAGCTTGGTTGTCCTTGAGATGGCCTTTAGAACCCACATGCAAGAGGAGAGAGAGTGAAGGAGGAAGAAGAGAGAGAGCTACAGCAGTTGTTGAGTGAAAGGGAGGAAGAAACGAATGATAAGTTGCCGGAATGGGTTTGAGTTGATTTAAAAATGAAGATGAAGGAGGAAAAGTCCAAAATGTCCCTTTTTAGTGAAATGAGAGAAATCTGATTATTTGAGGGACTTCGAGGCATCGAATCATGACGAGTCAAGAACGAAAAATGACGAGCGCAACGATATCTTTCCAATGAACCCAAGTTCGGTGAAAACGGAATTTTTCAGAAAAATACCCAATTTTCCTATTAATCACAACCTAACCCCCTATTAAGACTAATCGCCCTCGGAATCAAACTAAACTTCACAAACCACTTTCTAATGATAAAATAAACTCGCTTAGCCACTAAACCCGCCTAATTAGTTAGAATCACAATTAATTAGGATAATCGCCAAAATTAAGAAATTAATCACCCTATTAAGGTCGGGAACCTTACAATAGGTTTGCATGAAGTTCAGCTTTAAGCTCTTATCTCTTTTCATAATTATGGATGAGTTAATTGCTCACATTCAAAAGGAGGTACCTCGGTGCATATTGTTTGCAGATGATACAGTGTTGGTGGATGAAACGAGAGATGGCATGGATGTGAAACTTGAGAGATGGTGAGAGGCTTTGGAATCCAATGGCTTCAAAATAACTCTTAAAAAGACGGAATGTATGAATTGAAACATCAGTTGGGATGTGCAGGGAGATGTCACTTCTATGATAATTGAAGCTTAAGAGATACCACAATGAGAGTCCTTTTGATACCTTAGTTTTATAATTAGTAAGAATGGGGAGATTGCAGAGGATTTTGAATATAAGATAAGAGTTGGATGGTGGAAGTGGAGACTTGCTTTTGGGTGCTTTGTGATTAGTGCATACCAACAAAGATTGAAGGGAAAAGAATAAAATAAAAGATAGCGATTAGACCAACTAAAACCAATGGAGCAGAATGTTGGCCAATTAGGAAACAATAGATGTAGTGAGAATGTTGAGATGGATGTGTGGTAAAACTAGGAAAGATAGAATTAGAAATGAGCACATTTGGAAGCCTTTAGGGGTAGTATCAATAAGTGATAAATCAAGAGTGACTTGTTTGAGATGGTTTGGACATGTCTAATGCAGGCTAGCAACGGCGCCGGTGAGGAAAAGTTTCTCTATATAGGTTGATGGCTCCTCAAGGAAAATGGGTACGTAGAAGAGGACATGGAAGGAAGTGGTAGGGATAAATCTGAAGAATCACAACCTATTAGAGGATTTGGCCTAGGATAGACTTGAATGGCAAAACATAATTCATGTAGATGACCCTAATATAGTTGGGACAAGGCATTGATGGTGACGATGACCCGTAATTCACATTTAATAGTGCACACTCAACAGATCTTGGCCAGCCCATTTGTTGGAGTCTCTTTAGAAGCTCTTACTAGATCTTGGCTAGCCCATTTTAAAGGTGGAAGGCGTTCTATTCTCAGGAAAAATCTATTGTGGGAACCTCCTCCGAATGGCTTTCTTAAGCTAAATTTTGATGGCAGTTTTCTTCCGCATGTTCAGATGGGTGGAATTGGGGGTGTTATTCATGACTTCTCTGGAAATATTATCAAAAACATCGCGGGTCCTGTGAATTGTGTTGATTCTAATGGAGTTGAGATGTATGCTTTATTGGTGGGCTGTCGTGAATTACATCTTCTGGGAGGTTTTCATGCAATTATTGAAGGTGATTCTTTTTCTGCGATTCAATGGGGTTCTGGGAAGTCTTCTCATCCGTGGATTTTAGCTGATTTGGTGGAGGAGGTGCAAGGTATTTCATCTCACCTAGGAGCTTCTTTTCTTCATATCCCTCGTGAAGCTAATTTCTTGGCAGATGGTCTTACTAGGGAAGGAGTTTTTCGGCTTCACATTTCGTTTGATGTTTAGCTTTTGTTTGTTTTGTATTTTTTCCTGTTCTTTGTTTCTCTTTTGTTTCTTTTTTCTTTGAATAAAATTTACCGTTATCAAAAAAATAAATAAAATAATGCACACTCAACAGATTGATGAAATTCCATGGTTTTTTCCCTGGAAACAACTATTGTATGTCAATTTTAACTTAAATACAAGAATTCAAGACAAAGTTCAAAAATCAAAACCCTTGAAACCTATTGGCTCCAGAAAGTCATTGCTCAATCAAAATTAATATTACAACATTATTAATCATCACCATCTTATCCTAATCCAGATAACTACAGAAAATACAAAACCCAAAAAAAAGCGTAAAAAGGGGGAGAGAGAGAGAGAGAGAGAGAGAGAGAGAGAGAGAGAGAGAGAGAGAGAGAGAGAGAGAGAATCACCAATTTATCCTTTTACTTTTTCCAGTTTATCCTTTATTTTCTTATTCGTATTTCCTTATCTTCTTCTTCTTTTAAATGTTGGTCAATTTTCCCTGTTTTGTTGCTTCATATATGGACTTTGTTGCATATAGAATCCTAGATATGAATGTAAACAACTTTTCTGTATCAATGTGAATATTTTGCGGAGTTCCAAAACATGTTTAGTTTTAGTTTTCCAACAACCAAGTACCAGTATGCTCATGTATTTTAAAAGAGAGTTTTAATTATAGATCTCTAAAAACGATTTGTTTTTGTTTTTTCTCAGTGATTAATCTTTATGCTGAGGTGAATCGTTTATCTTGAATATATATTTTCAGGGGAGCTTCACTTTGTTCAGGCAACCTACATCCAGATGTTCTTATTCATCAGGATCATTGTTTTAAGGCCTGGAAGAAAGCTTACTACTCAGGATTACAGAAGTACCATTTCGAGTACGAAAATTCTTAAGCAATGATTTCTATTTGTTTTATTATTATTAATAGAATTTGTCGATCTTGTGCAAGGATTGTTTGTTTTTTTTTTTTCTTTTTTGGTCGATAGAAAAATGTGGTTTCCTTTTCTCTTGTGGTAGTATGGTCGATAGTTTGCAAAAATAGAAGAACAGATTGGCACGCTGTAACAATCTTGAAAGGGAAATTGCCGGGAATATGTGCAGGTTGTCATCATTTGCTTTATGTTCTTTATGTTGTCTAGTGAAATACATCTCAACTTTTTATATATATAACACTGCTGGTTTTTTTTAATAAAAGGAATAAAGCATTTAAAGTTACATAATTGTCACTGATGGAGACTGGATGTGACTGATATAAAAGGAAAAGATCTGAATGAATCTCGGCTAATGCCTGAACCTTGGATTCATGTCTTTATTCTAATAACTGTTGCTAACATTTGACTATCATATGCTTTTATTGTTCTCATCTTTTCGCTGAAACAAACAAAATAGAAATACTCAAATTAGTCACATGTTAAAGTGGAATATCCATCACTTGAAAATTGGTTAGATAGTTTTTTCTGTCGCTCTACTGGAGAGTTGCTGTGGGAAGGGCCACTTACGGGTTGTGCATTTTTCTTCTGATCTGACTCTGAGAGCTTGCTAGGAGGATGTCTCTCTCATTGAGACCAGATACTTTGGTGGAAGCTGCTCAAGACTCTTACTTGTTTTTGGTGTTTTACAAGCTTGTTCTTGGACTTGATCTTTGTTTCATGCATTGTCTGTTAGATCCTGCTACTACCCCTTCCTGCAGGACTTCACTTTTTCACTTTTTTTCACGTACTTTATTATTCTGATTTATGTATGGAGGCAAATGACTTCCAAAGAGAAGTTTGGTAGAATCTAAAAGGAAAAGAAAGACATGGTGCAAATGATTCTCTCCAAACACATGGTGCAAATGATTTGTTTTTTCATTACAAACTTGCAATTGCCTTTCCTTTTGCCTTGTGGGGTTGCGGGGTGTGTGAGTTGATGGATCATTAATGACTAGTTAAACATGCTTTGACAGCAATAGGGGGAGAGTTCAGGCTTGGCTTGGAAAACAGTCAAAAGACAGTTCTGTTTTTTTTTTCCTTTTTCTTTTTCTTTTTCTTTTTCTTTTTGTGTGTGCGCAAAAGACAGCTTTCTGTTGTTAACGTTCCCTATGTACCACATTAAACTTTTTGACTTTGTACTGTATCTTTCGCTGCAAAATATGAGAATGTGTGATTCTATATTGGTTTTGTTTCTCAAAACTCATATTAATGATTTATCACTTGATCCAAAACTTGTAATTGAATTACTACTTTTCGTCGCTTTGCGAGAAAGATGATTTTTGTCAACTATTCCTTTTCTCTTATTTTTTTTTTTTTCAAACTGAGGTTTATATTGTTTCTAGCCATCTGAAAGATAAATTCAGATGAGTGGTTTCTTTGAACGCCCTGCTGCTTCTGAAAGGCTCAAAGTTCATTGATAGATTTTATCAAGAAAACCATATGTTTTCCTATTTATCTAAACATTAGGCCATTGCAGTTTTAATCTCTTTAGATCTTAGAAGATATCAATGTATTTGAGGCAAGATTTTTGCAAACACAGAAACCAACAAGTCAGCTTAGCTTTTTGCAATAACTGAGTCGCCTCCACAAAATATATGTATGTTTGGGTAACCTGTAGTGGAGCTTGTTGGTTTCAACCAAAACGGTGTGATGGAGTCAGTCCAATGGTTTCTGCTGAAATGTGTGACTCAAAGTTCAGATATAATGATCTCTTTTAAGGTTGAATAATTAGTCCTCTGCTTTTGAATATTTCAGATGACTAAAAAGCAGGACCAACAGGTTACAAGAATGACCCTATGTCGCGATGATACTCAATCCAAATCTCCTAACACATTTAACAATTAATGTCAAAAGCATTCATGTACAGCCATGCAAAGAATTTGAGGAAGAAATGAAGAAGTTGCATGATCATCAGTTAGTACTTTTAATTCATTTTGCATTTTTTCTTGACTGTACAGGAATTTTCTGAAAGTTCAGTTCTTTGTATATATGTTGCAATTGGTAAGTAGAGACGTTCCGGTAGCTTTTGCAAACCATGCAAAGGACAGTTGCGGAAAGATTGTCGATGAAGTGCTTGGAGAAAAAACTTGGGGAAGAAACGGAACTCTTCACGGAAGAGGTTCGCTACTAATCTTATTGATGTGCATTCCTATACTTGAAAACTAACTTGTCTCTAGGGACAAGTGGATTGGATTGTAATGCTTCTCTCTCCCTTTCCAGTATGGATGTCAAAGGTTCTGATCAGCTTGTTAGGTCTTCACTCTGGCCCATAATGGTTTGGACTTGAGCCTGGACTCCTATTCCTGGTTGGTTGGTTCAGGTTTCATCAGGTAGGATAGACCTTTGTCAGATCCCGGTTATTATAAATTAGTAATAATAAAATGCATTTATATTTTATGTTTCTAGTGTAATTATTATAAATAGTAATTTACAACAGAATTGGGCCTGATATAAGTATAACTATAACGAGGTCAGGGCTTTGGCCTGGATCACAGGAAGAGCAGAGCAATCTGGTTGCCTTTTTTTTTTTTTTTTGGATCGCTAACGTAAATTCATTAAAAAGGAAGCACAATACAGAGAGTGGAAAAAGGGAAAAAGATGGTACAAGAGTGATGTACAACTCAAACTGGATAACATAACCACTCCCACCCAAGGATACAACCTCTGAACCCTACAATCTGTTTGCCTTTTATTTTCCCTTGTGCACTGAGAAATCTACTCCTTTTGACTTCCATATCTGATTGTGTGGTCAACTACTCCAGTATTTTTCTGTTAGAGATGTCTGGGAGGAAGCGAGAACGTCAGATTCTTACTGCCATCTTACTACAACCGGCCATGGATATGCATCTACTGATCAGTTGCCACTCAGGCAACCACAAAGTGTCAAAGAACAGCAAGCTCCTTTGATCAATTTGGAAAGTTATGCAATTGAGCAAGAAGCTGGAGAATCCTTGCCACTGCATGCATCATCCAATGAGGCTATGCTATTGTTGCATACTGACCATGGGACCTCTTCATTCTGCTCTTGCAGTAACTAAGACCATTGTGGGTTATTTCCACCCTTTATCATGGACCCAAGATGTCACAATATTATCCACAAGAGCATACCAATGGCCTCAAACAACCTGGATTGCAATTCCTGGAGGCAAATAATCTCATTCCTGAAAATGGGCAGTTGCACCAGCAATTTGAGGAACAACAGAGGCAGACCAGAGACAGAGCTTTACATGCGTCAGCTCATGCAGAACATATATTCTGGCGGGCATATATGGGAGGCAAGAACTTCAAACAGGAGTAGCCGATGTGCAGGGCTTAGCCACTGATTCTGCCCATGCAGCAGCTCCTTTACAATCTCCTCTTAGGAGCAGCAGATTGTTGAATCGTGACTGGCTTCCTGGCTCCAGAGGGTGGTGCTTGGAATACATTGCCAATATGGATGAAAGCCTATTCATTATTTTTCCAAATGAGTTACACTCTTTCCCTCCTTATACTTACATGAATCCTGAGCAGTATAGTCCTGCTCAGAACTTTGTAAGCAGTGGGGACATTGTCTCCCTTCATCAACTCAATTATTTGAATGCTGCCATGAAAGTGGACAACAATCCATTTATGTGGATGAACACACCGAATCCGAATCCTGGTCCACGTGATGCGATCGGGAAACCAAGTTTGAGGTAATGGAGTTATTGGTGTGATTATGCAACTTCAGACAAGCGGGCCACCACATTCATGCCCAGGCTCCTTGTAGTAGCTTTTGCATCATGGTCCACATAAATAACTTTTGTGGGCTGGGGAGGGATGGAAGTATGGAACCCAGTTTGTTTGAGAGGATGTGGTATACAATCAGTGAAAGCTTACATTATACAGAAATCTATGCCAAGGTCAGAGGTGTATGTATACTACATATAGATTCAAAGCTGAGAGGGGGGAGGTTTTTGCAGATTTATGAATATCAGGACTCTCTGTTGAGGGGAACATATTTACAACAAGCTAAGGCTGCAATTGCATGTACAATGGGGCTTCATTTCAGAGTCCAGGACAGTTTGTGTTTGTTTTTTGACTAAAGATCTTTATTTCTCAGTACTATATTGATAAGTCTTTAAAAATGCACATTTTCATGGTTATTTTTGGTAAGTTTAAGGACTTATCAAGCCAAGAGAGCCTCATTTAGTGTCATATCATGATTTTATGTATTTTTTATCCATTGTAGTACATTCTTGCATAATTTGCTAAAAAACCATCATTTTTAGATCTAATCTTGAAACCTGCCATTTTTTTATTTTTAATTTTGGAAAGATTTTTCAAATGTATTATTCTCATGAAATTAATTAATCATCAGGTGCATTCATTCATCATTTCATGAGAGATGGGCCCACAATCATGCAATTGTGAATTAAGGATAAATATGTCTTTTCACATGAAATTCATTTGTTTTTGGCTTGCAGGAAATGAGAAAAAAGGATCCCACACCTGTGGGGCATCCAAGGGGGGTCCACTTTCTTTGAACAAATTCCAAGTTCATTTTAAAGATAATTCAAGATAATCAATGAAAATCCATGAAGGGCCAAATCAAGAAAGAAGATTTTCAAAGAGACAAAAGTGAAAAGAATCTACAAATATTAGGCATTCAATCTTCTCTTGATTCCAACTTGGGGTTTGCCACCTCATGTATCTCTCATAAATGTCAAGTAAAAGGAAGATTTGCTAAAGAAGGAAATATAACAAGTGCATGAAGATAGAATGGAAAAATGATAGGAGAGACTTACTAAGTGAAGAAGATTCTTGCAACAAAGTAGGGAGTAGGGAGAAAGAATAGGACAGCCTATACCCTATTTAAAGAAGGCCTTGGACGTCCACTACTTTTCATGAAGGGAAAGGCCCCCTCACTAGTGTAATTCCTCCACCATTCTACCCATCTCCTTTCTCTACCATAGCTCATCTCTCTTCAAGAAGGCTTGTCGCAACTTGATGCTTCAACTAGAGAGGTTCCTTTCGTCCTAGTATGTAATTGTTTTTTGTAATTTTAATTCTCCATCTTTTATGTAAAAACATTGCATATTAGTAAAAGTGTGATTCTTTTTAATTATTCTTTTTCTTATGTGATTAATGCTTGAATTGTGTTTTCTTTGTTGTTGTTCTTGGATTGACAACCCAAGATCCTAAAGGCATGAAATAAGTAATTATGAACCCCGTTTGAGAATAAAAAAAAAAAAGAGCACACTTATCACACATTTATTTTTATTGCAATTCCCACACATTTGCATTTATTGAAAAATCCACACCTTTAATTTCTTCTTAGTGCCACACATTTAATTTTATGCAATCCACGTATTTTTTTTCACTACACATTTAAATTCAAGCACTTGTTGTTACCTTTTCTTCTTATGCTTCTTATATGTTTATGTTATGCATAATTTATGGTTGGAACTAATTAGCGTTGCATGCTTATTCATATTGGTGGAGTTTAGATATATTTAAGTTGCTGGAATCGGAGTTTTAAATTGAATAAGAAAGAAAAATCAGAGATTCGAGTCAATAATCTCAGCCAAATATTTTTTTGGAAATTCGGATCTCAACGTAAAGAGCACAATTCTGCACATTGTTGCAAAAATTTTAGAACAGATTTTGAGTGAAAAGTTTGCGATTGAAACCTAATCAAAACAAATTATTTTTTATGAAACTTGGGGAATTAAAGTTTGATCAGTGTGCTTTCAAACACCAGAATTTCAAGCAAAAATAATTTTTGAAAGATGGTGAACCAGTGGCTCAAATATGGCTGGTCGGACCCACTTGTGTGCAGAATTTCTGCACAGTTTCTATTTTTAAGTCATGCTCATGCACTCATATCTCATTCGTTTTAAATTGTTTTCCACTTTCATTTTTTTTATTTGATTCATGCATCATTGTAGTTCAAAACCCAGCCATTAAACTCAGTTTTAGGTTGCATTAGATTAGGAGATATCATGCATCAAAACAGCCCAGCATACTGGTTTTTCGGACTTAGAATTTTTTTAGCATAGCATAGCACGCATTGCATTACTAACATTACTAACTTTCTAATTTAGTTTTCTTTTGTTTCTAGTTTAGTTTATTATTTTTATTTTTGGTACTTCTTATTCTTGATGTTCTAACTTGTATGTTCTTTTGTAGCAATTTTAGTTTTTAGTTTAGGATTTTTTAGATCTAGGAAGTTTTCTTTTCGTTGGATTGTAATTAATTTAATTTTTGGAAAGTATGAATGATGGTTGTAGTTTTTTAGTTTTTAGGCTAGTTTTAGATTTTTTTTTAAATTTAGGGCAGGTACAAGTTGAGAAGGAATCTTATTTTACATTGCTCCATATGGATCGACCTGGTTTCACCAGTTTATTACTACATCACGGCTCTACACTTGGAGCTCACGATCAAGTTTTTTGCGCCATTGTCGGGAAGCGCCATATAAGGTAACTTCTCTAACTTTAGGTAACTTCTCTAACTTTCCTTATTTACATTGCTTTATGGGTATGTTATTTTTGGGGAGCTGCTATTGGCAGACAAGTTTTCTCCCTTCTCACACACATTTAAAAAAAAAAAATTCTTGTGAACTTACCTTTTTGCCCACCTTCTCCCTTTCTCTCTACCCACCTCCCCCTTCACCTCCGGCCGGCGGCAGATCGGACAGCCGGGTGGTCGCAATGATCGCCAAGCTACTTGATCTGCCGCCAGCCAGTGAAAGGAAGGGAGAGGGAGAAACAGAGAGAAAGAAGGAGATGGAGAGACATGAGGAGGGAGAGACAGGGAGAATAGAAGGGGGAGAGAAAACAATGGGGGAGGGAGAGAGTGGGAGAAGGGAGGGAGAAAACAGTAGGGGAGGGGGAGGAGGAGGGGGATTGGCCGGCGCTCTCTGGTCCAGGTCGGATCCGGAGGTAAAAGGGAAGGTAGGGGGAGAGAAAGGGAGGAGAGAGAGAAAATAGTGGGGAGGGAGGGAGGGAGGGGAGGGGTTGGCCGTCGCCGTCGGTGAAGGGGGAGGTGGGGGAGAGAAAGGGAGGAGGAGAGAGAGAAACAATGGAGAGGGAGAGAAAATAGTGGGGAGGAGGGAGGAAGAGAAGGAGAGAAAACAGTGGGGAGGGAGGAAGAGAGGGAGAGAAAACTGGGGAGGGAGGGAGGAAGGGAGGGAGAAGGNGAGGAGAAGGGGAGGAGAAGGGACGGCGGTCGCCGTCGGTGAAGGGGGAGGTGGGGGGAGAGAAAGGGAGGAGGAAAGATAGAAACAATGGGGAGGCAGGAAGAGAAAACAGTGGGGAGGGAGGGAGGAAGGAGAGGGAGGGTGGCGGATCTGTCACCAGTCGGAGGTGAAGGGGGAGGTGGGGAGAGAGAAAGGGAGAAGGTGGGCAAAAAAGTAATTTCATAGGTTTTTTTTTTTTTAAATGTGTGGGAAGGGAAAAAATTTGTGTGCCAATATCAGCTCTCTATTTTTGGCATGTTTCTAGAAATAGGAGGTGCATGCATGGAATGTTAGACCACCCTAAATTGGACTAGGAAAGTGCATGGATTGCTAATTAAAAAGGACACATCATTGAATTTTTTTAGAAAAGTTCTAAAAATTGGCAAAGTTACTTTATTTTTTCTCAACTTGTTTTAAATCTTTTTAGAAGAAAGTGAACCAAAGTGACCTAATCGTTGTCCTTGATCATCTCGATGCCAAAGCAAAGCCTTGTCCAGAGTGTGGAGATAGCCAGACTATTCGAGGCAAGGGTCCTTCAAACGGGTCCATTCATGATCCTATCCTTACCTGGGGGTTGAACTGGCCGAGCTGGTTTATAAGGCCGGGTTGGATAACAAGATTTGCAGGGATATATGTATTTTGGAAGAACTATGTTGTATCCTGAATTCATCTTGGCATTGATATAGAACATCCTACAATTAAATTAGGTTTGATGGGGAGAGAGAGAGTGTGTTATTGATGGGGAACTATCAAGCGAAGCCTAAGAAACCAACTGTGAGAGGGTAAGTCAGGTCTTCCATTTTTACTTAGATTCCTGCAACTAGGTTTCAATCACAATCTCCATTTCTTCTTTCTATCCATGTTTAGTTGTTCTAATGTTATCACTATTGTTATTGTTGTTGATGACGTTGTTCTTATGAACACAATGTTTCTGTCTTCGGTATCAGTTTTCTCATGTTAGGATCATGTTTTGGGTGCAATTTGAACAAATGTACATAAGAGTGAATTGTGGGGCCCACTTCTTGTGAAGACGGAGGGACTGTTGGATCAGCCGGATAAATGGAAACTGCTTGCATTGTTATTACCCATTGGGTTGAAATGTTGAACTGATCATCTCCAACAAGGATGAGAAAAAGAAAAAAAAAAGGATCATTATTAGAAGATGAACTTTATCCAATGGTGAATATGCTTTAATTGTTGAGAAAAGGACCCCACATTTCCTGTATATCATCATTTGTTGCTCAGGAAGAACCGGTAAAAGATGGAATTCATAATAATTCAGGGGTTTTCATGCTTTACTTAGTTTCATTTTCTTGGGCTTATACTAAAATTTAATTGATATTGTGCTTTCTTTACAGTCTCCATCTTCCGAATCTCTTTTTTTTATTCAAGTGTGTATTTTGTTTCAGTGTCAGATAATCTTTGTTGGGTGAAAGTTGCCATTGGAATCTGGTTTGAATCTTCTTTTGATTATTTAAATTTTGTTTTATGCAGAGCATGCTCGTAGGTATTCTTTCTTGAAATTTAAGGCGAAACCGTCTGGTACACCGGCCACAGAAGAGGTGACATTGAAAAAGGAGAATGAACCTACTGCTCAAACTTCAGGGCCTTTTTTTCACATGAACAGCTGATGATGATGATAACCTCAATAGCTAACAGCTAGCCAATCAAGTACTCTAATACCTCATCATCACTAGTCATTACTATTATAGTGACAAGTTTGGTTATAATGTGTCCATCTGTGTTTGTATGAATGTTTATGTATATCAACATAACAGTAATTATTATTATTATTATTACCACTATCAATCAAAGCATTTAATAAAGATGGACTCACTGGCCAATTCATTCTCCAATATCTTGTATGCAAAATGATGTCATAGATTATTTTCTTTTCTTCCTTTCCTTTCTTTTCTTATTCTCCATATGTAATGAAATGATGTTTTCAGCCCATTTTTTTAATAATTGCCCTTTTGGAATTAGAATGCTACAAATTGTGTGCTACTACGTATTTGTGTCAATAATTTGAAATATATATGTATTCATAAACAATGGCTGGTATTGGCTGAAAAAACAAAATCCACAATCTACTGCAAAAGATGACACACCTACAGGCTCAGTCAAATGGTTCGCTTGTACATTCTCTTCCTTGACATCAAATCTTACAGTGGTTGGGTGGTGGGTCATGGGTGTGACCCACCTTGTGTTATCCCAACCCTGTGATTGGATTGGACAGGAAACAATTCCCAATAACAAGATTCTCATCCAGAGTCTTTGTTTTTACCTTTTTTTTTTTTTAAATTTGATATTGCATCCATGATTTGAGCTTATATGCCATGGCATTTATTTCTGCTGATTCTTTTGTTAGATATGATGAAAATGGATTGTCCATGTCTCTAGTTAGCAGTGGAACTCCACAGTGCAGTTGAATCATCTTCTTCTTCCTTTGATGAGATTTCTACCTTTGAATCAAATAGAAATGGGAAAAATGCCTTGTTTCTAATTTCTTGGCTTGGCAACATTGGAGGGTCTGTGTCTTTAATGTTACTTAGACAACCACTGGATGCAGCCATGGCAGAGAAGGCACCTCATTTCTTTTCCTTCATTACCCTCTTTTTTTTTTGTTTCTATTGAACAACACCCACATTGAGAAAAACGTATTCTTCTATAAATGTGTTCTTATACAACGGCAAATGTATTTTTGCAGTAGAAACATTACCTACAGTAGAGGAAAGTATATTCGGCTACTATGTGTCTTTATTTCTACGCTTCACACGCATCTTCCATCTTCCCCAGCATCGAGAACCAGCATGCCTGAAGGAACATAAAAAAAGGATTGATACATTAGGCAAGCAATCTAGTTGGACAAACAACATTTCATTTCTTTAAATACCAGCCATAGTACTATATTTATTTATTCTAATCTTTGTTTTGTAAATAAATAAAGAAATATATAACCTACATTAGGTAACTCACCCCACATGTTCTTTCTTTAATTTTGTTATTAAAATTGGTCGCCTTCCTACTCGTTTGTCTCCTCATAGATTTTGGCATGTCTTTCACTCCAAGACAATTCTCAGATATTCCCTAATACTATTAAGATATAAGTTGCATTGTTCTTATGTAGATGAAGGATATTGGAGTCCCTTTTATTTCAATATGATATGCAACTTTCTATTTTGGGGTGCTCTTTTGTCATTATTATTATTTTCTATTGGTTCTTTTGTTGTTAATTTTTTTATTGACTGTTTCTGTACTTCTTAATTTTACTGGTTAACATAAAATTCAATTTTCAAATTTGAGTACCTAGTCTTGATGTTGTTGTTACATGTAATTGCCATAGTTTAAGAAGTACTTATTGCCATGAATCAAGAGGTTCAATTGGTTTTAACTTTAATGAGAAAATATGCATTGGATTGAAATGGGAGAAAATATATCATATTGCAGGGAGGATGGACCATAGGCATCAAACTTTCTGTAGGTGAATCAAAATCGCCCGTATGAGTGGGCCACCTTGTGGATGGAAAATGACAAAAAAAAAAAAAAACACCAATTAGACAGTCCATATTATGTATAATTGATGGTCTAACTATATCTTATTATATATGGTTTGACTACAAAACCCTGGGCTTTTTTTTAAAAGAAAAACTGTCACATTCTACTGGGGCTCACCTAGATTCACCACAATCCATGGAGGTTGACCGATGGAAAGATTTGGCACAGCTGATGGGACATGAGATATCAGCTTGGTCAAATGATCATAACCCTTAGTTTTAAGCTCTAACGTTTAATTGCTATATATTGTGCACTTTATGAGGTAAAATACAAAAGTTAATGAGTTTTAATTGTTTTATATCGTGCACCTTTCGAGGTAAAATGCAATGGTGAATAATAGCTAAAACCTTGTACAATTTGGGCTTGTGTTGCGATAGGATTGGATTTATTAAAGGTGAATGGGATTCAAGAAAATGGACCTTTTCAAAGTGGATTTATCTATAGATCGAATTTCACACAAAGATATGTATATTTTCTTTTCAAACGTTTAATTTATGATTACCCACTTTATTTGGACAAAACGGAAGATGAGTTTGAGATATTTTTTCTTACCGAGAGACTTAGTCAATATGTGCCAATCCACCTATAGTCCAAGTGGTGAGGCATCTACCTATCCACATATACAACTGTGAATGAAAAGGCGATAGTTGTAAACGATTTAGAATTCAATATGCCCCCCATTGATAGATAGGCACAATGACGGACTGGTGTACTGAAATATTTACATCTTGTCACATACAATTAACAATTCCTTAAAATGGTTTGAGAACATTTCTCCTCCCTCTACTCCTATCTTTCCTTTCCTATCCTTTTTTTTTTTCTCCTCCTCTTTGATCTAGCTAATCCGATTGCATCAATTTAGTTAATCCTTCCTTTGGTTTGTTTGTTCCTTGGGCCCAAAATCATATGGTCTGGATGAGCACCATGCATCACATTCGTGCCAAATGTGTTTGTTGTGTTTTCAAACAAACAGCTAGCAGGTCCCTTTTATTTTAATTTTGTTGTGTTTTCATACCAAAACTATGAAAGAATGAAAAGTTGAGTGAAACATGTTTTGGTTGAGGTAGGTAGTAGGTACTAACGACAGCAGGCTCCAAGAAGCACATTCATGTTTTTTTTTTAGCCTTGATATGGCTCAGCAAAATGCATGTTAGTAGCTCTTTTCACCTGCTCTGACTTCAAAATTGAAAACAGCTAGCATTCAACCAAAAGTAATCAATTTCATGTATAATCCTGGGCAAGAGAATAGGCTTGGTGATTGCAACCAGCGGGGGCTTAAATCAACGAAGGACAGGGGTAAAGATTTTCTGCTCTGCTCAGCTCAGCTCATATGTAATGTTGTGCTGGTAATTGTGTTATTGTTTGCCATCATTTAGACAGCCATGAGAACACTACTGATTTTTACTCATAGCCTTTTTGCGAAAATTTTCTTTCGTCTTTTAGTTTAGACATCAGAGTTGACTAATTTAAGTAGTCAAGAATAGGACCCTCAGACTTTGGAGTGATACAAGCAAAAGAAATTGCATTGGAGCTGAATCCAAGTAGTGAAAGTGTGTTATCTCTGTTTCTTCTACGGACTGCTAGCAGTTTAATTATAGGCTTTGTAGCAGAGGGTAGACATAAAATGCTACAAAAGGATTCTGGCTGTTTGTTGTTTTTGTTTGAGACTTGGGTTGATCCAAAACTCAGGCTTACAGTTGCCCATGTAATTCAGGCCGGGCTAGGCTACGTCAGTAGTCAATACTGTTGCCAGCTTGCTCAAGTTGCATTCCTAGGCAGAGACACTTCTCTCAGTTTTACTTAAAAGATATATGTTTGGAATGAGGTTACCCTGTTGGATGTGGTTCTTTAAATCATAGGAATTGAAGACATCATCATTATCTTTTGGGCCATCCTATGATTTGTTATTGGAGTCAGAGTTGTCTCTGATATTCTTGTTTTGAAAATATTTGAGTGTTGATTTTGTTCAATTATGCTTTATAGGCAAAGATTTTCCAGGCAATGCAAGACAGGCAACAGAAAAACTAGCTTTTTTTTAGCAAAACTTCTTCCCCTTCAAAGTAATGCATGTTGGCAGAAAAGTCTTGCCACTTTACTCTGTGTTCTGCTCAAACCCAGGATTTTCTTATTTTTGTCTTTCCATTCAGTTATCAAAAAAAATTTCTTAGTTTCAGCTGCTTGCAATTGAGGTCATTCTAAAATTGCTTCACCCTGATTGTGATCAGAAAAGACCTCCAATAAATGTGTTTGTTATCTGTCCAACTCAAATGATTATCAGTCAAGCTGCTACAGAGGCTGATAAGCTGTTCAAGTGCATCCTTCTATCTGTACACAAGTTGTGATAGGATGGAACAAAATTAACTAGGACATAAAACATATGCCATCCTCCTATTGTTTTTATTTGGGTTTGAATTGTTTGCTAGATCTGGGCCTGAAGTTTTTAACTGAACTCCCTTTAGGATCCTGGAACTCAGAGACCTTGTGACTCGGTTTACCAGTAACTCAGCTACCTGTACTTAAATAAGAACTTTAAAGTTAGATTATCCAAATGCATGTGTATTGTGTAGCCTTAGTCATACACAGATAGAAACGGGCCTCAACTTTTACTGTTTATTGTTCAATGCATATTGGTCTACAAATTAGTATGGAGAGTTTTTTTAATTTTGGGTTCATTCTAAAAAATATAGGCTTGCATAGTAGATAGTGCCAGGCAAGTGGCATAGAAGGGAACATGCTATTGAAAATATCTCTATTGTGTATGAATAGAATTTTTATTTATCGCTTGAGTCTGATAATCTTGGTGCAAATTTTTTTAAACAGATTCCAGGTGAAAAAGAAGCAGTTTTTTCGCAGCTTCATGACTATCATGCTGTTTGGTGCAGTTGGGACATTGATATCTTTTGGTATCATTTCACTAGGTATATTCAACTTTCCTTTTTTATTTTTATTTTGATAAGATGTTATTCAAATGATTTGTTGTGTAGACACACATGCAAATTTGTTATGCCATGAACTTCATGAGTGAGCAACTGAGCATTATCATATGGATAATGAATGGTCATTTCCATTCATACATTGCATTAGGCCAAATGCTCCAAGCCCAATTTATCCTCCTTTACATTTATTTGCATAACTTTCTGAAATTTCTGTAGGTATTGTTGCATAGGTCCAATTATCATGTAATTGTGCTTCATTAGGCATTTTTTTTATTTTATTTTAAATTTATTCATGTAACATTTTGGTTTAATTTGATTTTGGATCCATCACAATTTGATCTGAGTTGGGCCTCATCAAGTAGCAGTCTGCAGACTTTTCCCACTTGGTGAATGAGTTTAGAGCTATTATTTTTACCATCTGACTAGAATTTCTCTTCTTCAAGCTTTAGTTTATTTGAGTTGATTTTCTAAGTTAAACACATGAGGGGGAAAGAGAACTTTTTATAGTATTGAACTGTAAACTTTGAGGTTAAACTTGTTTTACCGAAAAATGGTTGCTTTCTATATGTAGCCATGTTTTGAACTGGATTTAGATGTTTTTATTTTTTTTTAAAACTGTTTTAGATGGTCAATTTTAAAGCCAATAAGCTCCTACATGCATCTGTTACTCTTGCCCTTCCCACCCACCCACTCACACGTTAGATAAGATAAGGCTTCAATTAAAATACTCTAAATCCTAACTACGAAAAACATGCATATAGGTTAAGAAAGTTTTCTATGACTTCGAGAAAGTTCCAGTGGCATGGTTTCAAGCTTATGCAAGACTCCTGATGATTGAAGTGTATGTCAGTTGCCCAGATTGTTAAGAAGGGTTGAACATGGCTTTAAGATGCATTTTAGATCTTGTCATTACTTATCATTGTCATCACATCAAAACCTTATCTTTGTTTCTTCTATCTTCCCTCTACTTTACTGCTTTTATGTGGATTTGATATGATGCAACCGGAAATTATGTTATAGTGTATTCTAAACCTTGTACATCTGCACAGGCTACCATCCTATTGAACAATTAGTTCTCATCATATTCGGTAGATTGTAATGCCAAAGAACATAATTAAAATCATTTAAGCTGATGATACTTATCAGATTCCTCTTGTACGAAATGTGATGATTGAAAGAAATTTTGGAAATGTTTTCTGTTAATGTCTGTGCTACTTTAAACTTTCTAACTGTACTACAGGTGCTATGCAATTCTTTAGAAGGTTGGATATGGCTCCCTTGGATATTATTGATTATCTTGGTATGTTATCCTAATAAGTCTGTCTGTACCCCATGTTATGTCATTCTCTGCTGCTATTGCTGTCTATCGGTGCTCTTATTTGTATTCTACTTCTTGTAGCGATTGGTGCGATCTTTTTTTGCAACAGATTCTGTGAGCACCTTGCAGGTTTGGAATGTCTTGCAAAGTTGCCATGAAGTTTTGGCTAAAATAATCAACTTACTGCAACTAAATTACATTTCATCTATAGCAGGTGCTCAATCAGGAAAATTCTACACTTTCTATTTTTTGAAGTCTTATGGTGAATAATTTCATGTTTAATGGATATATATGTATATATACATATACGCACATACACGCTTGCGCGCATGCACACACGCAAAGAATTTCAAATGAAAGATAGAGTTTGTTTAAGATTAAATTAGGAGCTCCATCTCATGGGCACATCTTGACCACTTTTCACTCACCCACACACACACCCACTGGCCAACTCGGACCTTCATCCAAGTGTGTGTTGGATTGGAAGACCCTATTTTTATTTTTTTAACCTTTTTTTTATTATTATTTTTTTGTGAGTGGGTGGGCGGGCATGGTTTTTTTTTTTTTTTGGTGGGGGGGGGGGGGGGGGGGGGGGGTGGAATCAATTACCTCTCTCTTAAGTTTTGCCAAAATCTTAACACTTGAATTTTGCTTCCAGGCATTCTACTGATCGTGAAGCTGTACTTATGATTCTCATGGCTCATCTTTCATATATGCTGGCTGAAGTCTCTCTTTAAGTTTTGCCAAAATCTTAACACTTGAATTTTGCTTCCAGGCATTCTACTGATCGTGAAGCTGTACTTATGATTCTCATGGCTTATCTTTCATATATGCTGGCTGAAGTAAGGTTGTATCTCGTCTTGTGTTTTATTCTTACCCTTTTTTTCCTTTTTTTTTAGTTTATTTTTCAATGACCCTGTTTTATTTTGGCTGGTTTGTATTGCAGTTGTTCAACCTAAGTGCTATTCTTACTGTGTTCTTTTGTGGAATTGTTATGTCCCATGATGGCGTATAGCGGGGACAGCAAAAAGATTGAAACAGACTAAACAACTCACAGGATTTCCAGGCAAACCAAATGCAAGGATCTTCCTTCCTGCACTTTCCCCAGTTGACGTAAAATGAGTCTCCACAAACGTTATACGCTTTCCAGGCTTCATGAGAACCTGAATGAGGGATTTTATAAGAAAAATTCATCACTTTAATGAAAAGGCCTATGGAGATAAATTGATGAGAGCGACAGCAAGTCAATAAAAAATCCTACCCTGAAGACTCTAAATATTCACATTTAAAGAAACAAAAACATGAAAGGTCATTTGAAGGAACAAAAATAAAATCACAATGAAAAGTTATTACTATGGAAAGTGTTAAATCTCTCCATGGAAATGCCTCTGATCATTCAAAAAGAGAAAACAGGCACCGAACAAATAACATGAACAATGATGTTCCAGAGCGAGAGCAGCTAAAGGAAAGAGCCCTCTCTCAGATGCAAAAGTCTTTTTCAGCAATAGACTAAATGTTTTGCTTCTAATCATTAAATTAAGCTAATTTTCTTCTTGAATGTTTTAATGTAAGGGTATCCAAGAATATGAACAGATGAAGCAAATTAAAGCAAACCTTTTTTTATACCACTAAAGAGGGCATTTGAAAATACTCTGCATCTTTAAGAACACCTTTCCTTGAGTTTTTACATGTATATTTTTCTTTTATTTTTCTAATTTATAAATAACGGAAGAATGGTATAGACTATAGACTTCTTTTTTTTTTTTTAAATGATGTAGACTATAGAGCCTTCAACAATTTCTCCTTTCCCATTTCCTTGATGTGTTTCAATAAAGTTCGGTGGTCACCAATAAAAAATGTACAAGATACATGATTGCCACCTATCCCAACTCTCTGTTTCTCTCTCTGAATGCGACATCTTCACATCATTGCACCTAACCCAACTATTCAGGGTCACCTTTATGAGTTAAGCTTTTCCCGTCTCCCCTATTCGAGGCTACGTTCTTGAAGACTCTACAGTCTAACACGTGTTTCCTTACTGCTTCATCCAAGGTCCCAATTTTGGTTCCTTGAACCATAAATCCTTTGAGAAATTGTACAGCGGCTGATAGCTTTCTATGCACATGCTCAAAATAACTCAAACAGTATTCCTTGAAAAAAAAATCTAATATTGAAGCTATTAATAGGCTTCCCCTTATATCCTCATTCATAATTCTATCTCATCTATCAAAATCTCTATATAGCTGAATAGCACAATTACATTCTTAACGGTAAATTACTGTTTAACCTGTTCCTTTGAATTTTATATTAGACTCTGAATGTTTAGTGGTGCCTTAATATTTATTGTAAGGGTGTACCATTAAAACTTCTCTAGTTATATGTTACAGTGCAATTTTAAGAAAATCTTTATTTACTATTTTCTATTAGCTCAGATGGTCCTATGTGGATATCTGACACTATGCGAGACAATCCATGGGGCCCACCTGGGGCTCCACTCCACATGATCAATCCAATCCCATCACCTACTACGAAAATCTAGGAGACATCTGCACATGAGCACACCCTTTTTAATTGGTATATCTAAAAAGGTCATCACCCAGTGTGGTCCCGTTGAAGCAGGGTCTTGGGTTTAATTGGTATATCTATTTAATATTAAATTGCAAAATCCTCTACGGTGCCAAATCTGGGAATCATATTATCTTAGTTTTGACAAATCTGCTGCCCCACACTAATAAAGGATCCCGCACACTAACCCTATTCATGCAACATGCTCTAGTGAGATTTGGTACTAGAAACATTTAAAAATAATGGTACGAGAATATAGATTTTCTACTCACTTTTCACAAAAACCAGGAAAAATACATAGATGAGCCATCCAACATGCCTTGCTAAAATGGATGGTCTCTCTCTTTGCTAACAAAGGCTTGACGAAATCTCTATCTCCCATTGAAACACCTCCAGAAGTAAACAACATATCAATCCCACCAGAATTGGCATAGTCAAGAATCCTTTCAAGATCTTCTTCATTGTCATGAGCAATGCCCAGGTCAACTGTTTTGCACTGTTGCTATATGGTAGCTGAGAGAAGCAAAGAACGGTTGGAGTCTCTGATCTGATTAACAACAAAGAATGGCCATCAAAGTATAAAGCATATCAGATCTAACATTCGAACATAACCTAGTTCAATATCCAACAGTGAGTTAATCATAAAAAATAAATGCCAAGGATTGACTAATTGACTCCATAATCCATATGCCCTTGAATAATACAAAGTTCCATGTCTAACAATTTTATCCAAACAAAAAATATGTACAACCTGGCCATGGCTTAGATACTGAGTTGTAGGCTCTACAAGCTCATCCCCTATTGAAAGCACCACAACTGTTGGCCTTGGGTACATCTACATGTTGTGTAACCCATGATACCAATGTATGACATCCATTCATAGTTTCTATGCAGCATTATACAGGACAAATAAGATTACCTTCACCGTCATTACTCCCACAGTTGCAAGTAGGCCAATTTCAGAAGTACCTATTAGCTCACCAGACTTCATAATAGTAGCACCTTTATCAATGTCAAACCCCTGACCAATTAACAAAAGGATTTAATAGACTCATAGCAAACAGCAACATATTCTTTCAAGTGGCATACTAATTATTTTTTTCTTAAAGGTAATGGACATTTAACATAGTTGGGCCAAGATAGACCAGAGTAGAGAAACACAAATACAGAATTCATGTAGGTGATCCCAGCATAGTTGGGACAACGCTTTGATGATGATGATGATAATGAATCAACATCCAATATTATCAAAAAAGTTTTATCACTGGACGTATATTGAGACCTAGGCTAGCTCACTACAAGAACCTGAACTTTTGGTGACGAAAATTTTCGTCACCAAAAGTCACATTTTGGCCGGTAAAAGTATTTATTGACGAAAATTCTTTCGTCGGCTAGACGTCGGCAAAAGGTGGTCAGCAAAGACCTTTCCCGACGAAATTAATTTTCGTCAGCAACAATATAATATTTACCGACGATTATTTAACTTTTGCCGACGTTTTTTTTTCGTCGTCATAAATGATTTTTTTTTAGTTTTTCTTTTTTAATTTTGCCAATGTTTTGTTTCGTCGGCAAAAATGATTTTATTTTTTTTTAATTTTCCCGACGTTTTTATTTCGTCAGTAAAATTGATTTTATTTTTTTATTTTATGTTTTTTAATTTTACCGACGTTTCAATGTCGTCGGCAAAAATGATTTTATTTTTTTTTATTTTTCTTTTTTAATTCTTGCGACGAAAATTTGTCGGCAAAAATGTTTTTTTTTTCTTTTTTAATTTTGCCGACGTTTGTGTTTCGTCGGCAAAAATGATTTTATTTTATTTATTTTTCTTTTTAATTTTCCCGACGTTTTTATTTCGTCGGCAAAAATGATTTTATTTTTTTATTTTTTTTAATTTTACCGACGTTTGTATTTCGTCGGCAAAAATAGTTTTATTTTTTATTTTTTTATTTTTTAATTTTGGCGACGAAAATGTTCGTCGGCAAAAATGATTTTTTTTTTATTTTCTTTTTTAATTTTGTAGACTAAAATTTTCGTCGGCAAAAATGATTTGTTTTCTTTTATTTTTTTTTAAATATCATAATTATTTTTTCACAATTATTTTCCTGTAAACCTGTTTATACACTGTATAAAAAAATAAACCCGTTCATATACCTATATACAAAAAAAAAAATATAGCTAAACAAAAATTTGTAAATAAAAAAACAACCATCTCCATTTTTCATTAAATCAAGGGGATTTAACGGGAAAAACCCTCCTAAATAGGGTATTATTACAATTGGCCCCAGTAAAAAACATCAGACAGATTGGGCCCTGAATCCATGGTTTTTTTTTTCTTTTAGCGCTATAGTCGATATCGACTATCCCTGTGTATAATAAAGACCGAAACCCATTTTTTTCCTGTTCGTCTTCTTCCTCTTTTCCCCTTTTTCCCCTTTCATCTCTTCCTCTCTCTCTCGTCCTCTCTTGCTCTCTGCAACTGATCTCAAATCAGAATCTCAAATCACAATCTTTGAGAAGGAGGAAGAATGAAAGAGAAAGCGGGTGAGTGTGTGAAGATGAGATGCACAGAGATGGAGGTGTGCGCAGTGGCTATGAGGGCGGAGTGCAGCAGTGAAGGAGGGGGACAAGAGAAAAAAAGATGAGGAAAGAAAGAGAAAAAAAAAGGAAAGAGAGGGAGAATGAAGAAAGAAAGAAAGGACTGTGCATTGGCGTGGAGTGCAGTGGGTGGCAAAGGGTAGTGCAGGGAGAAAGGAAAAGAAGAGGGAGAGAGGGGAAGGAAGAAAGAAAGAAAGGAACAGGCGAAGACCAGATCAGATTTGCAAGCCCAGATCCTCTAAGTTTCTCCTCTTCTTCGATCAAATCAGATTTCTCTGGTTCGTCTTCTGCGCCACATCCAAGACCGAGGAATGGTCTTCTTCTCCGTTCACGGTGTCCGAACCAGTCCTCTATTGCTTCTCTGATGTTACTGTATCCAATAGCCTCTTTGCAATGTTCAAGGTTGGGGTGAACTCAGGTGAGGTGTTCATGGCTGATTTGAGGAAGCTTGATAAAGTGAACCCATGGGTTTGTTTAGGGGATGGTAGAAAGTGTAACAATGGGAAGAAGGAGGGTTCTAATTCCAAGATTCAGAGCCATGGGATGGGGTTTTTTTGCAGCAAAGGTGGGGATTTAGAACTGTGGTTTGAGGTGGAAATGAGTTCCTATAGAAATGGTGAAGATGGGTTGGGAGAGAGGGTTTTTAAAAGGAATCTAATGGGGAGGTTGAAGGATATTGGAGGTTGTAGGGTAACCCAGATGGCCTTTGGTGGAAATAAGATGGTCTTGGCCAGGAAGGATCAGCAGTCTGTTGAGGTGTGGCAGAGTTCTGTTAGAATCTGAATTAGGCAGGGGATGATTCTTAGTTGATTGTATTGTATTACTTCACATCTATTGAGGTGTGGCAGAGATCCTTTGGGTACAGGGAAGTGTAGTTGATTGCATTGTATTACTTGACACCAGAATTTTCTTCTGTTTCTCTGTTTGCTTTGATTCACTATAAATGAACGAGGTATCATTTGTTGTCTGTGCTTTGTGTAAGCAGTGTTGTAAATGTGCATATCTCTTGTTGTAAGTAGTTGCTTTGTTGTGAGAAGAAAGGTATGAGAAATGATAATTAAATTATTTTGTAGCAGAATTGTCATTGAATTATTCAAGAGAAGTTGGCAAGTGAATGCTAATTTGATGTAATTTTCTTAGCTGGTTAGACGGAGAGGCCAAACATAGATACTTACTTTCTTTACTTCGTAATTGAGATTGTGGAACTTGTGGGCAGTGGTTGTGGAACTTCTATGGTTTTGGGCAGTTGGATTTATGTTGTGGAACTTTGTGTACCATTATTTGAAATTGAATGGTTTGTCAAAATGGTTGTGGATTGATTGTGTGAATGGAATGTACCAATATATTTAGAACAATACCAATATATTTAGAACAATGTTTAGTACAATGGAATGGTTTGGAATGCTCTTAAAACCTTAGAGCCCATAATGGGGTTGAATGGATTCTTTTGGACATGCTAGAGACAATTCTTTTGGATTCTTTGTTTACAATTGCAATAAAAATAGGCCATAAAACTAGCCTACTCATATATAGAACAATGTTTAGTACAATGGAATGTACCATTGTCTAGTTTGTTTAACATGACCAATAGTCGATATCGACTATTTAACTGAAGCCTAAAAAACACAGTCATAGTCGATATCGACTATTTAGCTGGAACCTAAAAAACACAGTCATAGTCGATATCGATTATTGTCATTGTCGATATCGACTATTTAGCTGAAACATAAAAAACACAGTCATAGTCGATATCGACTATTTTCATGGTCGATATCGACTATTTAGCTGAAATATAAAAAACACAGTCATAGTCGATATTGACTATTGTCATGGTCGATATCGACTATTTAGCTGAAACATAAAAAACACAGTCATAGTTGATATCGACTATGATATAATACTATAACCGTTTAAGTGTAGCTCTAGATCGGGTTAGCTAATCATTTTCAATAATAAAAGTGTAAAAAGTAAAAACATTAATAACGGGACAATACAAACAACTATTTTATTATCATAGATAAGTTCTCAACAACATATAACCCAAAAAAAATGGGCGATCCTTACGAAAGGAAAAAGTATGTTTAGCACTTGTGATAACATATACAATTCCACTGCTAGTAATAAACCCATCAACATATATACATTCACAATAAATAACCTTTACAAGACACCAGTGATAACATATATCAAAGACAGCTTCCCAAAAAACCTTTACAAGTTCCCCAACCACACTGCACAAGAGTTTTCTTTCACAAAGGAGAGGAAAAAAATAAAACAGAAGTCTTCATGCTCACAAAGCCTCTCCGTCTACTGCCCAAACACTTCATTGCTTACTCCTCTTAACCAGCTAATTACAGGGTGATCAATGTAATGGATGTCGGACTGTGTAAATGTGATGGGACGGTGGTAAACACAATGCTCCGCGAATGCAACAGCGAATACTCCGCAGTCGTTACCATTGTCTTGATGAGGAATGTCTTAGGTGATGTCGATAACTTTGTTAATGAGTTCTTTAGGATCAGCTCCATGGACAATGTCTTCATGAACCTGTAAAATATCAAATGTGTTAGTTGGCCAATTAATAATCTAAGCCCATCTTACCCATCTAGCGCACAAAAATGAAAAAAAAAAAAAGACAAGAGAAGGTGAGATTAGAGGCAGAAGAACAAGGCAAAAGGAACACCCTACACGAGAGAGAGAGAGAGAGAGAGAGAGAGAGAGAGAGAGAGAGAGAGAGAGAGAGAGGGAGAGGTGCAGGTGTATATTGGGTTATTTTCTCAAAGAGATTGTGTCATCTCTTGCGCTCTAGCGTTGAAGCAGTTTTATGGAAATTCAGCTGATGCATCTAAACTGCAAGTTGGTGGAGGTCACTCTGGATATTAGAGCTAATATCAGCCCTTCTGGGGGTTGCACCTCCAATGATCTTCTGGGGGTTGCATGCGAATCCATGGGGATAGGGATGATGGAAAAGGCCTCATCATGGATACATGTTAGTAAAACAAATCAGTCCCCTCAAGTAATCCCAACCCTTGATTTAGTAGTCTCATGGTTCAAGGGTCTTTTAAGTTTACTTTTCTTTGATATTCAATCTAATGTTAAGTAAAGGTAGGGTGTCAAACCAGGCCAAGTGCCAGATCATGGGGTGTAGTGAGCCCCATAGAATAGGGTACACTGATGAAAGGTGGACCAAAGTGGGCCCCATCGAAATCGACACCCCTTTATAGTATGCTCATAAAAGTGGGTGTTGTCCATCCTAATCTGTTTCTGAATGTTGTGGTTGTCTTGAGCCAGTATCAATGTATCATATATGCTTGAAGCATGGCCAATGTCGGACTCTGCTTCATTGTTCTTCTCCACCATTTTCCTTAGCATCAGTAAGATCAACTATGATTCCACAAACAATACTAGAAACACATGCTCCAAAATTTTCAATTCTAAAGAAAGCATCTAAATCCAGATATTGCACATAAACAAACATAACAAATATGTATATCTGCACCATTTCTCTCTAAACTTCAATTGAACACCATAAAAAATAGCAAAACCAGAATACCTTTGCTGCAAAACTATTGCAAAATCCAATTACAGTGACAAGTAAACTAAAAAACACGGTGTCAAACACCAGAATACCTTTGAATTATGTGTAGGCAATTTGACTTTCATTTAATTTATTTGAAGCGTTGGTATTTTATCATATGCACTCATGGCGACTTAAATGTTTTGTCATTCAGAACATTCATCTTGTTAACCATATCACTGGTGGTTATGTCTCCAAAATACATACTCTTTAACTGAATGGTTTGAGACAATAAATGGTTAAAAGGTAGTAGGCAAATAATCCTCCTTAAGTGCATTGACTAGCTTTTCATGTGATTGGCTAAGATTGTCGGATCAAATTGATATTGGAAATAAAAGATGAACAACAAAAAGCCAACCTCATAAGCAGCCTATATTGAACAAATAAAAGATGAATCATTCTATAAGCAGAAATCGGTCTGTGTTGGTTTGGGTTCCGGAAGTCGATCGCCGGGATCGGAGAAGGAGACCGTAAAGGGTGTGGTTGTTGCGACCAGAAATAGAGGACTGGTTCGGCCACCGTGAATGGAGAAGAAGACCATTCCTCGATCTTGAATTGCGGCGCAGAAGACGAACCAGAGAAATCTGATTTGATCAAAGAAGAGGAGAAACTCAGAGGATCTGGGCTTGCAAATCTGATCTGGTCTTCGCATGTTCCTTTCTTTCGTTCTTCCTTCCCCTCTCTCCCTCTTCTTCTCATTTCTCCTTGCACTGCCCTTTGCCACCCACCGCACTCCACGCCAATGCACAGTCCTTTCTTTCTTTCTTCCTTCTCCCTCTCTTTCCTTTTTTTTCTTTTTCTTTCCTCCTCTTCTTTTCTCTTTCCCCCTCCTTCACTACTGCACTCCG
The DNA here is from genome assembly GCA_012931725.1 of Litsea cubeba. Lineage (NCBI taxonomy): Eukaryota > Viridiplantae > Streptophyta > Magnoliopsida > Laurales > Lauraceae > Litsea > Litsea cubeba. The sequence goes on from CM022946.1 coordinate 108,225,552, forward strand.
CCCTCACAGCAGGGCACCTCCATCTCCATGCATCTCATCTTCACACACCCACCAACTTTCTCTTTCCTTCTTCCTCCTTCTAAAAGATTGTGATTTGAGATCAGTTGCAGAGGGCAAGAGAGAACAAGAGAGAGAGAGAAACACATGAAAGGGGTAAAGGGGGAAAAGAGGAAGAAGACGAATGGGAAAAAATGGGTTTCGGTCTTTATTATACACAGGGATAGTCGATATCGACTATAGCGCTAAAAGACAAAAAAAAAAAAAAAAAAAAAAAAACGTGGATTCAGGGCCCAATCTGTCTTATGTTTTTTACTGAGGCCAATTGCAATAATACCCTATTTAGGAGGGTTTTTCCCATTAAATCCCCTTAAATCAATCATCTCATTAAACAAATATTATAATCAATAATGATACCGTCTCAAATAAATGTCCAATACACACATATATATATATATAAATACAAATAAACCGAAAAGAAGTCCTACACCCCCATAAGTCTGCAACAAACTCCAAAGCGTCCATCAATCTGCAATGACAAAAACAACATTAAATTATTTTCAATGAATTAAATTATAAATGAAACATAAATATGTATATATATAAAACTTTTCTTAAGTTTTTCGGCGGACTTTTTTCCAGCCCAAGTGTTGAAAATTAGGCAGTTTTTGCGTCTAATTTGTTAACCAGAAGTCCAATTCACTAACCGTCAATTCCAACAAGTCACTTTCGCATTGAATAAGGTATCTATGCTGATTCTGGGCTGTTCGATGGCCGTTTCCCGTTTTCGACTTACAACGGCCTATTTTCGAGGCTAAGTGTTCTAAATTAAACGTTTTTATGTCTAATTCTTTAACTGGGAGTCCTAATTGCGAACCATCAGTTCCTACGAGTTACTCTACCCTTGAGCGAAGTGCTCGTGCCGGTTTCCGATTTTTTCCGCGGCCGTTTCCCGTTCCGGGCCCCCGGCGGGCCGTTTTCGAGCCTAAGTGTTGGAAAATCCCATGTTCGGCTCACAATCCTCTAACCGAGAGTCCTATTTGCGAACCGTCAGCTCCTACAAGTTACTCTACCCTCGAGCGAAGTGCTCGTGCCAGTTTTTAATTTTTCCCGCTGCCGTTTCCCATTCCGGGCCACCGGCGGGCCGTTTTCAAGCCTACATATTGGAAAATCCCATGTTCGGCTCAGAATTCTCTAACCGAGAGTCCTATTTGCGAACCATCAGCTCCTACATGTTACTCTACCCTTGAACGAAGTGCTCGTGCCGGTTTCCAATTTTTCCCGCGGCCGTTTCCCATTCCGGACCCCCGGCGGGCTGTTTTCGAGCCCAAGTGTTGGAAAATCTCATGTTCGGCTCATAATTCTCTAATGGAGAGTCTTATTTGTGAACCATCAGCTCCTACAAGTCACTCTACCCTTGAGCGAAGTGCTCGTGCCAGTTTCTGATTTTTCCCGTGGCCGTTTCCCGTTTCGGACCCTCGGCGGGCCGTTTTCGAGCCTAAGTGTTGGAAAATCCCATGTTTCGCTCGTAATTCTCTAACCGAGAGTCCTATTTACGAACCGTCAGTTCCTACAAGTTACTCTACCCTCGAACGAAGTGCTTGTGCAATTTCTCGATTTATCCTGCGGCCGTTTCCCGTTCCGAACCCCCGGCGGTCCGTTTTCGAGCTTAAGTGTTGGAAAATCTCATGTTTCGCTCGTAATTCTCTAACCGAGAGTCCTATTTACGAACCGTCAGTTCCTACAAGTTACTCTACCCTCGAACGAAGTGCTTGTGCAATTTTTCGATTTATCCTACGGCCGTTTCCCGTTCTGAACCCCCGGCGGTCCGTTTTCGAGCTTAAGTGTTGGAAAATCTCATGTTTCGCTCGTAATTCTCTAACCAGGAGTCCTATTTGCGAACCGTTAGCTCCTATAAGTAACTCTACCCTCGAGCGAAGTGCTCGTGCCAGTTTTCGATTTTTCCCGCGGCCGTTTCCCGTTCCGGACCCCCAGCGGGCCGTTTTCGAGCCAAAGTATTGAAAAATCTCATGTTTCGCTCGTAATTCTCTAACCGAGAGTCCTATTTGCGAACCGTCAGCTCCTACAAGTTATTCTACCCCGGCCGTTTTCCGTTCCGGAGCCCCGGCGGGCCGTTTTCGAGCCTAAGTGTTAGAAAATCCCATGTTTTGCTTGTAATTCTCTAACCGGGAGTCCTATTTGCAGTTCCTACAAGTTACTCTACCCTCGAGCGAAGTGCTCGTGCTGGTTTTCAATTTTTCCGCGGATGTTTCCCGTTTCGGTCCGTTTCCCGTTCAGAACATGTAATCTGAGAAGAAAATCCCCATTATAGAATTAACCCCTAAGATGGGAAACCTACTTACATCATTTTCATTGAGTTCATAATACGACTTCAATATCGGAGATAGAATTATAATGGTAGAATATAGAATTATAATGGTAGAATTTCTGTTAGTGAAATACTTCCAGCAGAACTGACTTTCAACAAGGAATCATAACTTCTTTCTGTTTTATGGAGTAGAGCGAACAGAGTGCATGACTATCACTAATGAAAATTGTGTGGGGAGATTTCCAGAGCCACAGGATTACGCTAATCACAGCCATCAAATGAGTCTGAGCACTCTCACGTGCCAACCGCATGCCATCCACGTGGCACCAGGCTCACCCCGGCTGCCAGGACAGGAGGTCCGGCCGAACTCAAGCAGTTTCGGACCGCTGGCGCCGAGCTCGGCCACCTCGCGTGTCCATCTCGGCAGAGAGCTCCACCCCGGCTAAAAGAGCCGGGACGGAAGCCGAAGTAAGAAAGAACCTCCGCTTGCGCCCCTCGTCCCCTCCACGTCATCAAGCACGTGGAGGAGTAGGGGCGCGAGCTAGTAAGACAGATGCGACATCCAGCCGCTCACAATCTTCACCAGATCACTGACATGGCGGCATCCAGCGGCTGAGGCCACATCGGGGCAGGGCCCGAGGGAAGATCCGATGGTACCCCTACCGCCAAAGGCGTCTAACACAATCTGGCCCAACAAGACGTGCATTAAATGCGACGTGGGCTGATCCGACGCGCATTTAATGCAGAGTGGGCTGGATTGGACCGCATTAATTACATCGTGGGCTGATCATGACTTCCCAGTCGAATCATGAGACCCATGCCAAGATATCGTCCAAGATATCTTCCAAATCGTCTATAAAAAGGACTGCATTTCACATGCAAGGTACGCAATATACATACTTGAGAGCTGTTACTCTGCCTCTCTTCCTCCTCTCCTTCCATCGTTCCAGTTCCTTCACTGACTTTGGCATCGGAGAGCCTTGCGCCGCCCAGGCTAGGGTCCTCTGACCGTGTGTTCTTCTCTTTCAGGCTTTCGGACGGTACCCAGTCACCACCATCGTTGGATAAGTCCTCTAAGGCTCCCCAGTTATTGTGGGTCATTATTTTCTGCACCTACAATTGGCGCCGTCTGTGGGAAAGTAATATCCCAACCTCCCAAACCTTCCCAACCTTCTCAACCTCAATCTCCCAGAAGCCATGCCTCCGAAAGCTAGGAAGGGCGTAGAGTCCTCGAGAGCAGCGCTCGAACTGCCACCACCGTCGGCGGACGTCCCTCCTCAGGGGCGGTCCCGCACGGTGCATGGCACATCCGCAGGCGAGGGCCACTTAGGCTCGCAGCTTTTTGTCGAGGTCCCCCTTCAAGAAGGACTCGAGACCTCGATCTCAGCAGAAGAAGTCATGCCACCCCGACGCGATGAGCGTCGGCATGAGCGTCCTCGCAAGGACAAAGCCGTGGCCGTAGGAGAGACGCGCCACGCTCAACCCCCTGCCACTGGAGGAGTTGTCGCACCCCAAACTGCCCTCCTCCAGAGGCAAGAGCAGCTGATTCTCGAGCTCCAGCAGCAGCTGAGGGCAGCGCAAACCGCCTCCTTGAGGCAGGTCTCTGAGCCTCAAGGGAAGAGGAGGGACGCCCCCAGCAGGGCAGCCCAGCCTCCCCGCGAGGATCTCAGAAACCATCTGGACCATAAGCGGAGCCAGAATCATGACGAAGGCTCGAGCAACAGCCGGAGTCATCATAGCCGCGATGGCCGAACTCATAGCCATCGTAGCCCGAACCACTCCAAGCGAAAGCCAAGAGCCCAGACTCCAGAGAAAGACGACGAGCAGGAGCGGTTCGACAAACGCGTCAGGCTAGCTCTTCAGCACAACATGGACGTGCGGGACCAGAAGCAGATCTGTGGCCACACTGATTTGGGGGGCTCACCCTTTACAAAAGAGATCGAGCGCACCCCCTTGCCCAGAAAGTTCTCCGTCCCGCGGTTCGTCCCCTACGACGGACTGTCCGACCCATCCGCTCACCTTCGACACTTCTCCCAGAAGATGTCCATCTGGGGGAATGAGGGTCACCTGAACTGCAAAATCTTCTCCTCCAGTTTGGGTGACCTCCCCCTGAAATGGTTCTGTTCTCTCCCAGAGCAGTCAGTTTCCAGTTGGAAGGAGCTCCAGCTCTCCTTCTTAAAGAAGTTCCAAGCTTACACCGTCGTCCCCAAGAAAGAAGGGGACCTCCTCGCCCTGAGAATGAAACAGGTTGAGACCCTCGCCAAGTTCGCCCAACGATACTGGGCGGTTTACAGCCAGATCGAGGGCACCAGAGAAGAAATAACAATCTACGCCTTCCAACATGCCCTGATCCCCGGTCACGATCTTCGAAAGGACTTGGTCGGGGACCCCCCAGAGTCCATGCCAGCGTTGATGTCCCGGGTAAAGCGCTTCGTCGCCCGGGAGGAAGATGAGATCCGAGCCCGGGAAGAGAACGGGCGTCCGGAGCCCGAGCAGAAGAGCAGCCAGCCTCGGCAGAGAGGCGGGAGATCCTTCCAGAAGCAGTAGCCCAAGCAGGCCTGGGTCTCCAATTCGGCGAAGCCTGCGTCGTCCAGATCTGGGGGCACCTGGAAGCCCAGACCTCCCCCCAGCGCCAGTCAGAGCGTCAACGTCGTCTTCAAGGAGCCGATATACCGCATCCTGGGCAAGATAAAGACCAAGCCATTCTTCAAGTGGCCTCTGCCCTTGAAGCACGAGCCCACCTCCGGCAGCCGAAGCAAGCTCTACTGCTCCTTCCACAGGGGTAACGGGCACAGGACCGATGACTGCAAGTCTTTGCAGTGGTACCTGGAGAAGCTGGCCAAGGAGGGCCACATTCCAGAGTTCGTCAAGGCAGGAGACGCCGGCGGCAGCGAGGGCCGAGTTCACCAGAGCGCAGCCCAGGATCCAGACAGTGAGGATTCAGAGAAGGTCATTAACGTGATCCATCTGGCGTCCTCAGCCCCCGCTCCCTCGTCTCGGGGCAGCTCCCTGACCCGCGCCGAAGCCAGGCGGGCTTCGCACGGGAAGGAAGTGATGAAAGCCGAGCTCGCTCCGGCATCCAATAGAGCCCGCCGCGAACGACCCGCCATCTCGTTCTCCGACAGAGACCTAGAGGGGATCCAGCTCCCTCACAACGACCCCCTGCTCCTCACAATGAAGCTGAGAGACTTCACAGTGAAGAGGATCCTCGTCGACTCCGGCAGCTCCTCCGAGGTCCTCTACTACGACTGCTTCAAGAAGATGAACCTCTCGGAAGCAGACCTCACGGAGGTCCGTGCACCCCTACTAGGGTTGTCCGCCACGCCAGTCTACCCCAAGGGCAGGATCACCCTGGAAACCCGGGTCGGCGGAGCTTCCGTGTCGGCCGACTTCCTGGTCGTGGATGCCCCTTCTCCCTACAACGTCATTTTGGGCAGAACGTGGCTCCACAAGTTAGAAGCAGTCCTTTCTTCCCTCCACCAGAAGCTGAAGTTCGTCCTTGAGAACAAGGAGGGCAAGTTGGAAGTGGTCACGGTGGAGGGAGATCAGCAGCAAGCCAGGCAGTGCGTGCTGGCCGCAGTCCCCGCGGTGAAGGAACCAGAGCGCGTCAACCTCGCCGAGTTCGAAAAAGGCCTAGATGAAATCCGCCGTGATCCCGAGAAGAAGAGCATCGAAGACCTGGCCGAGGTAAGGCTGAGCCCGGCAGACCCAGACAGGTTCTTCCTGGTTGGCACCCAGCTACCAGACGAAGAAAGGGCCGAACTCTCACGGTTCCTGATGCAGAACGTCGACGTCTTCGCTTGGAGCCCAAGCGAAATGCCTGGGGTCGACCCTGAGGTCATGTGCCACAAGCTGAATGTGGACCCCGATCATAAGCCGGTAGTGCAGAGGCCCGTAGGACAGGACTGCAGCAGACAGATGCGGTCGTCGAAGAGGTCGACAACCTGCTAAAGGCAGGAGCCATCCGGGAAGTCCAGTACCCGGTATGGCTGGCCAACACGGTGTCAAGAAGAAAACTGGCAAGTGGAGGGTATGCGTGGATTTCACGGACTTGAACAGGGCCTGCCCTAAAGATAGTTTCCCCCTTCCAAAGATTGACCAACTGATCGACGCCACCGCCGGTCACGATCGAATGAGCTTCCTCGACGCCTACAGAGGCTACCACCAGATCCCGCTCTACGAGCCTGACGAGGAGAAAACGTCATTCATAACCCCCCGCGGCACTTACTGCTACAAGGTGATGCCCTTCGGGCTAAAGAACGCGGGGGCGACCTATCATTTCCTCGTCACAAAAATGTTCCATGCTCAGCTCAGCCGGACGGTTGAGGTGTACATCGACGACATGGTCGTCAAATCAGTGCACTCCGGCGACCATCTGGCGGATCTCGGCCAAGTCTTCGACATCCTTCACGCGTACAAGCTCAAGCTAAATGCTTCCAAGTGCGCCTTCGGCGTAGCCTCTGGCAAGTTCCTCGGCAGCTTAGTAACGCGGAGGGGGATAGAAGCTAATCCGGACCAGATCACCTCGATCCAGAGCATTCAGAGCCCCTCTACCACGAAGGAAGTACAGAAGCTCACATGAATGGCTGCAGCACTCAATCGCTTCATCAGCCGGTCATCAGATAAGTGCAGGCCTTTCTTTCAGCTTCTAAAGAAAAACTTGAAATTCCAGTGGACCCCCGAGTGCGACCAGGCATTGGCCGCGCTCAAAACTTATCTAATGTCACCACCCTTGCTCTCCACCCCAGCTTCGGGGGAGACTCTTTATTTGTATCTTGCGGTCTCGGATCACGCAGTGAGCTCCGTCCTCATCAGGGAGGACGAGGGAATTCAAAAACCAATTTATTATACGAGCAAGACACTGCTTGATGCCGAGACCAGATACCTTCTGTTGGAGAAGCTTGCGCTGGCCCTCGTCCGCGCCTCTCGCAAGCTCTCCCATTATTTCCAATCCCACACCATTGTGGTGATCACGGAGCACCCACTCCGTTCAGTGTTCAAAAAGGCTGACTTTTCAGGGCGAATATCAAAGTGGGCAGTTGAACTGGGGCAGTATGATATACAGTACCGTCCCCGAACTGCGATCAAAGCCCAGATTCTGGCAGACTTCATTGTCGAATTCGTCTCCCCCAACCCGGCTCCGACCCAGCTCGGCACGGCACTGGGGGGCACAGGGCACGAGCCAGAGCTGACTGAGGTCGAGCAGCCTCCCACCATGGCATGGAAGATCTTTGTCGACGGGTCGTCCACCTCCAAGAGAGCTGGCGCCGGCATAGTCCTCCAATCGCCAGAGGGTCTGGTCATAGAGCAGGCTTTCACCCTCGACTTCAAAGCGACAAACAATGAAGCAGAATATGAAGCGCTGATAGCAGGATTAAACAGTGCCCAAATCCTCGGAGCCCAACACCTGGTGATCTTCAGCGATTCCCAACTGGTAACGAGCCAGCTCGCCGGAGACTACCAGGCCAGGGACGACAGGATGGCGGCCTACTTAGCCCTTGTGAAAAAAACTGCTGTCTCATTTCCAGAAAGCCGAGGTCAGGCAAATATCCCGAGATACCAACACGCACGCAGATGCCCTTGCAAACCTGGCCTCCGCCGTCGAAGCAGGGAAGAAAAGGACCATCGAGGTTGGGTCAGTATCAAGGTCAAGCTTAGAACTCCATTCATCTCGGCTTGTCCTCTGTGCTGATCTCGGCCCAAGCTGGATGGATCCAATCATCGCCTACTTGAAGGATGACCGGCTCCCCGAGGACAAGGCTGAAGCTCACCGGATCAGACTCAAGGCAGCTCGATTCTGGCTCTCTCCCGAAGGCAAACTCTACAGGAAATCCTTCACAGGTCCATATCTCCAGTGCGTCCATCCGAGCAAAGTGGACGACTTCCTGTATGAGATCCACGAAGGAATCTGCGGCAGTCACATAGGAGGCCGATCACTGGCTTACAGAGCAATAAGCCAGGGTTACTGGTGGCCCTACATGCAGAAGGACGCGCAGGTGTATGCCAGGAAGTGCGAGAAGTGCCAGAAGTTCTCCCACTCTCTCCACCAGCCAGCTCAAGATCTGAGTCCCCTCACTAGCCCATGGCCCTTTGCTCAATGGGGCCTGGACATTGTGGGGCCTCTTCACCGAGCTCCAGGAAACAAGAGATGGCTGATAGTCGCCACAGACTACTTCACAAAGTGGATAGAAGCTGAACCGTTGTCCTCAATCACGGACAGGGACTCCAGGAACTTCATTTGGAAAAACATCCTAACGAGGTTCGGCATCCCCCGGACTCTGATTTCGGACAACGAGACTCAATTCGACTCCAAATCCTTCAAAGACTTCTGCCAAGAGCACGGGATCAAGAACCATTACTCCACTCCGGCATACCCACAGAGTAATGGCCAGGCAGAAATCTCTAACAAAGTGATCCTGGACGGCCTGAAGAAGCGACTGGACAAGGCAAAGGGAAGATGGACAGAGGAGCTTCCGAGCGTGCTATGGGCATACAGAACGACTCCAAGGAGATCCACCTCGGCAACACCTTTCTCTCTGGCCTACGGGATGGAGGCGGTCATTCCTTTAGAGATCGGCCTTCCCACCCTGAGGACAGAGCTGGTCGACCAAGGCCGAAACGACACAAACCTGGCGATGGAGCTGGAGCTGGCAGACGAGCGACGAGAAGCAGCAGCCCTGCGACTGACCGACTACCAGCAGCGGTTAGCCAGGGCATACAATCAAAACGTCAGGGAAAGAAGATTCTCAGTGGGAGAGCTAGTTCTAAAGAAGGCCCTGCCAGCTGACAAAGAACCAAACGAAGGGAAGCTGGCTCCGAACTGGCATGGCCCATTCAGGGTGGTCTCACTAGCAGGGAAATCAGCCTACAAGCTCGAAGACTTAGAAGGCAAGCCGCTGCCGAGACCGTGGAATGCATCCCACCTAAACAAATTCTATTTCTAAAGATGTAATGAATCCTGAATCAATGAAAGCAGCTTTTCACCTTGTCTTCAATCTATCGTCTTTTACTAACTTCGGCAACTACAAGGGTTCGTAGCCCTGGAAGGAGGCCTCGAGTTCGGACACTCGGCCGAATTCCTAAACTCTGGGATTTATCCCATTCTACAAGGGTTCGTAGCCCTGGAAGGAGGCCTCGAGTTCGGACACTCGGCCGAATTCCTAAACTCAGGGATTTATCCCATTCTATAAGGGTTCGTAGCCCTGGAAGGAGGCCTCGAGTTCGGACACTCGGCCGAATTCCTAAACTCAGGGATTTATCCCATTCTACAAGGGTTCGTAGCCCTGGAAGGAGGCCTCGAGTTCGGACACTCGGCCAAATTTCTAAACTCTGGGATTTATCCCATTCTACAAGGGTTCGTAGCCCTGGAAGGAGGCCTCGAGTTCGGACACTCGGCCGAATTCCTAAACTCTGGGATTTATCCCATTCTACAAGGGTTCGTAGCCCTGGAAGGAGGCCTCGAGTTCGGACACTCGGCCGAATTCCTAAACTCAGGGATTTATCCCATTCTACAAGGGTTCGTAGCCCTGGAAGGAGGCCTCGAGTTCGGACACTCGGCCGAATTCCTAAACTCATGGGATTTATCCCATTCTACAAGGGTTCGTAGCCCTGGAAGGAGGCCTCGAGTTCGGACACTCGGCCGAATTCCTAAACTCATGGGATTTATCCCATTCTACAAGGGTTCGTAGCCCTGGAAGGAGGCCTCGAGTTCGGACACTCGGCCGAATTCCTAAACTCAGGGATTTATCCCATTCTACAAGGGTTCGTAGCCCTGGAAGGAGGCCTCGAGTTCGACACTCGGCCGAATTCCTAAACTCAGGGATTTATCCCATTCTACAAGGGTTCGTAGCCCTGGAAGGAGGCCTCGAGTTCGGACACTCGGCCGAATTCCTAAACTCAGGGATTTATCCCATTCTACAAGGGTTCGTAGCCCTGGAAGGAGGCCTCGAGTTCGACACTCGGCCGAATTCCTAAACTCAGGGATTTATCCCATTCTACAAGGGTTCGTAGCCCTGGAAGGAGGCCTCGAGTTCGACACTCGGCCGAATTCCTAAACTCAGGGATTTATCCCATTCTACAAGGGTTCGTAGCCCTGGAAGGAGGCCTCGAGTTCGGACACTCGGCCGAATTCCTAAACTCTGGGATTTATCCCATTCTACAAGGTTCGTAGCCCTGGAAGGAGGCCTCGAGTTCGACACTCGGCCGAATTCCTAAACTCAGGGATTTATCCCATTCTACAAGGGTTCGTAGCCTTGGAAGGAGGCCTCGAGTTCGGACACTCGGCCAAATTCCTAAACTCAGGATTTATCCTATTCTACAGGGTTCGTAGCCCTGGAAGGAGGCCTCGAGTTCGGACACTCGGCCCGAATTCCTAAACTCTGGGATTTATCCCATTCTACAAGGGTTCGTAGCCCTGGAAGGAGGCCTCGAGTTCGAACACTCGGCCGAATTCCTAAACTCTGGGTTTATACACCTCCCAAAGACCGTGCCGAACTCATGCTCTCATAGCCGAGGTCAGCGAAATGATAAATCCACCTCGGCGCAAGCAGATCATCTCGGCCATGGTCAGTTTCCAAAGCCAGCCATTTCGGCCAAGGTCAGTATCTCAGAAAGAAAGAGCTGGGCCAGCACTCAAACACAGAGAAGCAGCACAAAAACACATGTGTTCCAGAACAATACAAGGAAAGTAAAAGAGAACGCAAAAGCAGTGTACACAGTATAAGTGGTCACAAAGTTCTTCATTTTTATTGAAAATTGCTTTATTACAAGAGTTGCAGAACAGGAAAGAAAGATACAGAAAGGAGGATCGCATCCTCTAAAAACAGAAAATAAAGAAAAACTGGGAGACTCTGATCTTCACCGACTCTTCGGGCTGCAGACTCCAAGATGCCGGATCATGGACTGGAGGTTCTGAGTGATCCTGAATTTCACCGGGCTCTATAATACACTTTGGTTGGTCAGACCAAAGCGATTGCAGAGCCCCTCCAGTTCGGAGGCCTTGGACCTCGCCGAGCTCTTCAACACCCTCCGGCCAGTGAGACCAAAGTTTGAAGAACCCCCAGGTCCAGCGGGCCTCAACTCCACCCTTAGTCTTACCATCCTGACACGGCGCAAGGGGCTCGCAGGGGCTCGCAGGGAGCTCGATGCGACCCAGGACCCTGCAGGATCGGCAGACACCCAGGACCCGACCATCCCGCAGTTGCAGAGGATTCCCCTGCAACCTGACCAGGGACGGTCGGCCATGAACCCGCGTTCAGAGAGCGCGTGGTCCACGGGGAGCTCCTTCAGAGAGTGCGCAGACCACGATGGGCTTCCCCCCTTGGAGAAAGCCACCCGCAGGCGCAGGGGTTCCCCCCGGATCAATTGCTTCTGAACACCCGCTGGGCATGGCTCCTATGTCTGCGTGATTTAAACTATCCTAACGTTCTGTTCTTTTCGTCGCCCATGGCGAGCCTATCGTCCCTACTTATAGGAAGAAGAGGGCTCAATCTCCGAAGGAAGTTAAGGGGCGAAGTCTCCCACGCATTATTTGGGGTGCACGACTGATGACCAGCGATCCCTAGGGCGCCACGTGGAGACATCCGCCCGTTTCCCTCGTCGGCAGTAACACCATGTTTACTGCTATTTATGATCTCCAGAATACGGAGAATCGGCACAGACAGCTATGAAGACCGTGTGACTCTCTCTACCTCGATGGTCATGCGTCACAGTAAAGGCATTCAATGCTATTCAATATCACATCCAAAAACAAAGAGAGGAAACATTCAAGTAAAGGAGCCCATTTTTCATTGATAATAGAAAAGTATTACAAGGCAGAAGGAAAAAATATTACAAACTACTGTGGTTTCGGCGACTCCACCAGGTCGATCACCGTATCTGCCGAACCAGCAGCTTCGGCCGAAACCATGACCTTGCTTGGAGCGTCACTGGCAGAAGGGGCTTCAACTGGTACCTCAGCCGAAGCAGGGGCAGAGGAGGCATCACCTTGAGGCACGGCCGGGGCGTCGCTCGAGACCGGGGCAACGGGAGCGTCGTCAGCAGCAGGAGCAACTGCAGGAGCTTCAACTGGGGCACTTTCGGCTGCAGGAGCGGAGCTCAGCTCAAGAGCGGGGTCCGAGTACTTCGGCAGGTCCCGGTAGACAGGGTGATCTTCGGGGACCCCCGCACGTCTCATTGCGGCCAGGCATCCTTCCTCGAACAGGATGGCGGTGATCTCCTCCACCTGCTTCTCATATAGCTCGGTGGCGTGATCCACCCCATCCTGGAAGGCGGACTGGGCCTCGGACAGAAGAGAGGCCTTCTCTTTCTCCAGCTCGGCGTTCGCCGTCTTCAATTTCGCTGTTTCGGCTCGCCCAGCCAGCACTTCCCCGCGCAGCCTCGTCCCCTCAGCCGTCGATTCAGCCTTTAATCTGGCCAGCTCCGACTCCAGCTCGGCGGTCTTCTTGTTCCTTGCCCAGACCTCGCCCTTCAGCTGGTTGGTCTTCGCCGTAAGTTCGGCGACACCAGCCAGAGCCGACGCCAGCCGAGCAGCCTCCTCAGCGCTGGCCTTCTTCATCCCCTCCATTCCCGCCTACAGCTCCTCCAGCTCCTTCTTCAGCTTGTCCCTCTCGGACTCCAGCTAAGTGACCCGTGCAGCGTTCCTATCACTCCGCCCCACCACGGTCAGGAGCCTCTGCACGTTCTGCAAATGGAGAGAGATGAGTCAAGCTGGGGCAGTCGAGCCAAATTACTTGGAAGGAAAACACTGAAAGCACTTACCAGGAGGTTAGCCTGAATCGCCGAGACCATCAGGCTCTCGTTATCGAACCTCTCGTGTGTCTCCATATCCCGCAGCAGAGCGCAGACCTTGGCGAGAGCCCCGATGACATCGGCGTTCCCCAGCAGTCGATCCTCGACGTTCAGAGGCTTACCGGGCTGCGTTTCCATCCTCGGCCTCCATGGCGCTGGGGCAGTTCGGGGTCCGGAGGACGACCCAGATCCTTGCCCCGCCGAGATGGTGCGCTCGCGAGTCGTACCGCCGGACGGCCCGCCTGCCGGCGTGCTCTTCTCAGCCGGTGCACTCTTTTCAGTTGGAGCCTTGACTCCGGGGGCCCGCGCAGGGGTTTTGCCCTTCGGAGGCTGTTCGGCCCCCAAGTCCTTCTCCCCCGCCTTGGACTTCTTCCTGGGCGGGGACCCCTCCCTCGGGCGCTCCGGCGAGCGTCGCCGAACTCCCGCATTCGAAGCAGGAGCAGGAGCAGGAGCAGGAGCGGAAGCAGGAGCGGAAGTGTCGCCAGCACCTCCCGAGCTCGAAGCTGCTCGGGTGCTGGCAGAAGATGGCGTCGCAGAGGAAGAAGACCCCCGCCTGAACTTGGCCGCTATATCCTTGATGACTGGTTCCCTCGACCTTCCCGCCATGTCCTCTTCCTGATCAGAAGAGTAAGCGTCCACTATCTGCCTCAGGTTCGGCGGCTCCGAACTGGAAGTGGACGCCTTGGACCCAGACGCAGCTCGTCTAGCGGCCGGATCGTTCAAGGGGATCCCAGTAGGTACAGCAAGGGAGACGGTTGGACGGTCAGGATGCGCTTCATCCACCTCGGGTACCCCGGTCCTCTGGTAGTGGCCGCGGTATCTCGGCGTGTATCCGAGCAGCTTCCAAGCTGACCTAGTCTCGTGCCCCTTGTACCTCTCAACCTTGTTGATGTCGTCGGGGTTCCTCCTCCAGCCTTCACTCGTAGCTCGGCGTCGTCTCGCACCTGCCTCTGCATAACAAATAATAAAGAAGTCAGTTCGGCATCGTCGAAATCGAGCAAAGAAGATGAATGAAAAGGAGCGACGTTTACTTGGGACTGTCCCGGGGCGGCGCGGGACCGATAACCTCCTACTTTCACCAGCGCCGAACTCCCAGTCCCCCGAAACGCAGAAAAAGGCTTCTTCGGCATTCTTACTTGAGTCTTCCAAGGCCAGGACGAAGCCTCTTCGCTGCGGCTTCACCCGGAATAATATTTCCCTTCCCCGGCCTTGCAGATATCGTAGGCGTCCTCGATATCATGGACACCTAAGTCGGTCCCCAGAATCTCATTCAGCTTCGCCGTGCCCATGATGACCTTATAGCCATTGGGCATCAGTTGGCACGGGGTAAGGGACCAGGTACTGAGGCAAGCTCTATGTAAAGGGTGCAAGGGGAATCTGACCCCGCCCTCGATCACGGAGATCAGCGGGAATGGCATCCAGCCGCCGGACCAGCGCATCGTGGCATAGTCGACGGAGTCCGCCGGCTTGAGCAGGACTCGCTCCGGAATATCAAAAGCGGCCCTAAATCTAGCTATTCCCTCTTCGGTATCTAGATTGAACCTAGGGGTGCCCATGTCTGAAGAAGGAGACAGCAAAAGATAAACCCTAAAGGTTGCGAAACCCTAAGAAAAAGCTACACAGAGGCGCGAAGCAACTTACAGAGACAGAAGGGGTGACTCGAGTACAGGTCCAGACACGCCCTAGGGTCGTCCTCGCTTGAAGAAACCTCGAGCAGCAGAGCAGAAATCACAGATGAAGGCAAAGGCGAAAGGAAATCAGAAACAAGAAGGGAAGGAGACGACCCTCTTTATGGAAAACAAACCCTCGGCGCGCGCCGCTTTCGAAATTCAAAAGGGCGGATTTCGCGATCTGCGCCCATTCCATCAATAAGACATTGCAATCAGTGAAGAGGCGACGCGTGTAGCCGTCGACTCGCTTCCCAGTACAGACAAGACAGAGCATTTATTGCTTCGGGACAGTTGAAGCGACACCAGGCAATGACCGTCGCATCCCCAGACGAGTCTTCTAGCTTTCGACCACTAAAGGCCAGGGCGCTTAAGAGGTCAAAAGCTAGGGGGCAATTGTGTGGGGAGATTTCCAGAGCCACAGGATTACGCTAATCACAGCCATCAGATGAGTCTGAGCACTCTCACGTGCCAACCGCATGCCATCCACGTGGCACCAGGCTCACCCCGGCTGCCAGGACAGGAGGTCCGGCCGAAGTCAAGCAGTTCCGGACCGCTGGCGCCGAGCTCGGCCACCTCGTGTGTCCATCTCGGCAGAGAGCTCCACCCCGGCTAAAAGAGCCGGGACGGAAGCCGAAGTAAGAAAGAACCTCCGCTTGCGCCCCTCGCCCCCTCCACGTCATCAAGCACGTGGAGGAGTAGGGGCGCGAGCTAGCAAGACAGATGCGACATCCAGCCGCTCACAATCTTCGCCAGATCACTGACATGGCGGCATCCAGCGGTTGAGGCCACATCGGGGCAGGGCCCGAGGGAAGATCCGATGGTACCCCTACCGCCAAAGGCGTCTAACACGATCTGGCCCAACAAGACGTGCATTAAATGCGACGTGGGCTGATCCGACGCGCATTTAATGCAGAGTGGGCTGGATTGGACCGCATTAATTGCATCGTGGGCTGATCATGACTTCCCAGTCGAATCATGAGACCCATGCCAAGATATCGTCCAAGATATCTTCCAAATCGTCTATAAAAAGGACTGCATTTCACATGCAAGGTACGCAATATACATACTTGAGAGCTGTTACTCTGCCTCTCTTCCTCCTCTCCTTCCATCGTTCCAGTTCCTTCACTGACTTTGGCATCGGAGAGCCTTGCGCCGCCCAGGCCAGGGTCCTCTGACCGTGTGTTCTTCTCTTTCAGGCTTTCGGACGGTACCCAGTCACCACCATCGTTGGATAAGTCCTCTAAGGCTCCCAGTTATTGTGGGTCATTATTTTCTGCACCTACAAAAATCATAGACAGAGTGTGAAGAATGCTCACCTGTCGGGAAGTTTGGCATGACACTATCGTAAATTTGGAGTCTCAGGTGCTCACCAATGAAGCTCTCCTAAGCTTTGCCTAGTCCTTCAGACATTCTTTTATGGCTACTATCCTAGCATACCATGTAAATTTAACATATACTGCAACATTACAATTCACATTTGTATATATCTACTAATTCCCAACTTGTGGCCAAGCGTTGTAACCAATACTACCTGCAGATTGTTTTGTTTTATGTAGTCCCACATTCGTTTTACGACATCAGCTCGAGATAATGCACTTTCACCGGTGCCAATGAACTTCACCAAAGCATCTGAAAGTGGAATTGGAGCAAGAAACCCGAATTCCCACCCTTTTTCTGATCAGTACCTGAACTCGCTCCTTTCCTTCGTTTTATTTTCGGCATGGACTCATCACGACCTGAAAAGCACAAGCATGATGCTTAGAAGTGTTGACGATTTAAGAAAACTTCAACTCCTTACCCACCTTCTCTCTCTTTTTTTCGTTGCTTTTCCTTTTGGATTGGCTTCTCTGGCTTGTCAAGTCCTGCTTAATGTAGAAAAAATGTAAATCGCCAATATGACAAGCAACTATGCAAAAGATCGTGCACGATACAAGCGAAAGTGCAGGTCCTGGGAAAAGTAAGAGCAACAATATTATAGTACCTGTCATCTCAAAATAATGACTACCACAAAATCAATCTGAGGCCAAATGTCCTTGCATTTAGAATCTGACATGTAGCATTGTGATTTGAGGGACAATACGGAAAGCAATGAATATAACCCCTTACAAACTTGCTAATACATGCTGAATGTGCATGTTTAAGAGGCCATACCCCAACTACTATCTATTTTTATTTGTAAATTGTAAGGTTCATTCTTGACTCCATATTTCTTTTTTTTTTCTTTTGCTTTTTTAGCGGCATTCCATGTTCTGTTTCTCTAATACCATATACTAAAGCTATTACAAATTACAGAAAGATAAGAAAAGGTTGAGGAATTTCCTGTTTGGTCAAATGTAAGATTTGGTATCATGGGACCGTGTCTATAGGATTTTTTTTTTTTCCACCTTGTTTACCATGTATGTGCTCATGCAATTTACCCGCATATTGCTTCCCAAAAAAAAAATTTACTTTGAACCACCTCATCATTCTAAATTTCTAACTCGGAACCTTTGGTTGGTTAATTAATTTATGCTCACTTTAAAACTCATAATCACCATCTTAGTCAGTCCATGTGTGTGTAAGGACATGTAGGTAGCTTCAACAGAAGAAAAGATCAATGAATGCCGTTTAAGTCTTAAAACAGGTTGGGCATGTACACCAAAGACCAGAATCACGTCCTATGCATGTTGAAGGGACACAGAGTTCAAGTAGTAGGAGAAGACAGAGCAATAAAACCTGGAACAAAGTATATACATCCCCGAACCCATCCCCGCCCCCTTGAGATTTGGGGATCCCCGAACCCGAACCTGACAGGGACGGGGAACACTCCACCCCCGACCCCATCCCCGCAACGTAGTCTTGCACACTTTTTTTTTTTTTGAGAGAATAGTAGTCTTGCACACTTAATACACATATTGTATTTATAATTATATATGTACATGTTTAATTGTTTATATATAAATATATATTACATATATAATTATCGGGACGGGTTCGGGGGCGGGAATGGAATTATACCCGGTTAGGGGATTTTGAAAAATCCCTGAACTTGAAAAGCGCCCCCCCGAACCCGCCCTGATCGGGGCGGCACCCGCGGGGCACCGAACCCGCGGGTGAAATTGCCATCCCTAGATTGGAGAGGGAAAAGGGGGCGGGAGAGGGAAAGATTAGGTTTACCGACCTTTCAAATTAAACGTCAGTAAAAATTAAGTTATTTTTTTAATATTTACCGATGTTTAATATAAAATGTCGGTAATAAGTTTTCCGATGCTAATTTTCGTCGGTAAAAAAAAATTCGTCAGTAAAGGTCTCTATTTTTAATTTTCCTAAAAATAAAATTAAACTTTACCGACGTTTTACAAAAAAAAAAAAACATCGCTAAAAGTTCATTTTACCGACTTCATAAAATTCGTCGATAAAAATGAAGTTTAATAATAAGATTTGATATTTGTTTTCCCTAAAAATGAAGTTAATAATAAAATTGAGCTTTGCCGACGGTTTTCAAGGAAACGTTGCTAAAAGTCAATTTTACCGACGTTTTATAATTCATCGGTAATAATGTATGATTTTTACTTTTCCTAACAATGACGTCAGCCGCAGCTTGTATCAACCAATCAACGGCATTGCTCGGTTGGTCATTGTGCGCCGGTGTCTGGAACAGGAAACGGCCCCCGAAAAAAAATTAAAAACTGACACGAGCACTTTGCTCGAGGGTAAAGTAACTTGACGGAACTGACGGTTCGCAAATAGGACTCTCGGTTAGAGAATTAGAAGCGAAACATAGGATTTTCAAACACTTAGGCTCGAAAACAGCCCGCTGGGGGTCCAGAACGAGAAAAGGCTCCGGAAAAATTGGAAACCGGCACGAGCACCTTGCTCGAGGTGAAATTAACTTGCAGGAACTGATGGTTCGTAAATCGGAAACCTGGTTAACGAATTAGACCTAAAAACGTTGGATTCTTAACACTTAGGTTCAGTTTGACAAGGCAGTGTGAAAAGATAACCTTGGTTATGATACTGAAGGTGGTAGGAAGAGGGTAACATAAAAACCAAATAAAAAAGAAAAAAATTTCCGACGTATTTTTTTCATCGGTAAAATTAAAAATGTCGATAAAATGTTGTATTTTATCGACGAAATTAAAAAACGTCGATAAAAGTCTAACTGTTATCGACGAATTTATAAAAACGTCGCTAAAAGTGCAACTTGTTGTAGTGAATGAAGAAAACACGAGGGATAGGGGGGGAGAGAAAGAGAGAGAGATCAGAGAGATGGGAGAGGGAAGGGTTTTCTCCGCTCGTTGGGGGCTAGGGTTCTTGGGAGATGAATGAATGATGGGAGAGGGAAGGGTTTTGGCCTTGGGGATAAATATTTGTTTACATTTGGACCCCTTAAATTTTTCTCTTTTTTATATTTAGAGATGAATGACCGATGGGAGAGGGAAGGGTACTTGGCTTTCGAAAACGGCTCACCGGGGGTCCGGAACGGGTAACGGCCCCCGAAAAAATCGAAAACCGACACGAGCTCTCGCTCGAGGGTAGAGTAACTTGTAAGAATGGACGGTTCGTAAATAGGACTCCCGGTTAGAGAATTAGAAGCGAAAACATAGGATTTTCCAATGATCAATGAGTAGACAAAAAAGTTAGGGATTTTGTGTTTTGCAAACATGAGAGAAAGAAAGTATGTAAAACTATACATATACTATATTCTGGGGGAAGAAGGAGTTCTTTTCAGTAAAATGAAAAGGTGTCTTTAAGGATCTCTTTAAGATCTCGAGCTAACTGAGTAAAATCCAGAGGGATTTTGTTTTTAGGTTACTAGGAATTGCAAGCCTTAGAGGATCCGGACTCCTGTAGTGCTAATCTAATTTTTATGTCCTTTTGTTTAGAAATGAATTTTAAAGCCTCCAGATATGATAATTACAATCTCTTAATCTAGTTTACTTCGATCTAGTTTCATAATCCATATGCTGTCTACATAATTGAATACATCGACCAGATTCTATATTATTTGGCCTGGGAATGTGATGCTATTTTTATTTGGCTTGGGAAAGTAAAGGAGATAGATAGATAGAAAAGGAGTTTTCCTAAGTTTCCTTAACACTTGGCGTGTCTGTCGTCGTTCGTTGGGAAAATCTCCCTCCAATGCTTTGCTTTATCTTGTTTGCTCTAGATTTCAAACCAGATCGAATGCGGGAAAAAGCTTCTCTCTTCTTTCTTCTTTTCCTCCTCCTCCTTGTCAATCGACGACAAGACGCATATATTGTACTGGGAAAGTCCACATGGCCTAAAAATTATGCCCGGGCCGTGGCACGGTCCCCAGGGGGACCGTTGGATCCCAGCTGACGTTGGGATCCAAGGGTCCCCCCTGGGGATCGTGCCACGGCCTGGGTGCTTTTTCGGGCCGTGTAGCACGGTTGTATTGTATTACTCTCTAATAAGGGTTCTCTTTTTTTCTCTGATTTCCTGAATTTCCTTAGGAGATTCTAGAAACTATACTAGAGAACCACAATAATCAAAGGTAAGCTCGTCCAATTTTATTATTATTATTTTTTCATGATATGATTTCGGTTTATTTTAATATTCTCTTATGTTTTTTTTTTTAGTTTTCTGTAATTTGTTACTAGTTGATTATTCTTAATTTCTTGAAATTTCTTAGTTTTTGGTTGTTTGTTGAAATTTTTCATGATATTGGAATGTTGGAATATAGGAACTTGAGATTCTGTAGCTTGAATTTATGACATTTATGTTGACACCAAAAATGTCACTTTGCCTCTTCAAGATCCAAAGAGCTACATAAAGTCGCAACCTGCTATAAATAGGCAATGCTACTTCCAAAAAATCAAATATTGTCAGAATCAAACAAAAACTGCAAGATCCTTCAAGACAGCCAAAAGAGGAGTACACAAGAAGTTTCGGGCCATTTCAAAATCATTTGGCCTAACTTCGCTTCTCCAGCAACTGAAAAGGAGCTCCCGGCGGCGAAAGCATCGGAGACACTAAATCTTCGATCAAAGCCGATGGATGGTCTCAAAATACATCCAAAAGGCTCCACGTCAAGTTCCGAGTAACGTTTGACCTTACATCAACCCTCGAACATCTAAATCAAGCCTCTTGGCGGCGAGAACCACCGAGGCCATCACTCATCAGATAGAGCACATGGACGGCTTCAAAATGCTTACAAAGGGCTACACGTCAAATTTCAGGTCATTTCGACAACATTTGACCATACTTTGAAGCTCGGAAGCCAAATCAGGCCTCTCGATGGCAAGGCTCCCCGGGACCATGGTTTCCAAGATAGAGCCTATGGATCATCTTAAAATGACTCCAATAGGTTCCCTGTCAAATTTCAAGTCAATCGGACATCGGTTGATCGCACATCAAACCGCGACATCTTCATCGCGACAAAAGTAAGTCTACTGGTGATAGGACCCCAAATGGCTTCAAAACTCAAACAAAAGCCTATAGTTGGTCTTATTTATTGCTTAGAAGGCTTCACCTCAAATTTCAGGTCATTCTGACATCGTTTGACCCAGTTTCAGCTTCTGACGGAAAATCGGCAGCTCTGCGCAACAAAGTCTTCGGCTTTCTCGGAAAATTGGAAACTTTGCAAAATAAAATGCAAGGATTCTCATCAGATTTTCTACAGGGAAATCAGGCCAATAAATGATAAAAAATGTCAAGGAAAAATACAGAAGAAAAAAGAATAAAAAATAGAAAAAACGGACACAAAACGGGACAAAAGGGGGAAAACCACCGGGCCTGCGACCCTGGGGCCCGAGATCGCCCGGTGGGCCCCGGAAACCCCATTTTTCACCGTTTTTTCGTGATTCAAAGCATCCGGCCTCTGGTATTTTCCAAAATTCATACTTTTGAGACACCAAATCCTCTGACATCCGTAAAAAACATGGGTTAATCATCAAGAGTATCGAAAACAACATTGATCGCCACCCAGTCAACCAAAAAAAAGTGTGCTATCTACCCGACCGATCGAGAAATCGACAGGACAGATGGTACCGACCCACTGTTGGCAACCAACACCTGAAGTTACATGGTCATCCGATGTCGATCTACATGAAGATCCATCGATGATCATCGCCAGAAGAATCCCAAAAGACGCGGCACGGCCCGCGACTCTTCAACTGCTCGGCGACCACTTAATGCGATTAATTGACTAGCTTTATTACAGTCATTAATCCATTTCTTTGGACGGACCAATCAGAAGCAAGCATCCGGGAGTTACAAGTCAAGAGATTCATGGCATTTAACCCATGAAACTCCTCCCATCATGGTGATTAAAGGCGATTAAATGCCCTCAATCTCCTCCGGCCAATCAGAAGCCAAGAAAAAGGAGTTACAAAATAAAGAATTCAATCTTGTAACTCCTCCCTTTATGTAGCTTTATGACAATTAAGGCTCATAAACCCTCCTAAATGGCTACCTAGAAGCCTATAAATAGGAGAGCATTCCAAAGAAATCCAGATCGAAAAAAACACTTAGATCATCGGAAAAAACACAGAGACCGGAAAAAAACAAGACAGATCACAGATCAGAAAAAAGCACAGAAATCTAGAGAAAGAAAGAGAGAAAACTATGCAGAAGTTCTACACCGACCACCGCTACAAGGTGACAAAAGTCCCTTGGGGGTACCCCAAGGTCCTTGCCTTCTCCTTTTGCCTCCAAATGGCTTAGACGTGGCTTTTCAACCCGTCTACTTGGCTTTTTATTGGACATAGGACCTCCTTTTGGTCTTTGTTCTCTAAAAACCTGAGGTTATAGCCAAGCCAAGCGAATCAATAGCATCCTCTGTTCTCATCTGCATGGATGATGGCGAAGTCCACATATGGCTTGCGACCGTCAATCTGAACGGGTCCCCCACAATCTCCTGAGAAGTTAGATCCTCTTTTTCTTGCTTTTCATTGTAGTTTGTATTTTTTTAAAAGAGACAAAAATCACAACTCTTGTCTTTCATTATTGATAAGGATTGCAAATCGGCTATAAACGCCAAAATCAGCTATAAACGCCAAAAATCGGCTATAAACGCCAAAATCGGCTATAAATGCCAAAAAAATCGCCTTTCACGGCAAATAAAAAAAAATGTCTCTTTTCTTAAATATATGTGCAATGGAAAACTTGAAAGAAGTTGATTTCCTTTTTACTTGCGAAGGATGATCTCCGGATCATCACTTGCAATTCCAAGTAAAATAGAAAATTTGGCACACCCACACAAAAGAAATGTTGATGCACGCCCTTGCCACCCGGTTACGAAAGGGTCGGACCCAACGGACTCCCACGTCCGCCGACCTCGGTAGGACCAGGCGCAGGAGCTCGGTCCATCAAGCTGGCACACCCGGTGGGACACATTCATTTGAGAACACGATGCTAGAAATGAAATATTTGCATATCATATCTTTTGCTCTATGCTTTTATTTATTTTCTTGATTCCTTGGCTACCTTCTAATTGGTGGCCTATGTTGGATTCCGCATCTAAAAAAAATGAGATGAGATTTTTTGGGAATTTCTAATTTTTTGAATTTATTTCCACTCTTTCTCTTTTCAAAAAAAAAAAACAAAAAATTAGATTTTTCATTTTGAATTCAAAATTGAGAAACCTTTATCCGTTCCTATCGTTCATCGTGCTTGCAGAAATGTTGAGCCTGTTCGACTAAGGTTTTGGGCCATCGTTTCTCTTCGATAAGTTCATTAAAGATCTAAAAATAAAAAAATAAAATAAAAAAAAACAAAAAATTAGATTTCTCAGTTTGAATTTAAAATTGAGAAACCTTGATCCTTTCCTATCGTTCATCATGCTTGCAGAAATGTTGAGCCTGTTCGACTAAGGTTTTGGGCCATCGTTTCTCTTCGATGAGTTCATTATAGATCTAAAAATAAAAAATAAAAAAATAAAAAAAAACAAAAACTAAAAAATTAGATTTCTCAGTTTGAATTCAAAATTGAGAAACCTTGATCCTTTCCTATCGTTCATCGTGCTTGCAGAAATGTTGAGCCAGTTCGACTAAGGTTTTGGGCCATCGTTTCTCTTCGATGAGTTCATTAAAAATAAAAAAAATATAAATATATATAAAAAAAACAAAAAAAAAGACATAGACCACTAAGGTTAAACCAACTGCGTTCTTTGATCACGGTTGATTCAAGAAAAGCCTTATCCAGAGTGTGGAGACAGCTTGACTGATCTAGGCAAGGGTCCTCCAAACGGGTTCATTAAGTAATCCTACCTTACCTGGGGGCAATTCTATCAATCGAGATTTCATAAGACCGGGTTAGGAGGCCTATGTATACTCTCTCGTCTTTTAAATAAATGTTTTCAAAAATAAAAATTTTAAAATAAAAAATAAAAAAAAAATTCAAAAAAAAAAATCTTAAAAAAAAAAATAAAAAAAAATAAAAATAAAAAAAAGATTTTTTTAAAAAAAAATCTTAAAAAAAAAAACTTCCGTCATTTTTGGGTTTAGATTGGAGAAATCTTGGTCTTCTCCTTTCTGAGCACTGGCGCTCGCGGAAATCGCTGAGCCCGTGTTCAGATTGGAGTGCCTTTTGCTCTCTTTGATGAACCCGATATTGGCCTTTCAAAAAAAAAAAAAAAAAAATCGTCATCATTTTTGGATTCAGATCCGAGAAATTATGGTTCATTTCTTTCTGAGCACAGGCGCTCGCGGAAATCGCTGAGCCCGTGTTCAGATCGGAATACCATCTGCTCTCTTTGATGAATCCAATCTTGACCTTTCAAAACAGAGAATCTCATCTCATGGATGTGGTCTCAAAACATTTGTGTCTAGTGGTACTAGTACGCCCCTTCAGGGTCTACTGTATTGCGACCAGCACATCTGTAACTCCAACTTTATATTCTTCTTACCTCGAGCAAGCACTGCTTCTCGATAAGTCGAATTTAAGTTCACGATTGCTTCTAGCAGTCACTGGGATGCTCATTCTGGGCTTACCATACCTGCGATCAGAACAATTGTACCCTCTATGGCGTTTTGCCTTCCTCATATTGCTTGGGTCATCTCCCTCGAGCAATTTGAAAAGACAAAACCATAGAACTTCCCATTTATGATCATTGTTCTTGTGATTACTAATGGATGTGGTCTTGTTTCAGAAACTTCTCGAAAACTAACAATGGCAGCTTCACTAACCATTACTTTCGATGAAAGCAAGCACCAAGTCATGCTTCAACAGAAGCAAACTACGCGCACCTACAAGCACCCCATCAGCTGCCGAAGAGTCAACTCCCTCGGCAACTCTCTAAGCTCCGGGTAGACCTCGACTCCCCGGACTATCGTCTTTGGGACGCTGGGACCATTCCCACTTCCCGAGGAACAAACTGCTCCCTCCAAGAAGTAGAAACTCGCCTCTCAACGTGTCACTACCTTGACACCAAAGGCGAGCACCAGAAGGCCCGAAGCCCGTGGTAGCCCCATGAAGCCTCGACCAGCAAACGACCAGGTCTATCCCAAGACTTGGTCCCCAAGACCTTCACCAAAACAGAGAAGGTCCAAAACATCTACCAAGCCAGCATTCCTGGCCCCACTCAAGGAGAACTAGTTCTATCCTCTTGCTTACATGAAAGAGGAGAGACCCATCTCCAACCTGACTTCCAAGTCATCCCAGCATGAGCCGGCTTGTTCCTACAAGCCCAAAATCAGATCATGCATCACAAGGCCTCTGCAAGCACCTGCTAAGGCCTACAAACCCGTAGTTCGACCCTTCATCTCTACAGGGGCCGAACTCTAAAAATTCAAAGCTTCGCTGCAACAGGCGAAGGACAGGGTTCGCATCCTGTCCTTGCCCAGCTGCAAAGAAGACAGGCTCGGCTGTTGCGCCCGAGGGAGCACATCCTTCATCGTCAAAGCCCAGCCAGAGCTGACCGAAGCTCAAATTGCTCGTCGTATACGCCGCCGCACGTCGTATAGGCAAAAGAGACTAGAGAAGCAAAGGACCCAGCCTCCTACACTTCAAGTCTCTCCCAAATGGGTCGAAAAAGAAAGACCCAACCAAGTTGCTGCCGTCCATATGGTTGGAAAAACCAGAAGGCGCCAAAAGTCAGCAACAAAAATCCATGTCCGACGTTCGATGACCCGCAGTGTCTCCAGGACAAGAAGACATTCAGAAGAATCCCCTGCACCTTCAAGCAAAGGACGGCAGAGTGATCCTTCATCAAGCTCTTCTTCAAAAAGAATGAGCCCCAGCTCAGTCACCAGGACAGTTTCTTCGTTCGAATCACGAAGGATAAACGTCTTGGCTACAAATTCTGAGCCACCACCCCGCAATCCACCTCAAGATGATGCGATCACCCGCATCCAGCAGTTGGAACAAGGCCAACAGAGGATTGAAACTTTGATGGAAAACCTTCTCCTTGCCTTCCAAAATCAGGCGAACAATGAACCTCCTCCGAATCATCAAGACGATGAGGTAAATGGAGAAGAAAATGAGTCACGCGCCCTTACCAAAAAGGACGTAGACATTATCCTCGCCAAAGCAAAAGAAGAGGATATACTCAAGGAGCATGGGATCAAGCCACCATATCCCTTATGGATGGACTCGGTCCCGTTCCCCACCAAATTCAAGCATCCTACTCTCCAAACATATACGGGGAAAGGATCAGCCAGACAGCACGTCATCCACTTCAAGATCCTGACGGGAGCTATCGCGGATCAAGATGCACTCAAGATCCGCCTCTTTGCAAGTACCATAAAAGGTACGGCCTTCGATTGGTACTCCACTCTGCCGGAGGACTCGATCCAAAACTGGGCCACGCTAGAGACACGCTTCCTGACTCACTTCAAAGGTGAAGATCATCCCGCTACTATGGCTCAGCTGTGCAGCCTAAAACAGGGGGAGAATGAATCAACATATGACTTCATTCATAAGTGGAAAGCAATGGCGTACAAATGCTATGATGTACTGCCACAAGCGTCGCTAGTTGACATCTGCCAAAATAACATGAGAGCCAGAATCCGCTCCATGATCATCGGCAACAAATCAAAAAACCTGGGAGAACTCCTAGAAGCTTCCATGGAAGCTGAAACGGTGATTAAAGACCTCAACAGTCAGAAATCATCAAGAAAAGAGCCAACCGCCATTGCAACCTCTAAACCAAAGAAGAAAGAGGTCCTCAATGTGCAGACCAAGTCAGCTCCTCAGCCACCAAAGAAAGCTAAAAACAAAGCTGCGGGTAAGAGACCTGAACTCTTAGATGCCTTCAAAGAACGAGTAGAGAAGAAATACCCGTTTGATGAAGATGTTGATGAAATCTTCGGGGCTCTTGTGGCAAACGGCAAGCTCACATTGCCTGAACCAAAAAGACCGGGTGATGTTGGCAAAACCAACGATCCTCGGTACTGTCCATACCACCAGATGATCTCACATCCTCTCAATCAATGCTTGGTTGTGAGGGAGAAAATAAACGAGATGTGGAAAAACGGAGTCATCACCTTTGACAAAAACTATGGGCCTGCCTCCGTCAACATGGTGACATGTGGACAAACATCAAAATCACCGAAGAAGAAGATCACTACTTCCTTAAAGGTGATAAACTCAATCCAAGCGTCCGAGGAACTGGTTCCTTACCCGACACCAGACGGACAACCCATATGGGTACATCCCGATCTCCTGGAAGATGAAAATTGGGAGGTCGTGAAAACAAAGCCTACAGCTCAACAGCGAAGGCAGGCTAGGAAGTATCTCCTCAAGCTCAAACGGCAAGAGAAGACCCAGCCAAAACAAGAAGTCAAAGAAAAGGCAGAGGCTTCCTCTACCGCTTCACTGGAGGCAACAAAAACATCCCTTCCAAAGACTTCAAAGGGGGTAAGAAAATTCACTCTCAGTGATTTCATGCCACCTCAATTCAAAGAAGCCATGCAGGAGGTATCATACTCTTGTAATTCGGTAGTTGGATTCTCCATTGATGGATACGAGTTCAGCAACATCGATGATGGATTCGAATCCAACTACACAGACGAGTGGGAGGAGTCCCTTGAAACAGGAGAATATCTCTCCGATGAAGAATGGGTTCCTGAGTCTCATCTTATGCCAGTAATCTGGTATAACCCTCTACAGCCACAAGGATCCTGGTTTGATGATGAAGAAGACCAAGAGGCTATACAAGAAAATGCTGTTGACCCAGCACCTCTCATTACTCCAGTGGAAATCAACCATGTTGAGCCACAAAGAGTTGATGAAGAAGAAGATTTGGCTCCCATTCCTGATCTTGAAGAATATGCAAGGATCTTGCAGCGTCTCGCTCTAGAACAAGAGCAAGAACGCGTCAACGAGCCTCCTCGCAATCCAGAGCCTGAAGTCCCTGAAGACCATCAGGTACATCCTCCCTTAACTCCTGAAAATGGAGAAGATTGCTGGATAGACGATCCTCTTACATCCGAGGATGAGTCTGACCTCGATCAGGCAACGTCTCCCGTCAGAGCTTCCTGTAATGTGATAATTCGGGATTATAGCTCTTCCGAAGCATCGTCTGATGAGAGCACTTACACTCCGGCGACGCCTAGCAATGTATCTTCTGGAGCCACCTCGTCTCACGTGACTTTCACTGAGATGACACCCTCTCAGGTTTCTTCTCCTGAGACTATGACTTCAAAGTTCACACCCTTCCTGACTGAAGAATTCCCAGCTATTGATGCTCGGGACGATGAATTAGTCAACGAAGAAGAAAGGTTGCTGGATGCTATTCAGGACTTGTTGCCGAAAAATGCTCCGTGCAACACAATCACTGAGGATGGCAACTCTGCTGCTGATACATCCTCAGCAAATGAAAAATGACAGCCTCTTGACCCTGAAGACAATCTTCCAAACGAAGACCCTTCTCAAGAAGCTCTCAAAGTTGGTAGAGGCACCCGCTCTGGTCGGGACTACCACAAAAATTACAACCAATCTTCCTTTACATATGTAAATCCTTCGAGAAAAGATGTTGTAAGCGCCCCTAGTGGCAACAATGATGAACATGCAGGTCCTAAGGAGGCTTTCAAGTATGACTTGATTGAACACTTCAAGCACATACCTGCACGTCTGCACATCCTAGATTTGTTGCGAATGTCTCCGCACACTCGTGATAATCTCATCTCGGAATTACAAAAGCTGAATGAGGATGTCGACAAACATGCCCCGCAAGTCCTCCAAATTGAAATGGATTACCGGGTCAAAAACTCAGAAGCCTCCTCAAAGGGAGAAAAGAAGAAAACTGAGGGATCATGCATTGAATGCCTCTCGGTTAAAAAAAGCAGCCAGTGCAACCATCGCCTTCACAAAGGACGACCTCCTACTTGGAGAAACCAGGCACAACCGACCCCTGTACTTCACAGGGTACATCAAGGAAATGCCTATGCGCAAAGTTCAGATCGATGCAGGTTCTGCACTCAACCTCATCTCCACATCGGCTCTTGAAGAGTTGGGCATCCCGCCCAGTAAGCTGAGCCATACATCTGTATCTATCTTTGGATACGAAGGGAGTACTCAAAGGCCTATCGGCAAAATCAGATTCAAGTTGCAAATCGGTAATCTTATTTCTGAGGTCACAGTGTATGCAATAAAAACCCCTTCATGCTATAACGTCCTTCTCGGACGCCCTTGGATCCACGAGAATGGTGTTGTCCCTTCAAATCTACATCAATGCATCAAGTTTGTTGGCGACGACGGCATGATACATTGAGTCTTTGCGGACAGAAAACCCTTCAAAGGTAAAGAAGTCCACTTCGCAGACTCACAGATGTATGAATGTGAAAAAGAAGAAGAGGAGAAGCACACAACACCCTTTGCCGAAAATCTCCAGAAAGATAAAGGCAAAGCTCCTCAACAATCACCGGAAGAAAACAAACCATCCGGTAAATGCGAAGAGAGCATTCAAACTCCCTTCATCATCTCCCTCAAACCTTCAAAGCCTTTGGTCCTCACAACTAAAGTGAAGAAGGCAAAGCAAAAGCCTGGGGGCAAATTTGTTGTCTCTTTCGTGTCAATCATGCAAGACACGGATTCGGATTCAGAGCCAGAAGACGACACATTGTCAAGCCAAGCTGACACTTAGCAAGTTCAGCCTGCTCTCACTTCAATGGAGACAACTTCTGACATAGAAGATCCTACGTCAGCTTCCTTCGTTATTCCAGCAACTTCAGCAAAGGAAAAGCCGATCTTCTTCCATAGATCGGATGCTTCTTCATCAAACTCCATGCTTGAACCTTTCCAAAATAAAGGTATGCCTCAACTATCCTTATATAGTTCTGTGGCACAAGCTATTATGAAGAAAATGGGCTATGACGCTCAAAACCCAATCGGTTTGGGAGAAGGACGCGGTATTCTCACGCCATTGGGGCCCGTCTTGACCAAAAGCCAGCTGGAAGATTGGAGACTCTACGGCTATATAGAAAAGTCTTCACACGGGTTAGGGTATGATCCCGACACTCCCCTGAGATAGTTGACACAGAGGCTTAAAAGTCAATATACTGACCAAGCCTCAACATCTCAAGTCCATGAAGACATCGATCTCCCTGGATATCTCTTCGATGAGTCACCTGACAAAGATCCAGGAAGCTCATCCAATTGGCACGATTTCTCCAAAAATGAAGAGGAGTTGTCCGATGACACAGACGTATGGTCTTCTGACCCAGAAGAACCCTCGTCTCCAAAAGAAGTAGCCTACTTCGACCTGGTTTCAACAGGCGATTGGGATCATCTCATAGCAAGTCTTGGGAAAATTACCGATCAAGAAGACCTGTGGAAAGGAACAAAACCTTGGTCTGGAAATGCCCTTGCAACCCCAGAAGGTTTCGTTGAGCTGGAAGCCTCCGAAAATATTGTGGAGGAACCACCTTTGAACCTTCCAACAGAAGATCCTGTTCAAAAGATAGACTTGGGAACATCAGATAACCCACGTCCTGTATTCATAAGCAAGAATATAAAGGATGATGAGTTACCCGAGTATATCACCTTTCTTCGTGAGTTCGTTGATTGCTTTGCATGGTCTTACGCTGAAATGCCTGGCTTAGACCCCAAAATAGCGGTTCACAAACTCAAGCTTCAAGAAGACATCAAGCCTGTCAAGCAAGGCCAAAGAAGATTCCGTCCAGATGTGATGGATAAAATTGAACAAGAAGTTGAAAAACTCAAAAGCGTCGGCTTCATCTGTGAGGAACAACATCCTGAATGGTTGGCCAACATTGTCCCCGTGACAAAGAAAAACAGGCAGATTAGGGTCTGTATTGACTATAGAGACCTGAACGGCGCATGCCCTAAAGATGAATTTTCGCTCCCTATACCAGAGGTAATGATTGATAATACCTGTGGATTCGAGCGAATGACATTCATGGATGGTTTCTCTGGCTACAATCAGATAAAGATGCATCCTGAAGATGAAAAACATACATCTTTTCGGACCCCATTTGGCGTGTATTGCTACACTGTCATGCCATTTGGTCTGAAAAATGCTGGTGCCACATATCAGAGGGCTATGATGAAAATATTCCAAGATATGCAGCACAAGACGGTTGAATGTTACGTTGATGACCTCGCCGTCAAAAGCAAAAGAAAAGAAGATCATCTCAAAAACCTTCGAGAAGTCTTCCTCCGGCTTCGCAAACACAAACTGCGAATGAATCCTTTGAAATGCTTCTTCGGCGTCTCGTCGGGTAAGTTCCTCGGATTCTTAGTTCGGAAAGCTGGAATAGAGCTTGACCCCATAAAAGTCAAAGCCATTCTAGAAATGCCCTCTCCAAGAACCTTGAGAGAACTCAAAGGGCTTCAAGGGAGATTGGCCTACATTAGACGGTTCATCTCCAATCTTTTGGGGAAATGCCGTCCATTCTCCCGGTTGATGAAACAAGGTGTAAACTTTGTCTGGGATGCTGACTGTGAAGCTGCTTTCCAAGACATCAAGTCATACCTGACAAAACCTCTAGTGTTAGCTGCTCCTACCACTGGAAAACCATTCATCTTGTACACAAGAGCCCTTGATCATTCTTTGGGAGCTGACGCAATGCAATTTGCTAAGTGCTGCCAACAATGCCAAATTCATGGAGATTACATTCACATGCCTCCAAAATGGCTGCATCCTACAGCGACTTCATGGCCTTTCGAAGCCTGGGGTATGGACATCATAGGTCCTATTTCTCCCCCTTCGAGCAAAGGTCATCGCTTCATCTTCGCCGCTAAGGATTATTTCTCCAAGTGGCCAGAAGCATTTGCGTTCAACGAAATGAAGACCTCATCAGTCCTTCAGTTCCTGCGCACCAACATCATTTGTCGTTTCGGCATACCCAAAAGATTCGTCCATGGTAACTGACCACAATTCCGGGATCATCGATTCTACAGGTTCTGCGACAAATACAAAATCCAAAGCTATCCTTGGACTCCATACAATCCAGCAGCAAACGGGTTAGCAGAAGCTTTCAATAAGACACTCTGCAAAATCCTCAAAAAAATGGTCTCTAGTCGCAAAAGAGACTGGAGCGATAAAATGTCCGAAGCTTTGTGGGCCTATTGAACCACCATTCGAGGACCAACCCATAGCACACCATTCTCCTTGGTCTATGGATGCGAAGCTGTCGTGCCCTTGGAAGTACAAATTCCTTCCTTGAGGGTATCCTTGCAAAATGACATGACTCAAGAAAGCAATGTCAAATTGCGACTCCATGAGCTGGACAATCTCGATGAGAGACGGCTCGAAGCTCAACAAAGCATTGAACTTTACTAAGCACGCATGGCAGGATCTTTCGACAAAAAGGTCAGGCAACGCGCCTACAAAAAGGGTGACTTGGTGCTTGCGGTAAAAAGACCAATGGTCTTCGCTCACAAGTCCAAAGGCAAATTTGAGCCAAAATGGGAGGGACCCTACGTCATCGACAAGGTTTTCTCCAACGGCGCATACGCACTCCTAAACATGGAAGGTGACAGATGTATGCTGCCCATCAACGGCAAGTTCTTAAAGCGGTACTACCCTTGAAGACTTACCCAACTGGGTAAGAGCAATGCCTGTATGGCCAAAACCGGTTTCCAAGTACACGCTCGCTAAACCCACCTTTTTTTAGAATTTTCATATCAAATGTTGAGATTTCTAGCAATTTAAACAATGCTTACTTTCATCGTTTTGTTGTTAAAAAAAAACCAAGTTTAGGAACCTTTCCCTAACTTGACCAAAATTTCCAACCCTGGAACTCAAAAGTCATAGTTTGAAACAAAATCCGGATTCAGGGAGTTCCACCCTAGTCCACCCTACCTTTTACTGCCTAAATGGTTTTAGGTCAAAACTTATGACCCTCGTGTCTTTAAACAAAAAAAAAAGGTTTTTCAAAAAACCGCGGGGAAGCGACGCTTAGTCGATACTCGCACAAATCGGAAGCATACGAACCACGTTCGACACTTCCAAAATTGCAGGGAATCGACATTTCGTCGATACTTGCAAAACCCAAAATCGTGGAGATGCAAGATTTCAGTTGATATCCATAACCCAAATTTCAAAGGTTCGAAAAAACTTAAAAACCATGGAGACGCAACATTTCAGTTGATATCCATAACCCAAAGGTTCGAGAAAACCACAAATTTAAAAAAAAATCGTGGGGAAACGACATCAAGTCAGTACCCGCAAAACCAAAATTTTTGAAAAGCAAGGATGCGACATTCCATCGATACTTACACCCAAATCCGCAAGGATGCGACATTCCATCGATACTCGCAACCGAATGAGCAAGGATGCGACATTCCATCGATACTTGCAAGAACATTCAGCAGGGAGGCGACTTTTAGTCGATACTTGCATTTTTGAAAACCAAACCGGCAATAAATGCCACAGAACGGCTATAGATGCCACCAAAACAAACTGGCTATCAATGCCACAAAACAAAACCGGCAATCAATGCCACAAAACAAAAAAATTGGCTTTCAGAAAACGGTGATAGATGCCACCAAAATTGGCTTCCATGCCACAAACAAAAATCCGGCTTCCATGCCAAAACAATCATTTGACAAAAGATTTTCACAAAATGACAAGCTTTTGATCAAATCCCATTTAGTAATTACTTTCATCACAAAAAGATTTAAGTGAGCGTAGGGAAAACAAAAAAAAAGAGTACCAAAAAAATACATGTGGTACCAAAAAAAAGAAAGTGTTCACAAGCACTACAAAAAAAGAAGTACAAAAAAAAGTACATGTGGTACAAAAAAAAAGTGTTCACAAGCACTACAAAAAAAAGTACCAAAAAAATACAAGTGGTACTAAAAAAAAGAAAAAGAGAAGGATGGTTTCTGTTAAAAAAAAAAATAGGAGCTCAATCAAAAATGGTCTCCAGCCAAGAGTTCAGCTCCTTAAGCAAACTTTTGGCCTCAGCCGTCAGGGATTCCAAGGCACGCTTCTTCAGGAATTTGCCATGAGATGCTAGAGTGGGTTGTAACCCTTCTTTCGCACCAGGAAGCTTCCCCCGAGCAGTTTGCCATTGTTTGTTCTCTTCAGACTTCCTTTTAAGAACTCGATTGGCATCTGCAACCCAGCGAATCAGAGCACTCTCCCTGTCACGAGCCTCTGTTATTGCAATCCACTTGGTAGCGACTTATGCCTGCAGATGCTCAAGACGTTTCATGGCCTCATCGACCTCCCTATCAAGGATGTTAAGGTCATGTGTCAGCCCAATGATGTTTAGCTCTTCTAAGTTCTTCTCTCGGACTACCTGCTTCTTGCTTTGTGTAGCCTCATCCAGGTTAGACTGAGCCTTATCCGCAGGGTCCAGGAACATCTCTTTCAAGAACTGGTCGCCAGGAAAACCCATGGTCTCAAACCACCTGTCACCCAGCTCAATGATCCTATCAACGATCGCCTTGGCACTTGTGACATCCAGACCAGCCTCTTCGGCATCACCGAGAATCTCACGCACATGCTGGATCATCCTAAATCCGGCATCTAAGTGCCCAGAAAGCAGAGTCTCAATCCAAGAGCTCAGAACTCGCACCACCACCTTCTTTGCAAAAAGAAGAGATGGCCCAGCTGAAGATTCGCCCAACTCCGTTGGTCGGCTGCTCATGTCATCACCTGTTGGAAAGGTAACAAAAGAACTATTTCCAGTTGAAGCTGTTCTTGCTCGGGAAGGAATCTCAGCACGAGGTATCTCCTCAACATTGTCAGAACTGGTCCCAGGAGTCTCTACCTCTGGATCAACCTCTGGCATCCCTTACTCTGGAAGTGACGGATCCTCCTCTGTCACTTCAAAACCTGCCAAAGAAACACAAAAAGGTATGAATATGATCCTGTTTGAAAATCATTATTAGGGTTATTACTACAAAATACCTTCTTCGACGACTGGCGGAACACTCTCTTCCTCCATGAACTCATCGGAAGCATCATCAACATTTGCATCCATCGATGGTTCAAAGTCATCGGAATCCTGTGGCAAGTCAGCTGACAAAAAAAAAAAAACGTTGGCAAACCAAGTCACAGATAAAAAAAAGAAGAAGAAAGCAAAAGAAGTCATACCAATTGGAGATTCTGGATTCACTCCAGAGTCCCTCGGTTCTTCTTCAGGTGCCCCGACAGGATCCGTCACCACCTCATCGGTTGGAACCTCAGGCATCGCCAAATCTTCCTCTGCTTAAAAAGAAAAGAAAAGTAGAAACAAGAAGCAAATCAGAACATGGAAAAATCCCATGAAAAGAAATGGAAAGAGAAAAAGAAAGAATCATACCTTCACCGACGGTCTCTTCTTCTCGGCTTCTCTTCTCTGGAGGCTCGTCAGCATTCACTGGCACATCCTCATTGATAGTAAAAGGAACTTCCAAGTCAGGAGAGTCCTCATGCTGCCCCTGCTGCGATGATGACTCCTCCTCCTCTTACTCCTATGGGCTCGCTTCTTAGAGGAACCTGCCCCGCTGTCAGAGTCAGGTTTCCCACTTGACTCCTCACTGGATGGTCTACTCTTGCCAGTAGACTCCACGGAAGCTTGCCTCTGTGCCGCTTGCATCCAAGCACCAAGTTTGGCTTCCTCCTGTTCTAGCTTCTCTAAAGCCTCATCAGGTATTTCCCGAACAGCTTCAGAACCAATGACGCCGTGGTCACCGAGAAAGCCTATCTTGTGCTTCTCTCCAGAAAGGAAGACCCAGACTTCCTCTCGCCGGACGCCATCCGACTTTCCAAGGCCCTTTCCAGATGCTAGCTTCACATCAAGCTCCTTCTTGGAAAGCCCCCGATATGCCGAAAAGCTCTCCGCGAACCACTTCGTAAAGCCGGCAGTCTGGGAAGTCAACAACACAGGATAAGAGATCATGGCTGTAGTGTCTTCAGCACTATAGAAAGCCCATCCATTTCTCCCGTCCTGTAAACCTCCAAAGCGCTTCACCATGCTTGAAGGTGCTCCAACACCGCCTTGAGAAAAGCCCAGCTGCAAAGCAAAGCGAGAGGGTACATACGGCTGGATGTCAACAAAAAGATGTCTGCGGTACACCATCGTGCCGACACGTATGCTGAAAAGCCACTCTCTCTCTGCATTCGCCAAGGAGTAATGCCTTCTCGACCCCGCCCTGGTAGAGTCTCGGGAGGCACCAAAATCAAAAGCCTTCTTCCGCAACTCCGAAGAAAGCTTCACTGAAGACTGCCCCATCTCGACGTCCCTGAACCGTCGGATCCTCATGCGGGCAAACAAAAGTGATTCGGACACGGCTTTGCCCTTAGCCAGTCGAATCATCAGAGGATCATCATCCTGTGCAGCACCCAGCCGGTGGAAGCCAGGACAGTGGTACACGTACCACGAATAAAAGATATGGGCTGAAAATACCCTATTCATGGGAAGCCCAACCCGAACCAAAAAAGCAGCAGCCTGCAGTTCGGTACACAGGTAGGAGTAAAGAGCTGGCACCAAAGCAAGCTGCTCTCCAAACGCCATCTGACAAGCCGAAAAAATACAGTGCGGCCTGATGTGCGTTCCATCTCCTCCAGCAAAAATAGCCTCACCAAGCCAATAAGTGAGGTAAACAGCGAGATCTCTCCGCAGTGTAATGTCAGGACATATGGCGTTTGTACTCGCACAGAAATCTCTCAACTTTTCTTGCATAGCCAAGATCTTCTTCGAACTTGGATCCTGAGCCCTGGCTTCCTGGGTCACACTATCAGAAGACTCCCTGCTATGAAAAAAGTTGGGGAACGAAGAGCTAGAACTCTTCCAACTGCTGGATCTAACTTTCAAACCCTCCTTCTCCTTAAAAAAATCATAGAAGGCGACGAGCTGAAAGTACAGAAGCCTGAACTCCTCAAACTGCCCCTCAAGGACGCTGTCAATCGGCATAAACTCCTCATAGAGTTTGCCAAGGATGGGCAATCCAGTAATGGCAC
Organism: Litsea cubeba; assembly: GCA_012931725.1. Taxonomy (NCBI): domain Eukaryota; kingdom Viridiplantae; phylum Streptophyta; class Magnoliopsida; order Laurales; family Lauraceae; genus Litsea; species Litsea cubeba. Next base: position 108,262,639 of record CM022946.1, read on the forward strand.
TCAGCTCCTTCAAAGAGAAACCAATCTCACCATTCGTCACAACGAAGGTATTGGTTTGTGGGAGGAATGACTCCAGCATTGCCATGAAGGCCTCGTCGGAAAAGATCACGGTCTCCCTAAAGGCACGGACCGCATCAAAAATCCCGGCTTCCTTCAAAACGGCGCCACCAATCAGCAGGACGCGATCAGTCCACGACTTCCACTCGTAGTCAGCATTGAAACGGCCACGAAGTCGAAAAGGCTTTATCCAATTGTTGCCGTCACCGCTGAAAATACCAAGGCCCACCGGTCTCAAATCGACTGACGGATAATCAGAACCCTGGTAGCCACTGGATGGCATCAACAGGTCCATGTCAACAGGCGACCTCTCCGTATATCCAGGAGAACCGCCAACAAAAACCCCGGTCTTGATTACATTTGTCCTTCTCACCCAGCTTGGAGGATCTTCCCTCTTAGAGCACGTGGGGGCAAGGCTCATGATCGAGACGGTGCGATCAAACGTCGACCGGGTAACAACAGTCTTCTTCTCACCATCTGCTGTGAAAGAGAACTGAAAACATCTCCTCTAGTATGTCATGTTATTAGGGACGGCATCACCAAAGAAGAAGGTAGGCTTCGGCAAAACCCTCTGATCTTCCATCACCCATGGACAACTGCTTACCTTGATCTTATAGAATTCCTCTCCCTTGAGAGTGATCAGTCGCTTACTCATCTCATCTTTGTTGAGGGAGTCGCATTCTTCCAGATTTCTCTCAACATACTGGACCTTCTCAAAGGCCTGCTGAACGGCTGGATTAGAAGATCTAGCAGATCGACGAGGTATGCTTGTAGCAGGCTCTTTACCCTTGTTCGTTCTGGAGGAACCACCTGAAAAGGATGGAAAAGAAAAAGATCAAATATCAAAATGACAGAATCTTCGCTAAAAAAAAAAATCTGGCGAAATTTTGACATGATGACGGGGCAATTCCGAAGAAAAGGAATTATCCTGAAAGAAATAGAAAGCTTGAAGATGGGCTCAACTTTGCTGCGAGCTCCGAAACTCCAAACTTTCGAAACCTCAATGTCTCCGTAAAATCAGGAAGGGCTCAACATCGCTGCGACCTCCAAATTCCCAAATTTGCGAAAAATTTTAGGTATGCTATCACATCATGCTACAAATTTAATTTACAATAGAATGCATGCATGAACATCTAGGTTTGCTAAAAAAAGGGGCATTATCATGATGAGCAAAAAAAAAAAAAAAAAAGAAGAAAAAGAAAAATTTCTAAAAAAAAAGAGAGGGAGAATAAAAAAAAATAAAAGAACCTTTCTCGAAAACAAAGGGGAAAGAAGACAAAAAAAAAAGAAAAGAAAAAAAAGGGATGGCCCACAGGTCGTGGCCCACGGGCCACGTGGCCGTACGGCCAGATCCGTACGGATCTGTCCGTACGTCCCATAAAAAAAAAGTAAAAACACGTGTAAAAAAAAAAAGAGAAAACACGTGGAGAAAAAAAAAAGAAGAAAAGAAAGAAACAAAAAAAAGAAAGAACTTTTTATTTTTCCTACAATGGAGTTTTCTTGAAAAAGGGAAGTTACTTGAAGCCATTGATGGAGAAGAAGAAGAAAAGTCTTGAAGATCTTGAAGAAGAACTCTTGGTCTTGAAGCCCTCTTGGCATTGTAGCAAAAGAAACTAATAAGAGCAAGAGATCCAACCTCCTCCTTGCTTTTATAGAAGAGAGCAAGCCAAAGAAGGAAAGAAGAAAGAGGTAAGTGTTACTAATTAGTAACCTTACCAAAAGAAAGAGATTAGAAAGATTCTTTCCGAAAAGAAAGATATCTTGAGGGATTCTCTCCCAAAAAGAAATCAATGAGAGATTTTCTCCCAAAAGATAGGATCAATGAAGGATTCTTTTCCAAAAGAAAGATATCTTGAGATATCCTATCCCAAAATAAATGGAACATTAGAGATTCTCTCCAAGTAAAGATATTCTTAGATATTCTTTATCCAAATGAGATATTTTTAGATATTCTTTACAAAAATGACACCATATGAGATCTAAGCCATTTCAAAAACTTAAGGTCCCATGGGTTAGCCCATATGAGCCAGGTTTGACCACCTAGGCACTTAAAAAAAAAAAAATTTTACTTGGGCTTTTAGTCAAAGAGAAATCCCTCTTACCAAGAGCATACAAAAATGGTTCTATGCCTCTTTTGAGTTGATTCGACCATACAAAAAAGAATTCCAAGCCCCATGAGCTTCCAAAAATCAAACCATCCAGCCTCATATACCAAATTGAGCCAAAATCTTGAAACTGACATTCCACAAAAATCAAACCAAAACCTGGTCCCCTAACTTGCCACATCAGCCTGTTAGGTCACAAGACCAAAACCAAAAATCAAAACCTGATCCCCTAACTTGCCACATACAGCCTGTTAGGTCACAAGATCGGAATTGAACCCCCAACATTCCACATACAGCTTGTTGGGTCACACGGTCAAAACCAAACCCGACCCCCTAACCTGCCACATACAGCCTGTTAGGTCGCAAGGTCAAAACCCAAATTCACATCCCTAATGTCATCTTCAAAACTTTGCCTCGAGATGGTACGTGATCCTTTTCACTACCATAAAATTCCCCTGGAAGCTCAAAAGGGTACAAATACCAAAAAGAAAGACTGCTAAAATACTCTTGGTCCAGTCACAGGCTCTCCTTCAAAAATCTCTTTGAGGCACATCGACTACAAATGATAAGCAACTCGTCGCTGTACCTCGAGGGGGCATTTGTTGACACCAAAAATGTCACTTTGCCTCTTCAAGATCCAAAGAGCTACATGAAGTCGCAACCTGCCATAAATATGCAATGCTACTTTCAAAAAATCAAATCTTGTCAGAATGAAACAAAAACTACAAGATCCTTCAAGACAGCCAAAAGAGGAGTACACAAGAAGTTTCGGGCCATTTCAAAATCATTTGGCCTAACTTCGCTTCTCCGGCAGCTGAAAAGGAGCTCCCGGCGGCGAAAGCATCGGAGACACTAAATCTTCGATCAGAGCCGATGGATGGTCTCAAAATACTTCCAAAAGGCTCCACGTCAAGTTCCGAGTCAAACCAACAACGTTTGACCCTACATCAACCCTCGAACATCTAAATCAAGCCTTTCGGCGGCGAGAACCACCAAGGCCATCACTCATCAGATAGAGCACATGGACAGCTTCAAAATGCTTACAAAGGGCTACACGTCGAATATCAGGTCATTTCGACAACATTCGACCATACTTTGACGCTCGGAAGCCAAATCAGGCCTCTCGACGACAAAGCTCCCCGGGACCATGGTTTCCAAGACAGAGCCTATGGATCATCTTAAAATGACTCCAATAGGTTCCCTGTCAAATTTTAAGTCAATCGGACATCGCACATCAAACCGCGGCATCTTCATCGCGACAAAAGCAAGTCTATCGGTGATAGGACCCCAAACGGCTTCAAAACTCAAACAAAAGACTATGGTTGGTCTTATTTATTGCTCAGGAGGCTTCACCTCAAATTTCAGGTCATTCCGACATCGTTTGACCCAGTTTCAACTTCTGACGGAAAATCGGCAGCTCTGCGCAACAAAGTCTACGGCTTTTTCGGAAAATTGGAAACTTTGCAAAATAAAATGCAAGGATTCTCATCAGATTTTCTACAGGGAAATCAAGCCAATAAATGATAAAAAATGTCAAGAAAAAATACAGAAGAAAAAAGAATTAAAAAAAAGTAAAAACGGACACATAACGTGATAAAAGGGGGAAAACCCCCCCCCGGGGTCGCAGGCCGCTGCGACCCTGGGGCCCAGGATCGCCCGGTGGGCCCCAGAAACCCCGTTTTTTGCCATTTTTTTCGCGATTCGAAGCATCCGGCCTCTGGTATTTTCCAAAATTCATACTTTTGAGACACCAAATCCTCTGACATCCGTAAAAAACATGGTTAATCATCAAGAGTATCGAAAACAATATTGATCGCCACCCAGTCAACCAAAAAAGGTGTGCTTTCTACCCGACCGATCGAGAAATCGACAGGACAGATGGTACCGACCCCCTGTTGGCAACCAACACCTGAAGTTACATGGTCATCCGATGTCGATCTACATGAAGATCCATCGATGATCATCACCAGAAGAATCCCAAAAGACGCGGCACGGCCCGCGACTCTTCAATTGCTCGGCGACCACTTAATGCGATTAATTGACTAGCTTTATTACAGTCATTAATCCATTTCTTTGGACGGACCAATCAGAAGCAAGCATCCGGGAGTTACAAGTCAAGAGATTCATGGCATTTAACCTATGAAACTCGTCCCATGTAAGATCCCGACCCCAACCCTTTTGTTTAGCATTGTTTTAATCGTGGTTTAGCTTTTTAAGCGAGATTTGATTTAGTTTGACCGCGTATTTGAGTTTGACCGGATTTTTCCTTGCCTTGGAGATTTTGAAGACCGTTGACTTTAGTTTGACCCGGTCCTTAGGATTTGTATTTTTATGGGAAATTACTTCGGATTTCTAAAAATTCGGGATTTGGTGTATTTCAACTTATTTTATGAAGTTTAACAACTTTCATGTTTTGATCATTTTGATTTGATACTCAGAAATCACGTTTTTCGAGGAAAAGGGCAAAAATGGCATTTTCACTAAATCTGTCCATGAATTTCGAAAATTTCAGAAATTGGGGAAAATATACTTTTCGGAAAGTAGAAATTTCGCCGATCGTTTTTCTCTTCTTCGTCGTTTTCATTCGGGACCCGCAAACCTTAGTTTCAGCTTTGGTAAGCTTGGGGCCCATGGGCCCAGCCCATTTTCTCTATAAAACCCATGGACCTCTCTTGTCTCCCCCATTCTTCTCTCATTTCCTGCAACAAAGAGGGATTAGGGTTTCTCCCAGCCCCCTTTCTCTCTCCTCATGTATCCCGCCTCCCTTGATGCTAAATGGAGATTTGAGCTCCTCTTCTTCTTCCCCATCTTCCTAGCTTCCCCTAGACACCATTCTTGAGATGTTTGAGCTAGAGAAGACCCATCTTTCAAGCTCTTCTTCTTGTTTGGGACACCCAAAGGTTAGCAATGGTTCTCTTTTCTTTTCATCTTTGTTTTCCTCCTCATTTGGAGTGTTTTAATCCCACATGCAATGGGTTTTCATGGAATTTCGGAAATGGATTTGTTTTCTAGGGTTTTTCCATGAGCTATTTGGGGGTTTTATGATTTTAAAGCTTGAGGCCATTAGAGGACTTTCATAGAGTGTCTTCATCTTCTCTTGACTCAAGGCAAGTGAATTCTACAACTAATATGATGATGTGTCTTATTTGATTTCATGTCATGGCTTTTCTTCATTATGTTCTAACCCTTTGTGATTTATGGATTCACAACTAATGTATGTTGATTTCCACATATGCTATTTTCTTATGATGTATTGGGAGTTTGGTTTCATTTTAGTCACTTTGATAATTTGATTTCTTTGTATTAATGGTGTTGTGTTCTAAGTTTGGGAAAAACTTTGATCTTTGAAAAAAGCTTGTGTTTGATCAATTTGATAGGTTTATGGATGGTGTTTGATGAGTTTGGAAGGTCAAGGAAGGGCCCAACAATTTATGGAAATTAGTATGAAAGAAAGGAATCAAAGGAATCAAAGAAAAATCAAGAAAAAAATGCAAGAAGAAGACTCGGGCTGGACTGGGCAGGCCCAGTCCGCTCGAGCGACCCAGCTTCTGTCTGGGTCCGCTCGAGCGGGCCTGGGTCCGCTCGAGCGAGCCCAGCTCAGTCTGGGCTCGGGTCTGGGCCTATTTCGAGGATTTTGTGGGCCAGTTTGTTGGGGTTTCTTTGGGCCATCCAAAGTCAGTTTTTGGGCCAGTGTAAAATCTGATGTTGGGTCATCTTGGGCCTGACATTCGACTGTTTTTAATGATAGTTTTGTGGGCTGTTTGAGAATTTTGGTTGGTGGGCCTGTTTTATAGTTAGTTGGATTGGTTTTAAAACTTGTTTTGTGGGCAATTCAAGTTCAGTTTTGGGTGGTTTTAAACATATGTTTTGTGGGCCAATCAATGTTTAACTTTGGGCTGTTTTTGAAATGTGTTTTGTGGGCCAATCAATGTTTAACTTTGGGCTGTTTTTGAAATGTGTTTTGTGGGCCAATCAAGCTTAGTGTTTGGGACTGTTTTAATAATGGTTTAGGCCTTGTTTAAAGGGGCTATTTTGGGCTAAATGAGTAGGTTATTTGGACTTGGTTTAAGGCCAGCTATGGGCCTGTTTTCGAGGGTTTTGACATTACCTTTGGTACTTGGAAATTTGTGAAATGGGAATGAGGTGGGAATGAGCGTATGTGAGATTATCCGGGAACCTTTCGGGTCTCAATGCGCGCTTTATCATTTAAACATTATGGATTTTCATTGGCATCAGACACATTCTTTATTTATTAATGTTTAAAGGTTAAATGTGCATTGTGATGGTCCCTTGGTAAGTCATTAGGTCATTCTCCACTGTCCATTCCATTTCAAGTCAGAAAAATGTATTTGTATTTGTATTTTGTATTTGCATTCTTTGGTGAACTAACTTAAATAGCATCGATGATTTGTCATAAAATCATGTGTCTTCCCATGTTCGAAAGGGTTGCTCGTATGATTTTATACAAATCACCTCGATGCGTATTTGAACGGTTCACCATCGAAATTCGTACGTTTTCTCCGATTCGATTTGAAAAGAGATTTGGAGTATGTTCGTCACATTCGGGATTTCTTCGATGAGACCATTATTTGTTAAGATTAGTATTTTGAAAATGAAACCTCGAGGCAAGATTGGGCCAGAGCTATGTGGTGCGAGCCCATGAGCCAAAGAGGCTATGATTCCGAAAAACAAACCCCGAGGCAAGACGGGGCCAGAGCTATGTGGTGCGAGCCCCTGAGCCAAAGGGATTAGTATTATGTTAGATTTGTATCCGTTCGAGTTTTGAAAACTAAAGGCACCACTAGGCTTAGGTCACCTTGTCGGACTGATCATCCGGCTTGGGGTCTTTATTTTGTTTGCCAGCTGCAGCTTGGATTCTGTTTGTACCGACCATGGCAACGGTAATTATCTGCCGGTCCCATTTGTATGGCTACGGTTCTGATACTTTTGATCTGCCGGTCCCATTTATATGGCTACGGTTCCGATCCTTTGTTTAGTACCACGTTCAGTGGCTACGCTTTGTTTGCTCTTATTACTTCGGTAATAGGAGGATTTAGCTATTTGTGGTTGCCTGTGTTTTATCTGTATATTGCTTTAGTTTATGATTTCCGTTGGTTATACTTTTTATGCTCAGATTCGTTTAATGTTTACGATATCGATCTTTATCATATTGTCGCTATTATTCAGGATTTGAAATGTATTTCCGACGATTAAACGTTTGATGCAGGCTTTTATCTTTTCGGGATAGTGTACATCTGATATTGTTCTTTTACGTGTTTTGACGTTTATGTTCGGTCTTTCGATCGTTTAGCATGCTTTGTTGTCATTATTGTTTAGACTCGTTATTCGGTTTTTCGATAATTTCGTCTGGTTTTAAGTATGTTCCTTTTATTCATATTATTTGTTAATTTGCTTGCCAGACCGTCGTGTCTGACCCTCTTTGTTTGGTGCCAGTTCCTTCTCTTTTCTGTTTGTAGGTGTTTGATCAGAGGAGGCGGTGGGACCGCCGGTCTGACGTGAGAGGCTGTCCGTTGATATCACTTAGATGTCAAGTTTGGCACCGGAGTTCGTATCTAACTTTGGGGTAGTATTTCTGTTTAGTTGGATATTTTTGTATGGCTTTATCAGCCTTTTTCTTTTGGGTTTGTAATTAAGACACTTGTTAATTGTAACTTGAATATGTGGGAAATAATAGATTTGTTACTACCAGCTCAGTGTGTTATGATCTATGACTCGTGCCAGTCTTTTTATGAGATGGCTTTATGATATTGGTTGCGTACGACACGGAACCCGATGGCCACGGATTCCGAGTCGTAACACCATGTGTAGCTTCCGCGAAAAATACACTCTGATCATGTTGGGATGTGATTATCCTCATTCACGCGGATCTTGGGAACTATACAAAAAGTTTCAAATTATTCCAAAATTTCGCACCCCGAGATCGGTTCGCTGCAGGTCCCGGTTTCGGGGCGTGACAGGTTTGGTATCAGAGCTGGTTAGTTTCTAGGAAATAAAATACTCTAGAGACATTAAGACGTGTGGTGAGGATTCGTTAGATTGTGTCGATTTGTTTTCTCGTGTCTTTGTTTCGTTGGATTTGAGTCGGATTTTCTTTCAGTTCGGGAGATTTTGCTTGTCTTGTCTTTTAGTTCTGTTGTTAGGAGATTTGGGTGGCCAAATTTCCTCCTTAAGGGTGGAGAGTTTGAAATCTCCATACTCTTGTTCAGTGTCTTTTATCTTTGCTTGTGTCGGAGACTGAGAACCTCTTGGATTTAGTATGTTGTTTTCGGAGAACATCAGCAGACCTTCAACCTTCAGCGTCTTCATTGTGGTTAGTAAGAGAAGACATGTGCAGTTGCCAGTCAAAGTAGAACTTGAGCAGCGTTCGAAGACCCCCTCTCAGTTAATTGAAGATCGTCATGCAGCGCACCAGAGTAAGTAAATGTGAAATTTTGGGGGAACTCAGACCATCTTTCCAAGATGACGGACTGTAAGAGGCGTATCAGTTATTGATTTTATGAGGGGAGAAGTGACTTTAGTTAGTAAGATTTGGAGTGGTGCAAGGAACTCAGGGATTTCCTCGGATTCGACGAGCATGGTCGTGGTTTTGGTTGAGAAGTTCGGTAACTTGCAGCTTAATTAGTCGGTGTAGTTGATTCAGCAAGGGAGTACATCAGTATTATGGATGTCCATTTCTTATTTAAAATGATTTTCTTGGTGTTTTCATCTTTGATATGTTTTCATTAATGTCTATGATTTATCCTTGCAGTGTTTAAAAATGGATTTATGTTTCTTCTTTGAGGCTTATTTTGAATTAAAAACTATGTTATTATACTCTTTTCATAAGTCACATGATTTTTGTTTTCATAAGGATTTGTGTTTCAAATTTTTGTTTAATCTTCTTAAGACGTTATCTTATAATGACCTTAGGATTTCGCTCTTGTTTAGTTTTCTTAAATGTTGATACTTACATTTCAAAACCTTAAGGATTTCAAAACTTTGTATGTGTTTGGCTGGAAATGGATTTTAACAAAATTTAATGTATGGTCATATTACATGAATTGATTTATTTTTTTGAAAATCCTAATTTGAGGCTGTTGAGTATTTCAAGGATTTGCTGAGTCATGAAAACATGAATTTCGAAAATGAATAATGTTGTTTCATGTTCAAAACTTTGGAAAACCTCATCTTTTGAGCTTTATTCGATGATTTGGAAGTTCAATTTTTTTTTTTTACTATGATTTGAAATGATAAAATTTAGCTAGGTAATTATTTTGGTCATTATGTTAAAATTTAAAGGGTTGTTTGGCATCGAATGGAAGGAGTTGTATTAGTATAGTTGGAGCTTGGAAGTGTAAGAATTGGAGGGATGATGGATGTCAAGTGTGTACTAGTTCAGTTGGAGGTAAAGTTGGATCTACGAGAGAATCACCATCATTCAAGACTTGGATTGAGAGTTTCAGTTCTTCAGAGATTGACGGTATTCTTAGAGGCCAGAGTCTGAATGGTACAGTGTAAGTAGGTATTTGGAATTCCAGGAATTTTTGAAGAGGGAGATATTTCAGGGAGAACGTGTCTACGATCACATCTTTGTTCAAGCATCAAGAGCACCGTGTACGGCTTTGAAGGACTTAAGCCACAGAATTCCAAAGTGATAGAAAGAGGCAGAATTTGCAATTTCTTGGACCGACATTCACTGACGAGATAAGGAAAAGAAATGATTCAGTGCAGGAACGACAGATGACACCGAGGATACTTAGGAGTGTTGGGCACCGGTTTGGTCAGAGAAGTTTGTTTCCGAGCAGATATGTAGAACAGTGTGAGGCCTTCAACCGAATCAGAATGTGGTCGACCGTGCATCTCACCGTCAGGTTTGGTCAGAGGTTGTCTCTCAGTCACCAAAGTCTAGCATAAGGTGTCAGTGTCTTCGTTTGTCTTTTTGGGTTTTCGATTTCGATTTGGTTTAAGCCATTTGGAGGACCAAATGGATTCTAAGGGGGGGAGGATGTAAGATCCCGACCCCAACCCTTTTGTTTAGCATTGTTTTAATCGTGGTTTAGCTTTTTAAGCGAGATTTGATTTAGTTTGACCGCGTATTTGAGTTTGACCGGATTTTTCCTTGCCTTGGAGATTTTGAAGACCGTTGACTTTAGTTTGACCCGGTCCTTAGGATTTGTATTTTTATGGGAAATTACTTCGGATTTCTAAAGTTCGGGATTTGGTGTATTTCAACTTGTTTTATGAAGTTTAACAACTTTCATGTTTTGATCATTTTGATTTGATACTCAGAAATCACGTTTTTCGAGGAAAAAGGGCAAAAATGGCATTTTCACTAAACCTGTCCATGAATTTCGAAAATTTCAGAAATTGGGGAAAATATACTTTTCGGAAAGTAGAAATTTCGACGATCGTTTTTCTCTTCTTCGTCGTTTTCATTCGGGACCCGCAAACCTTAGTTTCAGCTTTGGTAAGCTTGGGGCCCATGGGGCCCAGCCCATTTTCTCTATAAAACCCATGGACCTCTCTTGTCTCCCCCATTCTTCTCTCATTTCCTGCAACAAAGAGGGATTAGGGTTTCTCCCAGCCCCCTTTCTCTCTCCTCATGTATCCCGCCTCCCTTGATGCTAAATGGAGATTTGAGCTCCTCTTCTTCTTCCCCATCTTCCTAGCTTCCCCTAGACACCATTCTTGAGATGTTTGAGCTAGAGAAGACCCATCTTTCAAGCTCTTCTTCTTGTTTGGGACACCCAAAGGTTAGCAATGGTTCTCTTTTCTTTTCATCTTTGTTTTCCTCCTCATTTGGAGTGTTTTAATCCCACATGCAATGGGTTTTCATGGAATTTCGGAAATGGATTTGTTTTCTAGGGTTTTTCCATGAGCTATTTGGGGGTTTTATGATTTTAAAGCTTGAGGCCATTAGAGGACTTTCATAGAGTGTCTTCATCTTCTCTTGACTCAAGGCAAGTGAATTCTACAACTAATATGATGATGTGTCTTATTTGATTTCATGTCATGGCTTTTCTTCATTATGTTCTAACCCTTTGTGATTTATGGATTCACAACTAATGTATGTTGATTTCCACATATGCTATTTTCTTATGATGTATTGGGAGTTTGGTTTCATTTTAGTCACTTTGATAATTTGATTTCTTTGTATTAATGGTGTTGTGTTCTAAGTTTGGGAAAAACTTTGATCTTTGAAAAAAGCTTGTGTTTGATCAATTTGATAGGTTTATGGATGGTGTTTGATGAGTTTGGAAGGTCAAGGAAGGGCCCAACAATTTATGGAAATTAGTATGAAAGAAAGGAATCAAAGGAATCAAAGAAAAATCAAGAAAAAAATGCAAGAAGAAGACTCGGGCTGGACTGGGCAGGCCCAGTCCGCTCGAGCGACCCAGTGGGTCGCTCGAGCGGACCAGGCACTGTCTGGGTCCGCTCGAGCGACCCACTGGGTCGCTCGAGCGACCCAGCTTCTGTCTGGGTCCGCTCGAGCGGGCCTGGGTCCGCTCGAGCGAGCCCAGCTCAGTCTGGGCTCGGGTCTGGGCCTATTTCGAGGATTTTGTGGGCCAGTTTGTTGGGGTTTCTTTGGGCCATCCAAAGTCAGTTTTTGGGCCAGTGTAAAATCTGATGTTGGGTCATCTTGGGCCTGACATTCGACTGTTTTTAATGATAGTTTTGTGGGCTGTTTGAGAATTTTGGTTGGTGGGCCTGTTTTATAGTTAGTTGGATTGGTTTTAAAACTTGTTTTGTGGGCAATTCAAGTTCAGTTTTGGGTGGTTTTAAACATATGTTTTGTGGGCCAATCAATGTTTAACTTTGGGCTGTTTTTGAAATGTGTTTTGTGGGCCAATCAATGTTTAACTTTGGGCTGTTTTTGAAATGTGTTTTGTGGGCCAATCAAGCTTAGTGTTTGGGACTGTTTTAATAATGGTTTAGGCCTTGTTTAAAGGGGCTATTTTGGGCTAAATGAGTAGGTTATTTGGACTTGGTTTAAGGCCAGCTATGGGCCTGTTTTCGAGGGTTTTGACATTACCTTTGGTACTTGGAAATTTGTGAAATGGGAATGAGGTGGGAATGAGCGTATGTGAGATTATCCGGGAACCTTTCGGGTCTCAATGCGCGCTTTATCATTTAAACATTATGGATTTTCATTGGCATCAGACACATTCTTTATTTATTAATGTTTAAAGGTTAAATGTGCATTGTGATGGTCCCTTGGTAAGTCATTAGGTCATTCTCCACTGTCCATTCCATTTCAAGTCAGAAAAATGTATTTGTATTTGTATTTTGTATTTGCATTCTTTGGTGAACTAACTTAAATAGCATCGATGATTTGTCATAAAATCATGTGTCTTCCCATGTTCGAAAGGGTTGCTCGTATGATTTTATACAAATCACCTCGATGCGTATTTGAACGGTTCACCATCGAAATTCGTACGTTTTCTCCGATTCGATTTGAAAAGAGATTTGTAGTATGTTCGTCACATTCGGGATTTCTTCGATGAGACCATTATTTGTTAAGATTAGTATTTTGAAAATGAAACCTCGAGGCAAGATTGGGCCAGAGCTATGTGGTGCGAGCCCATGAGCCAAAGAGGCTATGATTCCGAAAAACAAACCCCGAGGCAAGACGGGGCCAGAGCTATGTGGTGCGAGCCCCTGAGCCAAAGGGATTAGTATTATGTTAGATTTGTATCCGTTCGAGTTTTGAAAACTAAAGGCACCACTAGGCTTAGGTCACCTTGTCGGACTGATCATCCGGCTTGGGGTCTTTATTTTGTTTGCCAGCTGCAGCTTGGATTCTGTTTGTACCGACCATGGCAACGGTAATTATCTGCCGGTCCCATTTGTATGGCTACGGTTCTGATACTTTTGATCTGTCGGTCCCATTTATATGGCTACGGTTCCGATCCTTTGTTTAGTACCACGTTCAGTGGCTACGCTTTGTTTGCTCTTATTACTTCGGTAATAGGAGGATTTAGCTATTTGTGGTTGCCTGTGTTTTATCTGTATATTGCTTTAGTTTATGATTTCCGTTGGTTATACTTTTTATGCTCAGATTCGTTTAATGTTTACGATATCGATCTTTATCATATTGTCGCTATTATTCAGGATTTGAAATGTATTTCCGACGATTAAACGTTTGATGCAGGCTTTTATCTTTTCGGGATAGTGTACATCTGATATTGTTCTTTTACGTGTTTTGACGTTTATGTTCGGTCTTTCGATCGTTTAGCATGCTTTGTTGTCATTATTGTTTAGACTCGTTATTCGGTTTTTCGATAATTTCGTCTGGTTTTAAGTATGTTCCTTTTATTCATATTATTTGTTAATTTGCTTGCCAGACCGTCGTGTCTGACCCTCTTTGTTTGGTGCCAGTTCCTTCTCTTTTCTGTTTGTAGGTGTTTGATCAGAGGAGGCGGTGGGACCGCCGGTCTGACGTGAGAGGCTGTCCGTTGATATCACTTAGATGTCAAGTTTGGCACCGGAGTTCGTATCTAACTTTGGGGTAGTATTTCTGTTTAGTTGGATATTTTTGTATGGCTTTATCAGCCTTTTTCTTTTGGGTTTGTAATTAAGACACTTGTTAATTGTAACTTGAATATGTGGGAAATAATAGATTTGTTACTACCAGCTCAGTGTGTTATGATCTATGACTCGTGCCAGTCTTTTTATGAGATGGCTTTATGATATTGGTTGCGTACGACACGGAACCCGATGGCCACGGATTCCGAGTCGTAACACCATGTGTAGCTTCCGCGAAAAATACACTCTGATCATGTTGGGATGTGATTATCCTCATTCACGCGGATCTTGGGAACTACTACAAAAAGTTTCAAATTATTCCAAAATTTCGCACCCCGAGATCGGTTCGCTGCAGGTCCCGGTTTCGGGGCGTGACATCCCATCATGGCGATTAAAGGCGATTAAATGCCCTCAATCTCCTTCGGCCAATCAGAAGCCAAGAAAAAGGAGTTACAAAATAAAGAATTCAATCTTGTAACTCCTCCCTTTATGTAGCTTTATGACAATTAAGGCTCATAAATCCTCCTAAATGGCTACCTAGAAGCCTATAAATAGGAGAGCATTCCAAAGAAATCCAGATCGGAAAAAACACAGAGATCATCGAAAAAAACACAGAGATCGGAAAAAAACAAGACAGATCCCAGATCAGAAAAAAGCACAAAAATCTAGAGAAAGAAAGAGAGAAAACTCTGCGGAAGTTCTACACCGACCACCGCTATAAGGTGACAAAAGTCCCCTGGGGGTACCCCCCAAGGTCCTTGCCTTCTCCTTCTGCCTCCAAATGGCTTAGACGTGGCTTTTCAACCCGTCTACTCGGCTTTTTATTGGACATAGGACGTCCTTTTGGTCTTTGTTCTTTAAAAACCTGAGGTTATAGCCAAGCCAAGCGAATCAATAGCATCCTCTGTTCTCATCTTCATGGATGATGGCGAAGTCCACATATGGCTTGCGACCGTCAATCTGAACGGGTCCCCCACAATCTCCTGAGAAGTTAGATCCTCCTTTTCTTGCTTTTCATTGTAGTTTGTATTTTTTTAAAAGAGACAAAAATCACAACTCTTGTTTTTCATTATTGATAAGGATTGTAAATCGGCTATAAATGCCAAAATCGGCTCTAAACGCCAAAAATCGGCTATAAACGCCAAAATCGGCTATAAATGCCAAAAAAATCGCCTTTCACGGCAAATAAAAAAAATGTTTCTTTTCTTAAATATATGTGCAATGGAAAACTTAAAAGAAGTTGATTTCCTTTTTACTTGCGAAGGTTGATCTCCAGATCATCACTAGCAATTCCAAGTAAAATAGAAAATCTGGCACACCTACACAAAAGAAATGTTGATGCACGCCCTTGCCCCTCGGTTACGAAAGGGTTGGACCCAACGGACTCCCACGTCCGCCGACCTCGGTAGGACCAGGCGCAGGAGTGCAGTCCATCAATTTACAGGGGGCATATAATTGATTCTTGGACGTAGATTCAACTGAGATTTATTGATTTTTCTTATTTGATGGGTCTGATTTTACTAATTTATGTTAGTTGGTATCATAGCCCAAGGATCCTATTAGATTGATTAATTGTTTCCATCCTTTGATAATATGTCATTCCTTAGAGGATGTATCCATTATCATATAACAAGTTGAGAACCTAATCCATTAGTAAAAAAAAGAAAAAAAATAAAAATTGAAAAAAAGTTTTACCGATGTTTTTTTCGTCGATAAATAAATAAAAAAAAATAAAAAAAAATTTAACGACGTTATTTTTCATCGGTAAAATAAAAAGAAAAATAAATAAAAATTGAAAAAATGTTTGGCCGACGTTTTGTTTCGTCGGTAAAATAAATAAAATAAAAGTATTAAATAAACATTTACCAACATTTTTTTTTCGTCGGTAAAATAAAATGAACATCAAATAAAAATTGAAAAAATGTTTTGCCTACATTATTTTTCGTCGGTACAATAAATAAAATAAAAGTATTAAAAACCATTTTTTTTGACATTTTTTTTCGTCGGTAAAATAAAACAAAAAATAAATAAAAATTGATCAAATGTTTGGCCGACATTTTTTTTCGTCGGTAAAATAAATTAAAAAAAATTACTAAAAAACAGTTACCGAAGTTTTATTTTCATCGGTAAAATAAAACAAAAAAAATGAAAAATTTTTTGACGATGCTTTTTTTCGACGGTAAAATAAATAAAATAAAAATACTAAAAAACATTTACCGAAGTTTTTTTTTTCGTCGGTAAAATAAAAATAAAAATAAATAAAATTTTAAAAATATTTTGTAAACGATTTATTTCGTCGGTAAAATAAATAAAATAAAATAAAATATTTTTGACCGACGTTTTTTCGTTGTAAAAAATATATGGTAATAGTGAATTTGGTAGCAAACTTTGCCGACGTTTTTTAGTACAACGTCGGTAAAATATAGTATTTTATAGACATTTTATTAAAAAAAGTCGGCGAAAGTCTAATTTTTCGCGACGAAATTAAAAGTGTCGGGAAAATGTGGTATTTTACCGACAAAATGATAAAACGTCGGGAAAATCTTATTTTTACCGACGAATTTATAAAAACGTCGCTAAACAACGTCGCTAAAAGTGCAACTTGTTGTAGTGGCTCCGACCAATATTTTGACAAACTTTACTCCACCGTAAGTGTCTTTTATTTGTTTAACATTTTCAATTGGCACAACAGCATCAGCACCTTCAGGTATTGGTCTTGTGAAAAAAAAAGATCCTACAGCAACAAATAAAATTTTCAAATTCAAAGTCAATGAGATGGCATAGGTATTCTCTCTTTTATTTTTACATGGCCCATCAAACTACAAGACCACTTTTCCCTATGTGCTATTTGTTATGCATATAAAAATAATGCAGTCTACAAGGGCCTACAGGCTCCTATTCCTCCTTGATGATTCAGAAACAGCAGAAAAAGAGCAGAAGGGTCAGGGACCATATCTACTGCTGTCAACATCAAATCAGGCTAAAAATGAGTAATCTAACTAGCACATGCTAAAATTCCACTGGTCGTTTATTTTGATTTTAGTAGCAGAAAGAATGAATAATAGCAAATCCATGTCCTAACAATCTTCCTTACAATGGTTATGAGAAGAAGGATGATCTGGCTTGATAGGCTAATTGGGAAATGATGAGGATAATAATCCCCATCCAATTTGGCGACCTCGAGAGTGCAGATTGTTGTGCTGTGATTTCTTTAAATATTATTTTGAAAGAGGTAACAGAAATATATTAATAAGAAAAGATGAATACAAAAATACAAACTTGTGATGAAGATGATAGCATCATAGAAAATATGTTGAATATTGGCAAAGCAGCTGGTGTCTCCTTCGGTGGAAATAATACAGATATGTGTTCCATTAAAGGTTTTTAGAATAAGGACCGCAAGGGGAAAAGTCTAAACAAATGTTTTTTTCTTTTTAATCCCCTTTCAAAGGGTTACTAGTGGAGGGATGTGAATATTTATACTAGTATTTTCTTTGGGGGTTTTGGATGTGGCTCTAGCTTAGTGGTTTGTTATTAGCCTCTTGGTGGGCTGGTGCTTTTTCGTTTCCTTTGTTTGACTTGTTCACTTGTTTGGTTCAATGTCATTTTGTAGAAATAAAATCATTACCGCTTCAAAAGGAAAAGAAAAAAGAAAAAAGAATCTTGGACCATACACCTAATAAGAATAACCACCTCATCCAAGAAAAGCTCTACACCTTTGATTGATAACTACAAATACAATTATTTAACTATTCGAGAAAATAAGTTAGTAAACAAATAAACAAACATCACTACAAGCAAAAGTCAAGAGAACATTGGATATGGGATCATTTTGGGACAATCCTGTCCACGGTATGGAACAAATATTATACCTCAGCATCACTTTAAGGTGGGGCCAACAGGAAACCGTATATTCCAGAGCCTTAGAAAGCCTTCTCTTTTTTTTTTGGCACATTCAGTATTTTACTTAGGGAAAAGAAATGCTTTCCTTATAGAAGAAATTTTGGAGTCCCTATGTAGATCTCTACCCTTAACCCATTAATCCTTCACCCCTTTGATAAAACCACCTTCAAATGAATCCATTTTTATACATCAAATTGAATGTGATATGCATATGTAATATATATATATATATATAGGGAGATACCCCCAGTTGTGACATATGCAACATTTGTGGGAGTCACAGTTGCACCAATTCCATCACTTCCAGCTCTTGATTCAGAAATTACAGGATATTCACCAGGCACATCTGAAGCAACTACGGCATAACCATCATGGAAAAAATATAATAAATACATATTAAACGAAATAAAATGTCAAGGAAATCAAATTGAGAGTGTAATTTACCCTAGTATATTGATACCTACCCCCCAAAGGAGAAATTGGTGCTCCCAGATTTCTAGTGACAAGAAATGACATTAAGAAAATGCCATTTAAATAATTTTCCATACCAGACAAAAATTTCTCCAATTCCTCAGACAATTACAGGATTTTCCAGGGGAAAGTGTAACACAATGTACCATAAGATTTTAATAGCTTTACCGGTTTCTCAACTATATATTAACTAATGAGTCAAAACAGATAATGATTAATAGATAGATATGTAGGTGGTTGTGGGTTGTTAGAAGTAACTTAAACCGGTATATAAGGAAACCTCATAATCTGCTAATCTAACAACATATATGATACTGAACACTTAAGGGTCGTTAGTCTTTGCAAAGAACAGAGTGCTGAGAATAATGATGCATCTAAAATGGTATTACCTCATTTCAATTTTCATTCTCTGGGATGAGAAAGTAGGAACATACGAGAAGAGATGAAAAAGGAAAAGAGATAATGGTTTTAAAACTCGGCCAAAACCAAGTCATGTTGCCTGATACCGTGAAGTTTCTGGCCATGACTGATACGATTTTACATGTTTAGCCCGAAATTTACAATGCATTAAAATTTAGTAATTCTATTCTCACCATCTTTGTATTCTATGTTGCTATTTATTTACATCTAAATCACTCAAAAGGGATTTTTTGTAGCCTGAGTTTCCATTCCTCACAGTAATCTGTTTGCAGAAAAGAAAATTTCAAAAACCTAACCCCATCCCCCCACCCAAGTAGCCCCCAGAAAACAATTTTCCTTGAAACTGCTGGAAATCAGTTCAAAATTTCCTACACTTTCCACATGAATAAGTACCAAATGCCCACACCAAACAACAGAAAATTATGCCATGTGAAAAACTAGGCAACTTTCCACATGGCCACAAAATCTGCATCATTATAAAAACCTTACTTGAAGGAATGAAGAAACAAGTATTTGCAAATTTTTTAATATTGTTTATAACATTCCACAGTTGGCTTGTCCGCATACAACATGTTTAAACAATCGGATAAATCATTGCAGATTTTTCAATTTTATTTTTGCTTGCCATGGCCATTTTTTTTAGCTTTGGCTGCTACATCATTTGAGCCCATGTTTTAAAACAATGGGATAGATGCAAATGTTATGTAGATGGGCAATAAAAATGCTTCATTTCTATTATTTCAAGTGAAAATAACCAACCCCACCATCGGAACTTGATAGTAGGCGCATAAAAAAAGTTCCTAAGCACAATCCTTTCACAAATGAAAGAAATGAAATTGGGCAAGTGGGCCATCAACAAAAGAGAAAAGTAAGTGGGGGTTAGAGTAGTACCATGATGAATGCTCGAAAAGGAGGTAAAGGGTCGCAGGCTACAACGTCCTTGTCCAAGACCAAACCCAGTGCGTCTTGGAGGGGTACTTTGACTGGTTCCAAATGAGGAGCAACGCTAAGGACCGTTTGAAGGGCCTCACACCGAAACCATAGATGGAGATAGTGATGAACAGGAGAAGGTCTCCTCACAATCCATTTGTATTCTGCTGTTTCTCATTTCAAAGGAAAGAAAGTAAGAAACCAGACAAGACGAAGGAAAGAAATCATTGCACGCATGTAATATATAGATTGATAGATTGATTTATTAGAGAGAGAGATGGCTTACCTGGGGCTGTGATGGATAGAGAGAGCTTGGAAGGAGACTAAAATCGAGATGGAGAGCAACTGAGAGAGTGAGTCTCGATAATAAAAAAAGGATATTCTAAATGCACCCACCCGAATAGTTGAACACACCCACTTGCTGAGCTCACCACACCCATTTTATTTTTAAAAAGATTTTTCTGAGCCCACCCACCATAATACCCAAACTGCCCAGGCGAGAAGTCTAGCTCATTTCCATTTCCATTCCCTCATCGAGAGTTTTCAAATTTATCCAAAGTGGAAGCGTCGACCACTTCTCCACTACACAGCTCACAGCTCTCATCACCATCTTTTCTGCTGTGCACTGCTTATATCTATCATCAGGGACACTCAAACAAGGTGAGCTCTTCCTCTACTTCTTCTTGTTCATAGGTTTATCATTTTCACATATTTTTTTAGGTTGTAATTTATGCGTTAGAGAGTATAGATGTTTGCGACAAATAGGGAAGTCCCTAATGAATGACATGGATGGGAGTTTCGAACTCTAAATTTACCATGTCTGTTGTTCTTCTTATTCTTCATGCAGTTGTTCGCGATCTGCTCGGCAATCCAGAAACGTGCAAGGACTATATGAACAGCACATCGAAGTCGTGTAGGTACTATATGCACAACCCATCTAAGCCGTGCATTTTTATATGCACGGTATGTAATGGGCGGGCATATAAAATATGCATGGTTCCATCATACCATGCGAACAAAATTTGCACGTTTTCATTGCGCCGTGCAGAATCAGTTTGCACTATATATTTGAATCGAGCGGTATAAAAAAATATGATATCTTTAATTACGCTATTTCCTCTTATTTATTTTCATTTTTAACAGATTGGAAGAAATGCCTAGAAGACCAGCTCGTCGTGGTGGCAGCTCAAATACGACAGGTGGACGGGCTAGTTCTTCTAGCGAGCCATCGAGAGTGCGGACCAAGATTGGTGTTGCAAGACCGCGTCACCGAGGTGTGTATGCAAGTTCTTCAACCGCCGGCTGTCAACAGCCAACGGCGTCTGAACGAAGTTGAAAATTGTAGCAGGATCCACTCCCGGAGCCGGTTGAGGAGGATGTTGATAGTGCTTTAGAGGATGATTCCTCAGACGAGGAGGCACAGCCGTCCAGTCCTCCTACAGCGGTAGCAGGGGAGGGTCCTATTCCTGGCTGTCCAGCGGACCTATCTGTCCTTATGAGTGTTAGGACGCACGTAGCCATATCCATATAGGACAGGGAGGTACACTTGCTTTCTTTTAAGGTTTTAATTAATCATTTTTCAAATAAGATGCGTTGAAGTCTATAATAATAGATATTAATGAAGATTTATACTTATAATGTGCAGGAACGTGACTCGCTCAAATGTATCAATCATTGGAGTCAGCTGAATGATTGGTACGTACCTCTGCCCGGGGATGGGGCTGATCTTCATGTTCCTCGGTTTCGTGCTATTATAGAAGAGTCTGGAACGGCAGACTTTAAGTGTTTCTCATACAGATATATTCATGCCCTTTGGTATCGAGCTTTGTAGAGAGATGGCAGCCTGAGACAAACACCTTCCACATGCCATTTGGTGAGATGACGATCACCTTAGATGATGTGGGTACTCTCCTCGCATCCCAGTAACGGGTATTCCTGGCCACGCATCGACAAGTATGGAATTTACTGATCAAGTAGATTTACTTGACCGTGGACTAGGTGTGGATAGGGTTGCGTCAGCTGAGTTGAGAGTGGCACGTGGTGGGGTAGCTAGGATAGGGTGGATCAAATGGGTGTGCGGCGATGTAACTCTTGCGTCTTTTGTTGAGCAGGTAGAGTGTGCAACTAGAGGTTATCCGTGTGCAACTAGAGGTTATCTTCTGTATTTGTTAGGCTGCACACTCTTCATCGATAAGTCATTGATTTGAGTTCCCATCTACTACCTATCTTTACTGATGGACTTGCCACGGGTCCGTCATTATGAATGGGGGGCTGCCACACTGGCATATCTGTAAATGTGTACACTTTATATATACATATACATGTTCCCTCGTAATTGATCCTTTAAATTGTATAATTAATAATTTATATCATTTGTAGTCTTGGGTGTATGAGCACTTCCCATTTGCCCGTCTTCCTGTACAGTGGGAAAAAAGAAAAAAAAAATCTTATTGCTTATAGCTTAAGGGTCTGTTTCTTCACCGAGAATTTTGACAAATCATGTCTAGTGGATAATCTAGGATTTCTACATGCTGGAGTTTTGAAATGCTTATCGTTTAATTTTTTTCATTCCTGAATTCCTTGTTTCACTAATTCTGAAATTCATATCTAGGAATTACATACGTGTTGAATTCCGTAAATTCTTGATTTCATAGTCATTAGAATTCCATACCGGCCTCCAGAAATGTAGTACACAAACACCCACGTCTAGAAATTGTGGTATGTTGGGCCACCTTCAGGAGTATAACGTGAGATGCACCTGTAGTAATATATAACAATATTGTGAGGACCACCTTTAGAAACTATAAGTGGACCCCACATTTAGAAACTGGGGTACATGGGCCCAGCTTTAGGAATTAGAAAGTGAGACCCACTTTTAAAAATCTCAAAGTGGGGCTCACCTTTAGAAATCTTGGTGAGTGAAATTGAGGCCTTTAGAAATTACAACATGGGCCTATTTCAAAGTGCTTTCATAGAAGGGCGTCATATAGTGGATAATTGTATTATAGCGCACCAAAAAGAAGAAAAAAACAAATGGGTCTTAAGCTTGACATGTCAAAATCTTAAGATCGTATGGAGTGAGACCTTATTAAGGAGACTTTAGGTGCCTTTGGATTTCATCAGGAGTTTATCTACATTATCAGTGAATGCATAGGTCGGGGAATGGCATGGCGCGCGGATGCTTTGGCTAAGTTGGGGGCAGAAAGAGAGGTAGCTTTGTTTGCTCCTTTGTAATTTGTTGTTTTGTGTTGGTATTTAGCTCTAATACCTACGCAAGTTTTTTTCTTACCATCTTTATTGTACCCTTCTTAAGTTTTTAATATATTTTACCGTTATCGATAAAAAAAAAGTTTCCTATTCCATCCTTCTTATTGTCTCCCCTTTTGGTAACATTATGCTTTCTAGAGAATTAGACAAGGAGACCCTTTTCTCCTTAACTTTTCATTCTTGGTAGTGTAGTTTTATCTAGGCTGTTTATTAGAGCCAAAATTGAACACGTTGTTATAGGAATTAAAGTCTCTAGGAGAGCACCTCATGGTTTTCTCTCTGTTTTTTTTTTCTCATTTTATATTTCTGTTTTTGAATGACAGTTTCAATTTTGTTGGACCTACTTTATTTGAGGCAAGGGAAATCAAGAAGATTTTGAAAGAGTACAGTGAAATCTCATGGCAATTGATGAATTGATTAATTTTTTTCATAAATCATCCATAACCTTTGGAAAGGGGGCTTGAATAAAAAGATGCAAAAACCATTCCGATTATCTTGCGGTTTGATGCTTGTTGGGCAAGGAAAAAATACATTGGTAACCCACTCCAAATAGCTAAGAATAGGGAAAATTCTTTTGAACCAATAATCGATAAAGCTATAAATAAAGTTTTTTTTTTTGTGTGTAGAAACTATAAATAAAGTAGGAATGCTGTGATTAAATCAATTGCAACTGTCATTCCCATTTATAGAGTTGTGCTCTTCCCTAAGACCTCGGAAGAACTTGACAGATTATTCTTTAACTTTGGTGGAAAGATATGATTAAATGGAAAGATACTTGCAAGCCTGTTAAGAGTGGGGGTCTAGGAGTTAGAAAAACTGATAATAATAGTAGAGCCTTACTTGCGAAGACATGTTGGAATATCTTACAATCCGAGACCTCTTATGAACCAAAATACTGAAAGCTAAGTATTATCCTAATAAGTCTCTTTGAGAAGCCTCTTATAGAGGGAAACTCTTGGTTTTGGCGTGGATTCATTGAAATTATAGGCTTTATTAATAAGCACGTTGGATGGGCTATTGAGAATGGAGGCAAGATTTTTGTTTGGCACAATAAAAGGACTCAGTGAAAGGAGGATTTTAGGAAACCCTTTTCTCCTCTTTTTTGATTTGGGAGTTGTGGAGAAAGACTTCATGCATAAAAACAAAGAGTGGAATGAATGTTTGATGTGATCAATATCAATCATAAAATACCGCAAGTGCGCGGCTACCTTTAGTAAACCCTTTTCTCCTCCTTTTGATTTGGGAGTTGTGGAGAAAGATTTCATGCAAAAAAACAAAGAGTGGAATGAATGTTTGATGTGATCAATATCAATCATAAAATACCGTAAATGCGCGGCTGCCTTTATGAGGCAGTGGCAAGTATGGTCATACAGGTCGAACCCACAGGGAGCTAACTAAAGAAACTTTAAGATTAAGAAAACTAACTAATTATCACTTAAGGAAAGTTTTGAATAAATTTAGAAATAAAAGAAAGAAACTAATTTAGAAAGATAAAAAATACGAATTAATCATGAAAGCGATTAGAGCATAAGAATCCAATAAGCATCCACCAATTACTTATCAAGTAACTCTAACTTGTTCCAATTTTTACTTCAAACCAAAGACAAATCAATGTTTTTGACTTCTAAAATCCAAGACTTCATTCACCTCATAAAAGAATAAAAATAATCTAAGCACTGCCCATCAAAAGTAAGCAAAAACCATCAAAACAATCTAAGTCATAGGCATGGCCTATCAAACCTAAGCATGAATAGTCAAGATTTTTTTTTTCCAGAAATTAATCATGGAGATTTGCCTAGGGCATAAAGACAAGTCTATTAATCATTAAAAACATATCATATGCAAAGAAGTTAGAACTACTAGACAAATAAAAGGTAATCACTTATCTTCATCCATAGCCCCAATCAAAGGATTTATCCCGCCATTGCAAACAAGATTAATTGATTTTTCATTATGAAAAACATCTTTACAACTTCTCCTTGACAATAATTCTCCTTCCAAATAAGTCGTTAGACATGGCCCAAGGCTACAAAAAAAAAAAACCACTAATGGAGAAAATAAGAGGGGAAAAGAAGAAAAAGGAAGATGAGAGAAAGATGTCTGCCACAAAGATGGACTATCAAGCACTATGGGGGCATGCCTTGGATGTCTAGCCTTGCTCCTCTTATATAGTTTTTGTTTGCTTGGATTTTAAGCTATGATGGATAGATTAGGAAAGGTCTCTTGCTTAGTCTCTAGTTTGAATGAAATTAGGAAGGCTTTGAAGAGAAACAAGGAGACTTTGAGGGATATAGAAAGTCTCTCCTCTCTTGATTCCTTATTGTGCAAGAACTTTCTAATTTTGTGTCACATTTTACTTACTTGGAAACTTTCCACCATGGGCTGCACTGTAATGGAATTTTCTTCAAAAGGAATGATTATTGAATGTTTGAAACATGGTTGTGCCCCACTTGGGTCGCACAAGGGTTGGCGGGTCCCCCTTGAATTGGGATTTCTTGTAATTCCAGCCTAAAATGCAGCAGTCAACTTCTCGAGGTCATATCTCCCTAAAAACTGCTCTGATTGACGCAATCTTGGGTTCTACGGATATCAACTAGAAAAAAACTATGCATGGGACCATACATGCCTATTAAATGCACCTAAAATACTCAACTTTCCAAAGATAGCACATGGTGTCAAAATTAGCAGGTATGCATTAATGAAGCAAAAAAAAAAAGAAACTAATTTTTGGGGGCGATGAATGAGATGAAAGACCCTAATCTCACAAAAGTCATCCAATGTAATGAATTTTGACCAAATTTGACCATATTTATGAAAATAGCCCCAAATGCATGAAATCATGAGATGTTTTGAAACTAAATGCAAATTTCCCTAATTAAGTCCACAAAGTCATATAAAATGATGAATCAAAGCTATAATTTTGTGGACTTATCACACCCCCAAACCAGCTTTTTGCTAGTCCTTGAGGAAAATAAACGAAAAGGAGAATTTTATTACCTAACTTAACCTAACCTAAGAAAAAGAAAAATGCAGAAAGATTAAAAAAAAATGCCACTTTTGCTAGCCCTTTCCACTGCATTTAGCATATGCAACAAGCCACTAAACCCCTAGGTTCCTCCTAGTGGACGAGTTGTGCCTCGTGAGGATTTGCAGCGAATATACCCATAAAATTCATTTACCCTATAAAAAAATAAAAAAATATTTTTAAAAGGAAATCAAGTTATCTTGGATACTTTTATAATCCAGAATAATCAAAATCTCAGACTTTACAAAATTTGGCTGACATTACCAGTTTCAAAAGGAATTCCTTCAAAAGTTATAGAAAACTTTTTGTGTGTTGTGCACAAGTGTATACATCAAATCAATTTTTCAAATGTTCTGCAGTAGTCTCACGAAAAATAGAATTCTCCCTCAAATACTCCGACCTTTCCTAGGTTTAGGGGCTTATGAGTTTCCCTCTCAAAGATACTATGACGGCTTTCGCACTACTACTTTTTTAAAGACCGCGAGATACATTTCTATTTTTTTTCAAATAATTACTTTTTTCTAAGACAGGGCAAATTTGTGGTGAATTTGGCTTTGATGTACAGGACATAAGGAGCAAATCTATATCTTAGATATTTCACCCTTTTTTCTATTCTTGTGCACCCCCTTTTTTTCTTCTTTTTTTTTCTTTTTCATTTTCTTTCTATGCCCCCAACAATAGGTAGTCCTTTTCAATTCGCCTGAATTAATTCACTAGTTTTGGCTGGTCTAACCATCCCGATGAACTAGGTAGACTAATAAGGCTAAACCTAAAAAAATTCATCACGAATTCGACACGAAGGCTTCTTATCCAAAACCTTGATAGATGTACTGTGTTCTAATTAAAAAACAGAGTTTGGTAATCCTTTGACATATTCTAGGAAAAATGAACCTTAATTTTACTTTTTTCCAAAAATTTTGAAATTTTGGATTTGTAAATAGCGTCAAATCATATCAGTTCCTTTGAAAACTACCCATTTCAATATATTTTTTTTGTACAAATGAAAAATTTGCCTAAAATTGAAAAAAGAAATGAAAGATTTGCCTAAAATTGGACAATTGTGCCTGTTCCCACCCCAAACCTAAACTAGACAGTGTCATCAATGTTATGCATGTAATGCAGAAAATGATAATGTAACATGAGGAAAAATCAATTGCAAGAGGTAAACGGAAGAAGTCACATGATGATTTTGCATGGCGCTTCGTGTCCAAGGCTAGGCGAAATAATGACAAAAGATAACCTAAACTAATAATTCACATAATCTATAAAAACAAAGAAAAAGAAACTACCCTATTAGACACCTAACATGGAATCCACCTGGATCCCAAACAAACTTACCTTCCAAGTTTGGGGTCAAGATCTCTCGCTTAGTCTGCCACCTATTATTTTCCATTAATGGGGTTGAATCTAGCCATGCATTCACCACTTCAATGTGGCCATCTATATCAAAATCACTCCCAAAATGTGCTAGACAAGCTTCCAATGGATCCTCACAGCCGAACCAGGAAGCAGTATTTCCCACCAACTCATGTAAATAGCTAACCTCGCCAATCCCATCATCTTCATCTTGAGGTTGCTTACTCTCATTAAAAATATTTTATTGAACAATCATAGTGCCAAATGAAATTTGCATCACTCCATTCCTAGAATTAATCAAAGCATTGGATGTTGCTAGGAATGGTCGTCCTAGCTAGAATGACTGGTATCTTGGCTATAGTTCCTGTCAATGGTTCTGTGTCCAAGACGACAAAGTCCATAGGGAACACGAACTCTTCTACTTTGATCAGGACATCCTCCAGTACCCCCTTCGGGTATTGAATTGAAGCATTAGCCAATTGGAGGGTCACATGAGTTTTCTTTAACTCCCCCAAACCTTGTTCTTCGTAAATGGAATACGGAAGTAGGTTGATACTCACACCCAAGTGAAGTAAAGCGTGCTCAATACGATGGTCCCCTATCTCTCATTAAATGGTAGGGCACCATAGATCTTTGTATTTGATCGGGGTTAGGCATGAAATAATAGAGCTAGCTTGCTAAGCTAAGAATTTTATTAGGGTTAGGCATGAATTTGTTGGATTGGTTCTAAAAGTGGAGTGTTAATCCTCATTCAAGACTTCAAGCATTTTCTCCAATTGAGCATTTGATTTGGCTGGGCCTAACCTTTGAGGGTACGTAGCTATAGGAATGTAGGTTATAGGAGGTGGATCACTAGGTGATGGGTGTCCTACGGTAATGCTCATTTCCTAAGTCAGCTCTTGCT
Organism: Litsea cubeba; assembly: GCA_012931725.1. Lineage (NCBI taxonomy): Eukaryota > Viridiplantae > Streptophyta > Magnoliopsida > Laurales > Lauraceae > Litsea > Litsea cubeba. The sequence goes on from CM022946.1 coordinate 108,290,603, forward strand.
CATTTTGTTCCTTCTTAACTATTGGCTCATCCCTCCCTCAATCCTTAGTTGTTTTTTGGGCCTCTACTTTGTTATCAATCTGTCGGCCTGACCTAAGTGTAGTTATGGCTATAACTTGCTCTTGGTCCTTCCCCTTTATGTCATGAATTTCAAGTTGGCCCTTTTGGATTTGGCCCTTGGGGTTGGCTTCGGGTTGACAGGGAAAGGTTCCATTGTCCCTTGCACTCAAAGAATTAGCTGGAATTGGAGGGTATTCTGAGCTAACAGTTTGATGGCTTCCTCAAGAGAATCTATCCGCTAATTTTGCGGATTGGGGGAGAAATTCTCTGTTCAAAAGCATCCTCTGTTCTCATCTGACGGATCATGGCGTAGTCCACACACGACTTGCGACAACAATCTGAACGAGCCCCTACAATCTCCTGAGAAGTTAGATCCCCTTTTCTTGTTTTTCATTGTAGTTTGTATTTTTTAAAGAGACATAAAAGAAATCACAACTCTTGTCGTTCCTTTTTTTATTGTCTTTCATTTTTTATAAGAATTGTAAATTGCCTTTCACGGTAAAAAATCACCTTTCACGGCAAAAAATGCCTTTCATGGCATTCAAAACAAACTATGTCTCGTTTCTTAAATATATGTGCAATGAAAAACTAGAAAAAAAGTTGATTTCCTTTTCTACTTACGAAAGTGGATCTATGGACAACCACTTGTCAATTCCAAGTAGAGTAGAAAATCTGGCATACCCATATAGAAAAAGTTGATGTTCGCTTTGTCTTTGGTCACAAAAGGGTTGGACCCAACAGACTCTCACGTCCGCTAACCCCAGTAGTCCCGCTAGCGAAAAGAGAGACCATGAGAGACCATCAGTGCTGTTGACATGAACCTTTCCTCGTATATGTCTGGAGAGTAGGTTGCTTGAATTTTGTAGGAAATGAGACCAAGTCCATCCACAATGGATATGGTGGTTTAATCCCATTTTCCTTGAGTGTACGTATCATCTTCTTTTGCTTTGGCTAGGATGTCATCAACATCCATTTTGGTGAGGGCGTGTGACTCATTTTTTCCTTCGCCCGCTCCATCTTCTTGATGATTAGGAGGAACTTCATCATTACGTTGGAGGGTGAGAAAAAGGTTTTCCATATGGGTCTTAATCCTTTGTTGACCTTACTCCGATTGCTAGATATGCGTAGTCATGTTATTTTGAGATGGATTATGAGGTGGCTCAGAATTTGTGACCAAGACGGTCATCCATCGAGACTCGAAAGAGGATATTGTCTTAGTGACTGAGCTTGAATTCATTCTTCTGGATGGGTCCGTTGCAGGGGAGCGCCAGTAAAAGTAACTTTATGACTTTCCTATTTAGATTGTGCATTACTTTTGGCATCTTGCTAGAAATAGGAGGGTGCATGCATGGAATGTTGAAACTTCCTTAATTTGGATTAGAAAAGTGCATGGGATGTAAGCAATTCACATCATTGATTTTTAGAAAACTCTAAAAAGTTACCAAAATCTTCCAATTTTTTTTTAGGATTTTTTTTTCTTTTGTAGTTAACTCCTTAAGGAAGGAAAGTGAAACTAAGGCCTAAAGCTGCGTTCTTTGGTTAAACTCGATGCCTAAGAAAAGCCTTGTCCCAAAAGGGGAGATAGTCAAGCTATTCGAGGCAAGTAGTTTTTAAGCGGGACCGTTGTGACCTCACAACTTACCTGGGGGCTAACTTGGTCGAGTTAACTTCATAAGTTCAAGTTAAGAGCTGAGGTGAACTTTTTGACCTCTAGTGAGGTTAGTTGTTGTTCTAAGTTAGTTTCTTTATTTTCACTATTTTTTTAAATAATAAAAAAATTCCAAGATTCCCGAAAAGAAGGATAGGCCCCCGCCAATTTGGTAAAGAGATTCAGGGCGCAGATTAAGAAGGAAGGTGTCTCGGATTAAGAGAATTATTGAAAACTTTGAATCTCCAAATCCATCAAGTTCTTTGAGACCATCACCAATGCAAGTGGGCCTGGTAGTGGCAACAACAATGATGACCGGAACGACTGGAATGACAATGATAATAAGTGTCAGATCCCGACCCAGGTTTGGAATATTTAATTATATTTTTAACGGTGATTAGTTGATAAGTGGGTTAGTGGGCAATTAGCTTATTTTCTGAAGCTAGATTAAAATGTTTGAATAGCTTTGGGAACTTTCGAGAGTCGTTGACTTAGGCTTGACGCGGGCCGGGGCGCCCGTGTGATTGTGTGTGAATCTGTGGAGTTTAATTTTGATTTTTCGTAATATCCCAATTTTGTGCATTTTGACTCATTTCATTTAGATTATCAACTTTCATGTTTTGACCATCTTGATTTAATGATCAAAAATTGCGTTTTTCGAGGAAAAGGGCAAAACTGACCTTTCACACAAAATCTATACCCAAATTTCAAAAATTTCAGAAATTGACAAAAATATACTTTTTGGAAATTAGAAATTTCACTGATCGTTTTTGTCTTCTTCGTCATTTTCATTCGGGGCCCGCAAATGTCATTTTTAGTCTTGTGAAGATCGGGACCCATAAACCCATCTTATAAGAAGAGGAACTCTCTTCTTCTCCTTCATTTCTTTTCCTGCACGGTTTGGAGCTAGGGCTTTTCCCTCTCTTCCAGCACTTTCTCTCTCATCTGAAACACCCATCTCTTGGAGCTTTCATGGAGGATTGATCTCCTAAGGTTCTTCCTCATCTTCCAAGCTTTCCAATTATGGACACCTTTTTCAAAGGTTTTGAGCCAGGGCAAGGTTCTCTTTCAAGCTTCTCTTCTTCGTTTGAGCTTTTCAAGGTTAGCAATGGCTTTCCAAACTTGAGATCTTTGTTTTCCTCTTGATTTAGAGTGTTTTCATCCCACATGCAAGAGCTTTCCTTGGAGTTTTACAAATATTGATTTTTAGGGTTCTCTTTGGGAAAACTTTGGGGCTTTTGTAGATTTGGAGCTTGAGACCCTAGAGCTTTGTTTGAGGAGTAATATTTCTTTCATCTTGGCTTGAGGCAAGTGAATACTCCACTTAATATGATGATTCCATGTTATAAGTTCCATTTCATGTTTTTTCTTTCTATGTTATAATCTCTTCATGACTCATAGATTTGTTTTGGACAAATGGAGTAATGTTATGCTTGATTTCCTCTCATGTTATAGTTTTACGATGTATTGAAAGTTTGTTTTCACTTTGGTCATTTTGAAACTTAGATTTCTTTATATTAAGTGTTTGTGTTCAAAGGCAAGGAAGAAAACTTTGATTTCAAAGTATTATGTTTGGTTAATTGGATTGTTTACGAATGGTGATTTGATGAGTTTGGGTGGTCAAGAAAGGGTCCAAATGATCTTGGAAAATTGTATGAAAGAAAAAGAATGAAAAAGGATAAAAAAAGATGGAAAAAAGGAGGAGAAGAACCAGACGAGCCGGACTGGACAGAGCCCAGTTCGCTCGAGTGACCCAGTGGGCCGCTCGAGCGGACCAGGCTCTGTCCGGGCTTCGCTCGAGCGGATCTTGGGTCGCTCGAGCGAGCCCAGCCCAGCTTGGGGGGCCTGTCCAGGGCCTGTTTTGGGTCCGTTTTAAAAATCTATTTGGGCTATTTCAAGGACTGTTGGGCCAGGTTTAAAGGTTATTTTGGGCTTGGCTTAAGACCTGATATTGGGCTATTTTAAGACCTGATTTCTGGGCTACTTCAAGGACTGTTTTGGGCCAAGTTAGCGGACTGTTTTGAGCTTGGGTTAGGGCCAGTTGTGGGCCTGATTAAAAAGGGTTTAAACCAGTTTTAATGAGGACTCATTGGATATAATTTCAGGTCCACTTCAAGCCTATGTTCAAGCCCAATTCAGCCCAAACTCTTTTCTATAATTGAAGCCCATTCAGCCCTTTTACAATCCTAGAACTATTGTGAAAATTGGCTTGGACTATGATCAAAACCATTTGGGAAACCTTCAAGTCTAAATGTACACTTCATCCCTTGTAATTGTCAAAGATCTTCTGTGGCACCAAATTACTTTCTATTAGTGACAATAAAGGGGTCAAATGTATATCGAGACGACCCGCATTAGACGGTTGAATCATCATACATTCATTCCATGTAAAAAGACGTTTGTTCGGATTCTTTCATCAATCTTTTGAATGCTTTGAGTTGGTTTACCACATCTTTAGATATTGATAAGACTACTCACCTAGTTTGCTCGGATTCGTCAATATGTATTTGTTCGGAGTAGTTTTCTTATTGATTTTGGAAATGTATCTTATGAACAGATTTGTATTACTTTGAGGTTTCAAACTTTTACTCTAATGGCACCACTAAGCTTAGGTTACCTTGTCGGACTGATCATCCGGCTTGGGATCTTTAAATTAATTGCCAGCTGTAGTTTGGATTCTGTCTGTACCGACCATAGCAATGGTTTATATCCGGTCCCACGTGTAGTGGCTACAGTTCTATTTGTTAACGACTATGTTCGTTCCGGTCCCACGAGTAGTGGCTACGGTTTTGTCTGCTCCAGTTACTTCGGTAACAGGAGAATTTAGCTATACGTGGTCTGCCAATGTTTTTATACATTTAATGTTTATCTTATGGTTCTTGTTTATTTCACTTATCATAACATTGGATTTGTAAACTATTAAGATGTCTATCTTTTAGTTCGTCATTTCTATTATTCAGGATTTAATCGTGGCTCTCATTTATTTAATGTTTTACTTTTCTATCATCCTATTATTGTTATATTTGCTTGCCAGATCGTCGTGTCTGGCCCTGTTTGCTTGGTGCCAGATGTCGAGCCCCTCGCGGTCGAGACGCACTTCGAGGCGGAACCTATAGTCCTTGTGGAGGGCGAGTGGCAGCTCGATGATGTCGTTTAGATGTCGGGTTGTTTTTGGAGCTCAATCACATTTTGGGGAATAGATACTATTCTTTTGGGATTTTGTTGTAGCGATTGTTGGCTTATTCTTTTGGGGAAAAATTGTAATTATTGGCTAACTTTACTTTTGTATTTAACTTGAAACTAACTTTGGGGCCTACCAATGAAATGTTTCTCTTTTTGATGCTAGTCTTGTGCGTTCTCATCTTATACCCATATGTGATAGACTTTTATGTTTGCTACAAAGCTTCCGCGTAAGTTATTCGTATGAATGTGATTCTTATTAATCACTGTTGGATCGGATTTTGGGGATCCTTACCCCGAAAACCTTTGGGAAACTAGCGTGTGTGGGCGGAATTTTTCGGCCCGTTGCTCCACGACCCTGGATTAAGGTCTCATTTAACGTGTCCTCGGTCCGGGGGCGTGACAGGCTTGGTATCAGAGCGAGAAATATTGAGGCAATTAAAATTGGATTAGAAACATAAGGACATGGCAAGGATTCGCTAGAATTTCCACTAGTTAGCATCGATTGGGTTTGGGAACGCCTTATTATTATATTTTATTATGCTAACAAGTTGTTTTGCAGCACTATGCTGCCACGCAGACCTCTAGTGAATGCAAATGCATTAGGCAATAACAATGATAGTGGGGTTGAGAATCAAATGACAGGACAATTTCAGCAGCTCATGCAGATGTTAGTTGAGCAACAATAATGAGCCAATGAGAATCAAGCTAGATTCCAAAAGCAGATGGCAAAGAAAGATGAAGAGTTGACATAGGTTTAGAGGCAGTTGCTTGAAGTTTTGGGTAGGAGGCCAGAACCAATGCCTAAGGTGGAAGCTTTGCAGAACAGAGATCGGGATCCTAATATCTTATTTGAGAAGTTCAGAAAGAGAGGTCCTAAGGAGTTCACAGGACAAGAAGACCCTTTGGCAGCTGATGATTGGTTAGCCCACACGGAGAACACTTTGTTATCTTTGTATGCACAGGCAGGTAACGAGTTCATCTAGCAGCTTCCATGTTCACCGGAGTGGCAGATATTTGGTGGAAGACCATTAAGGAAGGTTATCAGAATATTGAGGATGGGATTGCTTGGGCCACCTTCAAACAGCAGTTCAGTGAGAAGTATGTTCCCACACACATCAAGAAGCAAAAGGCAGCAGAGTTTCAGTTGCTCAAGCAAGAGGACATGACCGTTCTTGAATATCTCACCAAGTTTGAGAAGTTGTCTCGTTATGCACCGGAGCTTGTGGACACGGAAGAGAAGAAGATCACCAAGTTCTTGGATGGACTTAATCCCATCATCTTGAGGGATGCTTTAGGTGTGGTACCACCAACCACTTTCCAAGAGGCTATCAAAAGGGCCTACAGGTTTGAAGACATCAACAACCAGATTATCAAGGATAATCAGAGGAAGAGGCAACAATACCAAGGAGGGCAGAAATCTTATCAACGTAAGAGACAGAAGAAGCAGCAGAATACTCCAGCTCAAGGTGGGTGTGAGCATTGTGGCAAGAATCACCCTTCCCAGCAGTGCTATAGAGTCACGGGTGCATGTTTTAAGTGTGGTGGCACAGATCACCAATAGAAGGATTGCCCAAATAACAGGAATCAAGAAATAGGGCACCTCAGCAGCCACCTAGACAGGCACCTCAGCAGAACCAGCAAGCAGTTCAGAATCAACCAAGGCAGCAGCAGAATCAGCAGCCCCGTCAGCAACCACAAAATCAGAATGTACGTCCACCACAACAGAATCGGAATGTGCAGCTAGGAAGGCCAAATCAAAACCAGAATAGACCGCATCAGCAAGGCCGTCTCAATCACCTCAATCAAGTGGACGCTGAAGCAGCGGGAGATGTGGTGGAAGGTAAACTCCTAATTTGTGATGTAGAAGCTAAAGTGCTGTTTGACTCGGGATCTACTCACTCTTTCATATCCCATGTGTTTGCTAAAATGATTAGTGTGCCTGCTAGAGAGTTAGAGTTTGTTTTGACTGTTACGACTCCGGTAGGGAAACAAGTTGTGTGTAGTACATTTTACCCTAGTTGTTCAGTGAAGATAGGAGAGGTCATTTTCCATGCAAACCTTATTACCTTAGTTATGCATGACTTTGATGTCATTTTAGGCATGGATTGGTTAGCGGGACATCATGCCTCTATGGATTGTTATAGCAAGACCATTGCTTTTAGATTGGACGGGATATCCTCTGGGGTGAAATTTCAGGGAGAGAAAAGGGTTTCTCCGGCTAGGTTCATTTCAACTCTTTCTGCAGCTAAGTTGTTGAGATCATGATGTGAAGGATTCATTGCATTTGTCACCAAGGATGAACAGTCCCAAGGGGTGGAGAACATTCCGGTAGTGTGTGAGTTTCCCGATTTTTTTTCGAAAGAAATTCCAGGCTTACCACCTGTCAGAGAGGTTGAGTTTACAATAGAATTGATGCCAGGGACTGCTCCGATCTCCATTGCTCCTTACAGGATGGCTCCAGCAGAGTTAGGAGAATTGAAATTACAGTTGCAAGAGTTACTAGACAAAGGTTTTGTAAGGCCAAGTGTTCCCCATGGGGATTCCCAGTTCTATTTGTCAAGAAGAAGGATGGAAGGTTGAGGATGTGTATAGACTACAGAAAATTGAACCAAGTGACCATCAAGAACAAGTACCCTTTGCCAAGGATAGACGAGTTGTTTGATCAGTTGCAAGGTGCAGAGTTTTTCTCGAAGATAGATTTGAGGTCCGGATACCATCAGTTGAGGGTTAGAGAATCATACATCCCGAAGACAGCTTTTCGGACGAGATACGGGCACTATGAATTTTTGGTGATGCCCTTTGGACTGACGAATGCACCGGCGGTATTTATGGCCCTTATGAACAAGATCTTTGCACCCTATCTAGATCAGTTCACAGTCGTCTTCATTAATGACGTTCTAGTGTATTCTAAGTCAAGAGAAGACCATGAGCAGCACTTGAGGACTTCATTGCAGTTGTTGAGAGATAATTAGTTGTATGCGAAGATTGGGAAGTGCGAGTTTTGGCTAGAGCAAGTCACTTTTCTTGGTCACATCATTTCTAGAGAAGGACTAGCAGTTGATCCAGCAAAGATAGAAGCAGTCATCAATTGGGAGAAGCCAAAGAATGTGACTGAGATTAGGAGTTTTTTGGGTTTAGCATGATACTATAGGAGATTTGTACAAGGATTTTCATCCATTGCAACACCTTTGACCAAGTTAACCCAAAAGAATGTGCCGTTCATATGGTCAAAGAAATGTGAAGCTAGTTTTGAAGAGTTGAAGAATAGGTTAACTTCAGCACCTGTCCTCACCTTACCTTCGGGGAGTGGTGGTTTTGTTATCTTTACGGATGCTTCAGGTGTAGGACTTGGATGTGTTTTGATGCAAAATGGGAATGTGATAGCGTATGGCTCGAGGCAATTGAAAGAACATGAGAAGAAATATGCGACGCACGATTTGGAGTTGGCAGCTATAGTGTTCGTGTTGAAGATGTGGAGACACTTTTTGTACGGAGAAAATTTTGAAGTTCATTCGGATCACCGTAGTCTCCGATATTTGTTCTCTCAGAAGGAATTAAACATGAGACAAAAAAGATGGATGGAGTACATCAAAGACTATGATTTCCCGATCATCTATCAGCCGGGGAAAGTTAAAGTAGTGGCAGATGCTTTGAGTAGAAAATCAGTTTGTTTGGCTAGTTTGCAAGGGTTTTACAATTTTCAGCAATTTGAAGAATTGAGAGTAGAGTTCCAACCTTTGAGGGAAGGAGTTGTGTTAGCAAATATGACAGTGTCTGAGCCAGTCTTCATACAGAAAATCAAGGACAGTCAGATGCAAGATCCAGACTTGGCTAAAATTGTGGTGCACATCTCAGAACGCCCAAATCTTCAGATCATGGATGTAGATTTGTACTTCCGTGGCAGGCTTTGTGTTCCAAAGATTGACAATTTGAAGAATGACATTATGGTAGAAGCTCACAATACGAGGTATTCTGTACACCTGGGGAGTACGAAGATGTACCAGAATTTGAAGAGTCATTTTTGGTGGAACAATATGAAGAAAGAGATAGCAGCCTTCCTATCTAGATGCTTGACTTGTCAATTGGTGAAGGCAGAACATCAGAAACCACTTGGTCTTTTGCAGCCGTTAGAAATTCCAGAGTGGAAATGGGAACACCTGACTATGGATTTCGTCTCGGGTTTACCGACTACAAGCAGAGGGAACAATGCTATTTGGATCATAGTAGATCGGTTAACAAAGTCGGCACACTTTATTCCTTTGAAGAACGGGAAAGAAAATGCACATGTTGGCTTTGGCACAAGCTTTCATGAAGGAGATTGTTAGTCGTCATGGTCAACCGGTCTCCATTACTTCAGATCGAGATAGTAGATTTGTTTCGAGGTTTTGGAAGACCTTACATGAATCGATGGGGACGAAGCTTCAATTCAACACAGCATATCACCCGCAGACTGATGGTCAGTCGGAGAGGACTACTCAGACCCTTGAAGACATGCTTAGGGCTTGTGTACTTGATTTCAAGAATCAATGGGATGAGAATTTACCGCTCTATGAGTTCGCCTACAACAATAGTTACCATTCGAGCATAGGTGTAACTCCCGAATGCTTGCTTCTGATTGGGCAGTCCAAAGAAATGGATTAATGACTGTAATAAAGCTAGTCAATTAATCGCATTAAGTGGTCGCCGAGCAGCTGGAGAGTCGCGGGCCGTGCCGCGTCTTTTGGGATTCTTCTGTCGATGATCATCGATGGATCTTCATGTAGATCGACATCAGATGATCATGTAATTTCAGGTGTTTGTTGCCAACAGCGGGTCGGTGCCATCTGTCCTGTCGATTTCTCGATCGGTCGGGTAGAAAGCACACTTTTTTTGGTTGACCGGGTGGCGATCAACATTGTTTTCGATACTCTTGATGATTGACCCGTGTTTTGGATGGATGTCAGAGGATTTGGTGTCTCAAAAGCATGAATTTTGGAAAGTACCAGAGGCTGGGCGCTTCGAATCACGAAAAAATGGCGAAAACCGGGGTTTCCGGGGCCTTCCCGGCGACCCCGGGCTCCAGGGTCGCCGGGGCCTGCGACCCTGGGGGGTTTTTCCCCCTTTTTGTCCCGTTTTGTGTCCGTTTTTGCTGTTTTTCGATTCTTTTTTCTTCTGTATTTTTCTTTGACATTTTGACCATTTATTGGCCTGATTTCCCTGTAGGAAACCTGATGAGAATCCTTGCATTTTATTTTGCAAAGTTTCCAATTTCCTGAGAAAGCCGAAGACTTTGTTGCGCAGAGCTGCCGATTTTCCGTCAGAAGCTGAAACTGGGTCAAACGATGTCGGAATGACCTGAAATTTGGTGTGAAGCCTCCTGAGCAATAAATAAGACCAACCGTAGGCTTTTGTTTTTAGTTTTGAAGCCGTTTGGGGTCCTATCACTAGTAGACTTGCTTTTGTCGCGATGAAGATGTCGCGGTTTGATGTGCGGTCAACCGATGTCCGATTGACTCGAAATTTGACAGGGAAGCTATTGGAGTCATTTTAAGATGATCCATAGGCCCTGTCTTGGAAACCATGGTCCCGGAGAGCTTTGCCGCTGAGAGGCCTGATTTGGCTTCCGAGCGTCAAACTATGGTCAAATATTGTCGAAATGACCTGAAATTTGACGTGTAGCCCTTTATAAGCATTTTGAAGCCGTCCATGTGCTCTATCTGATGAGTATTGGCCTCGGTGGTTCTCGCCGCCAAGAGGCTTGATTTAGCTGTTCGAGGGTTGATGTAGGGTCAAACGTTGTCGGTTTGACTCGGAACTTGACGTGGAGCCTTTTGGAAGTATTTTGAGACCATCCATCGGCTCTGATCGAAGATTTGGTGTCTCCGATGCTTTTGCCGCCGAGAGCTCCTTTTCGGCTGTCAGAGAAGCGAAGTTAGGCCAAATGATTTTGAAATGGCCCGAAACTTCTTGTGTACTCCTCTTTTGGCTGTATTGAAGAATCTTGCAGTTTTTGTTTGATTCTGACAAGATTTGATTTTTGGAAGTAGCATTGCCTATTTATGGCAGGTTGCGACTTCATGTAGCTCTTTGGATCTTGAAGAGGCAAAGTGTCATTTTTGGTGTCAACAAATGCCCCCTCGAGGTACAGCGATGAGTTGCTTAACTTTTGTAGTCGATGTGCCTCGAAGAGATTTTTGAAGGAGAGCCTGTGACTTGACCAAGAGTCTTTGAGCAGTCTTTCTTTTTGGTATTTGTAGCCTTTTGAGCTTCCAGGGGAATTTTATGGTAGTGAAAGGGATCACGTACCATCTCGAGGCAAAGTTTTGAAGATGACATCAGGGATGTGGATTTGGGTTTTGACCTTGTGACCTAACAGGCTGTATGTGGCAGGTTAGGGGGTCGGGTTTGGTTTTGATCGTGTGACCCAACAAGCTGTATGTGGAATGTTGGGGGATCAGGTTTTGGTTTTTGATTTTGGTCTTGTGACCTAATAAGCTGTATGTGGCAAGTTAGGGGACCAGGATTTGGTTTGATTTTTGTGGAATGTCAATTTCAAGATTTTGGCTCAATTTGGTATATGAGGCTGGATGGTTTGATTTCTGGAAGCTCATGGGGCTTGGAATTTTCTTTGTATGGTCCAATCAACTCAAAAGAGGCATGGAACCATTTTTGTATGTTCTCGGTAAGAGGGATTTCTCTTTGACTAAAAGACCAAAATTTTTTTTTTTTGCCTAGGTGGTCAAACCTGGCTCATATGGGCTAACCCATGGGACCTTAAGCTTTTGAAATGGCTTAGATCTCATATGGTGTCATTTTTGTAAAGAATATGCAAAAATATCTCATTTGGATAGAGAATATCTAAGAAAATCTTTACTTGGAGAGAATCTCTCATGATCCCTTTATTTTGGGATAGGATATCTCAAGATATCTTTCTTTTGGGAAAGAATCCGTCATTGATCCTATCTATTGGGAGAAAATCTCTCATTGATTTCTTTTTGGGAGAAAATCCTTCAAGATATCTTTCTTTTGGGAAAGAATCTTTCTAATCTCTTTCTTTTGGTAAGGTTACTAATTAGTAACACTTACCTTTTTCTTCCTTCCTTCTTTGGTTTGTTCTCTTCTATAAAAGCAAGGAGGAGGTTGGATCTCTTGCTCTTATTACTTTCTTTTGCAATAATCTCAAGAGGGCTTCAAGACCAAGAGTTCTTCTTCTTCAAGATCTTCAAGACTTTTCTTCTTCTTCTCCATCAATGGCTTCAAGTAAGTTCCCTTTTTCAAGAAAACTCCATTGTAGGAAAAAAAAGTTCTTTCTTTTTTTTTTTTGTTTCTTTCTTTTCTTTTCTTCTTTTTTTTTTCACACGTTTTTTTTTTTTTGCTTTCATTTCTTCTTTTTTTTTGTTTTGTTTTTTTTTTTGTTTGTGGGCCGTACGGACAGATCCGTACGGAACTGGTCGTATGGCCACGTGGCCAGTGGGCCAGCCCTCCCCCCGTTTTTTTTGTTTTCTTTCCCCTCTTTTTTTTGAGAAAGTTTCTTTTCTTTTTTTTTCTTTTGCTCATCATGATAATGCCCCCTTTTTTTTTTGGCAAACCTAGATGTTCATGCATGCATTCAATTGTAAATTAAATTTGTAGCATGATGTGATAGCATACCTGAAAGTTTTCGCAAATTTGGGAATTTGGAGCTCGCAGCGATGTTGAGCCCTTCCTGATTTTGCGGAGACTTTGAGGTTTCGAAAGTTTGGAGTTTCGGAGCTCGCAGCGATGTTGAGCCCATCTTCAAGCTTTCTATTTCTTTCGGGATAGTTCCTTTTCTTCGGAATTTGCCCGGCATCATGTCAAAATTTCGCCAGATTTTTAGCGAGATTCTGTCATTTTGATGTTTGATCTTTTTCTTTTCCATCCTTTTCAGGTGGTTCCTCCAGAACGAACAAGGGTAAAGAGCCTGCTACAAGCGTACCTCGTCGATCTGCTAGATCTTCTAATCCGGCCGTTCAGCAGGCTTTTGAGAAGGTCCAGTATGTTGAGAGAAATCTGGAAGAGTGCGACTCCCTCAACAGAGATGAGATGAGGCAGCGACTGATCACTCTCAAGGGAGAGGAATTCTATAAGATCATGGTAAGCAGTCGTCCATGGGTGATGGAAGATCAGAGCATTTTGCCCAAGCCTACCTTCTTCTTTGGTGATGCAGTCCCTGATGACATGACATACCAGAGGAGATGTTTTCAGTTCTCTTTCACAGCAGATGGTGAGAAGAAGACTGTTGTTACCCGGTCGACATTTGATCGCACCGTCTCGATTCTGAGCCTTGCCCCCACGTGCCCTAAGAGGGAAGATCCTCCAAGCTGGGTGAGAAGGACAAATGTAATCAAGACCGGGGTTTTTGTTGGCGGTTCTCCTGGATATACGGAGAGGTCGCCTGTTGACATGGACCTGTTGATGCCATCCAGCGGCTACCAGGGCTCTGATTATTCGTCGGTCGATTTGAGACCGGTGGGCCTTGGTATTTTCAGCGGTGACGGCAGCAATTGGATCAAGCCTTTTCGACTTCGAGGCCGTTTCAATGCTGACTCCGAGTGGAAGTCGTGGACTGATCGCGTCCTACTGATTGGTGGCGCCGTTTTGAAGGAAGCCGGGATTTTTGATGCGGTCCGCGCCTTTAGGGAGACCGTGATCTTTTCCGACGAGGCCTTCATGGCTATGCTGGAGTCATTCCTCCCACAAACCAATACCTTCGTTGTGACGAATGGTGAGATTGGTTTTTCTTTGAAGGAGCTGAGCGCCATTACTGGATTGCCCATCCTTGGCAAACTCTATGAGGAGTTTATGCCGATCGACAGCGTCCTTGAGGGATAGTCTGAGGAGTTCAGGCTTCTGTACTTTCAGCTCGTCGCCTTCTATGATTTTTTGAAGGAGAAAGAAGGTTTGAAAGTTAGATCCAGCTGTTGGAAGAGTTCTAGCTCTTCTTTCCCCAACTTTTTTGATAGCAGGGAGTCTTCTGATAGCGTGACCCAAGAAACCGGAGCTCAGGATCCAAGTTCAAAGAAGATCTTGGCCATGCAAGAAGAGTTGAGAGGTTTCTGTGCCAGTACAAACGCCATATGTCCTGACATTGCACTGCGGAGAGATCTCGCTATTTACCTCATTTATTGGCATGGTGAGGCTATTTTTGCTGGAGGAGATGGAACGCACATCAGGCCGCATTGTATTTTTCCGGCTTGTCAGATGGCGTTTGGAGAGCAGCTTGCTTTGGTGCCAGCTCTTTACTCCTACTTGTGTACTGAACTGCAGGCTGCTGCTTTTTTGGTTCGGCTTGGGCTTCCCATGAATAGGGTATTTTCAGCCCACATCTTTTATTCGTGGTATGTATACCATTGTCCTGGCTTCCACCGGCTGGGTGCTGCACAGGATGATGATCCTCTGATGATTCGACTGGCTAAGGGCAAAACCGTGTCTGAATCACTTTTGTTTGCCCGCATGAGGATCCGACGGTTCAGGGACGTCGAGATGGGGCACTCTTCAGTGAAGCTTTCTCCGGAGTTGCGGAAGAAGGCTTTTGATTTTGGTGCCTCCCGAGAATCTACCAGGGCGGGGTCGGGAAGGCATTATTCCTTGACGAATGCAGAGAGAGAGTGGCTTTTCAGCATACGTGTCGGCACGATGGTGTACCGTAGACATCTTTTCGTCGACATCCAGCCGTATGTACCCTCTCGCTTTGCTTTGCAGCTGGGCTTTTCTCAAGGCGTTGTTGGAGCGCCTTCAAGCATGGTGAAGCGCTTTGGAGGCTTACAGGACGGGAGAAATGCATGGCCTTTCTATAGTGCCGAAGACACTACAACCATGATTTCTTATCCTGTGTTGCTGACTTCCCGGACTGCCGGCTTTGCGAAGTGGTTCGCGGAGAGCTTTTCGGCATATCGGGGGCTTTCCAAGAAGGAGCTTGATGTGAAGCTGGCATCTGGAAAGGGCCTTGGAAAGTCGGATGGCGTCCGGCGAGAGAAAGTTAGGGCCTTCCTTTCTGGAGAGAAGCACAAGATAGGCTTTCTCGGTGACCAGGGCGTCATTGGTTCTGAAGCTGTTCGAGAAATACCTGACGAGGCTTTACAGCAGCTAGAATAGGAGGAAGCCGAACTTGGTGCTTGGATGCAAGCGGCACTTCCGTGGAGTCTACTGGCAAGAGTAGACCATCCAGTGAGGAGTCAAGTGGGAAACCTAACTCTGACAGCGGGGCAGGTTCCTCCAAGAAGCGAGCCCGCCGGAGTAAGAGGAGGAGGAGTCATCATCGCAGCAAGGGGCAGCATGAGGACTCTCCTGACTTGGAAATTCCTCTTTCTATCAATGAGGATGTGCCAGTGGATGCTGACGAGCCTCCAGAGAAGAGAAGCCGAGAAGAAGAGACCGTCGGTGAAGGTATGATTCTTCCTTTTTCTCTTTCCATGGGATTTTTCCATGTTCTGATTTGCTTCTTGTTTCTGCTTTTCTTCTTTTTTTTTTTTTTTTTTTTAGCAGAGGAAGACTTGGTGATGCCTGAGGTTCCCACCGATGAGGTGGTGACGGATCCTGTCGGGGCACCTGAAGAAGAACCGAGGGACTCTAGAGTGAATCCAGAATCTCCAATTGGTATGACTTCTTTTGCTTTCTTTTTTTTTTTTGAGTTTGTGACTTGGTTTGCTAACATTTTTTTTGTCAGCTGACTTGCCACAGGGTTCTGATGACTTTGAACCATCGATGGACGCAAATGTTGATGATGCTTCCGATGAGTTCATGGAGGAAGAGAGTGTTCCGCCAGTCGTCGAAGAAGGTATTTTGTAGTAATAACCCTGATAGTGATTTTCAAACAGGATCATATTCATACCTTTTTGTGTTTCTTTGGCAGGTTTTGAAGTGATAGAGGAGGGTCCGTCGCTTCCTTCAGAACCAGAGCAAGGGATGCCAGAGGTTGATCCAGAGGTAGAGACTCCTGGGACCAGTTCTGACAATGTTGAGGAGATACCTCGTGCTGAGATTCCTTCCCGAGCAGGAGCAGCTTCAGCTGGAAAGAGTTCTTTTGTTTCTCTTTCAACAGATGATGACATGAGCAGCCGACCAACGGAGTTGGGCGAATCTTCAGCTGGGCCATCTCTTCTTTTTGCGAAGAAGGTGGTGGTGCGAGTTCTGAGCTCTTGGATTGAGACTCTGCTTTCTGGGCACTTAGATGCCGGATTTGGGATGATCCAGCATGTGCGTGAGATTCTCGGTGATGCCGAAGAAGCTGGTCTGGATGTCACAAGTGCCAGGGCGATCGTTGATAGGATCATTGAGCTGGGTGACAAGTGGTTTGAGACCATGGGTTTTCCTGACGATCAGTTCTTCAAGGAGATGTTCTTGGACCCTGCGGATAAGGCTCAATCTAACCTGGATGAGGCTACAGAAAGCAGGAAGCAGGCAGTCCGAGAGAAGAACTTAGAAGAGCTAACCATCATTGGGCTGACACATGACCTTGACATCCTTGATAGGGAGGTCGATGAGGCCAGGAAACGTCTTGAGCAATTGCAGGCACAAGTCGCTGCCAAGTGGACTGAAATAACAGAGGCTCGTGAAAGGGAAACTGCTCTGATTCACCGGGTTGCGGATGCCAATCGAGTTCTCAAAAGGAAGTCTGATGAGAACAAACAATGGAAAACCGCTCGGGGGAAGCTTCCAAGTGCGAAAGAAGGGTTACAGCCCACCCTAGCATCTCATGGCAGGTTCCTGAAGAAGCGTGCCTTGGAATCCTTGACGGATGAGGCCAAAAGCTTGCTTAAGGAGCTGAACTCTTGGCTGGAGACCATTTTTGATTGAGCTCCTGTATTTTTTTTTTCTTTTTTTTTTTTTTACAGAAACCATCCTTCTCTCTTTTTTGGTACCACTAGTATTTTTTTGGTACTTTTTTTGTAGTGCTTGTGAACACTTTCTTTTTTTTTGTTATCCCTATGCTCACTTGAATCTTTTTGTGATAAAAGTAATTGCTAAATGGGATGCCCCTCTTTTTTTTGTTATCCCTACGCTCACTTGAATCTTTTTGTGATAAAAGTAATTGCTAAGGATTTGATCAAAAGCTTGTCATTTTGTGAAAATCTTTTATCAAATAATTGTTTTGGCATGGAAGCCAGATTTTGTTTGTGGCATGGAAGCCGATTTTTGGCATTGATAGCCGGTTTTGGTGGCATTGATAGCCGATTTGTGGCATTGATAGCCGGGTTTTTTTTTTTTTTTTGAAAGCCAAGTTTTTGGTTTTTGGCATTAATAGCCGGTTTGTTTTGTGGCATTGATAGCCGGTTTGTGGCATTTATAGCCGGTTTGTTTTGGTGGCATCTATAGCCTGTTTTGATGGCATTTATAGCCGGTTTGGTTTTTAAAAAATGCAAGTATCGACTAAAAGTCGCCTCCTTGCTGAATGTTCTTGCAAGTATCGATGGAATGTCGCATCCTTGCTCATTCGGTTGCGAGTATCGATGGAATGTCGCATCCTCGCGGATTTGGGTGCAAGTATCGATGGAATGTCGCATCCTTGCTTTTCAAAATTTTGGTTTTGCGGGTACTGACTTGATGTCGTTTCCCCACAATTTTTGAAATTTGTGGTTTTCTCAAACCTTTGGGTTATGGATATCAACTGAAATGTTGCGTCTCCATGGTTTTTTAGGTTTTTTCGAACCTTTGAAATTTGGGTTGTGGATATCAATTGAAATGTTGCATCTCCACAGTTTTGGATTTTGCAAGTACCGACGAAATGTCGCTTCCCTGCGATTTTGGAAGTGTCGAACGTGGTTTGCTTGCTTCCAATTTGTGCGAGTACCGACTAAGCATCGCTTCCCCGCGGTTTTTGAAAAACCATTTTTTTTGTTTAAAGATACGAGGGTCATAAATTTTGACCTAAAACCATTTTGGCGGTAAAAGGCAGGGTGGACTAGGGTGGAAATCCCTGAATCCGGATTTTGTTTCAAACCATGAATTTTGGGTTCAAGGGTTGAAAATTTTGGTCAAGTTAGGGAAAGGTTCCTTGTTGACACCAAAAATGTCACTTTGCCTTCCCAAGATCCAAAGAGCTACATGAAGTCGCAACCTGCCATAAATAGGCAATGCTGCTTCCAAAAATAAAATCTTGTCAGAATCAAACAAAAACTGCAAGATTCTTCCAGACAGCCAAAAGAGGAGTACACAAGAAGTTTCAAGCCATTTCAAGATCATTTGGCCTAACTTCGCTTCTCCGACAGCCAAATCAAGCCTCTCGGTGGTAAAGCTCTCCGGGACCATGGTTTCCAAGACAGAACCTATGGATCATCTTAAAATGACTCCAATAGGTTCCCTGTCAAATTTCAAGTCAATCGGACATCGGTTGACCGCACATCAAACCGCGACATCTTCATCGCGACAAAAAGCAAGTCTGCAGGTGATAGGACCCCAAACGGCTTCGAAACTCAAACAAAAGCCTATGGTTGGTCTTATTTATTGCTCAGGAGGCTTCACACCAAATTTCAGGTCATTCCGACATCGTTTGACCCAGTTTCAGCTTTTGACAGAAAATCGGCAGCTCTGCGCGACAAAGTCTTCGGCTTTCTCAGGAAATTGGAAACTTTGCAAAATAAAATGCAAGGATTCTCATCAGGTTTCCTACAAAGAAATCAGGCCAATAAATGATCAAAATGTCAAAGAAAAGTACAGAAGAAAAAAGAATCAGAAAAAAAGCAAAAACGGACGCAAAACGGGACCAAAAAGGGGGAAAACCCCCCCAGGGTCGCAGACCCCTGCGACCCTGGGCCAGGGTCGCCGGCGACCATAGACCCCGGGGTCGCCGGGAAAGCCCCGGAAACCCCGGTTTTCGCCGTTTTTTTCGCGATTCGAGGAGCCCAGCCTCTGGTACTTTCCAAAATTCATGCTTTTGAGACACCAAGTCCTCTGATATCCGTCCAAAACACGGGGTAAATCATCAAGAGTATCGAAGACAGTATTGATCGCCACCCGGTCAACCAAAAAAAGTGTGCTTTCCACCCGACCGATCGAGAAATCGACAGGACAGATGGCACCGACCCGCTGTTGGCAACAAACACCTGAAATTACATGGTCATCTGATGTCGATCTACATGAAGATCCATCGATGATCATCGACAGAAGAATTCCAAAAGACGTGGCACGGCCCGCGACTCTTCAGCTGCTCGGCGACCACTTAATGCGATTAATTGACTAGCTTTATTACAGTCATTAATCCATTTCTTTGGACGGCCCAATCAGAAGCAAGCATTTGGGAGTTACAAGTCAAGAGATTCATGGCATTTAACCCATGAAACTCCTCCCATCATGGCGATTAAAGGCGATTAAATGCCCTCAATCTCCTCCGGCCAATCAGAAGCCAAGAAAAAGGAGTTACAAAATAAACAATTCAATTTTGTAACTCCTCCCATTATGTGGCTTAATGACATTAAAAGCCCATAAACCCACCTAAAAGGCTACCTAAAAGCCTATAAATAGGAGGGCTCTCCAAGAAGAAAGGACATCAAAAAACACAGAGAAGATCAGAAAAACAGACAACAAACATCAGACAGCAGTCAGAAATCCAGAGAAAAGAAAAAGAGAGAAAACTCTGCGGAAGTTCTACACCGGCCACCGCAACAAGGTGACAAAAGTCCCTTGGGGGGTACCCCCCCCAAGGTCCTTGCCTTCTCCTCCTGCCTCCAATGGCTTAGATGTGGCTTTTCAGCCCGTCTACTCGGTTTTTTATTGGACATAGGACCTTCCTTTGGTCTTTGTCTTCTAAAAACCCGAGGTTATAGCCAAGCCAAGTGAATCAAATAGCATCCTCTGTTCTCATCTGCATGGATGATGGCGAAGCCCACATATGGCTTGCGACCGTCAATCTAAACGAGTCCTCCACAATCTCCTGAGAAGTTAGATCCTCCTTTTCTTGCTTTTCATTGTAGTTTGTATTTTTTTTAAAAGAGACAAAAATCACAATTCTTGTCTTTCATTGTTGATAAGGATTGTAAATCGGCTATAAACGCCAAAATCGGCTATAAACGCCAAAATCGGCTATAAACGCCAAAAATCGGCTATAAACGCAAAAATCGGCTATAAATGCCAAAAAATCGCCTTTCACGGCAAATCAAGAAAAATGTCTCTTTTCTTAAATATATGTGCAATGGAAAACTTAAAAGAAGTTGATTTCCTTTTTACTTGCGAAGGTTGATCTCCGGATCACCACTTGCAATTCCAAGTAAAATAGAAAATCTGGCACACCCACACAAAAGAAATGTTGATGCACGCCCCTGCCCCCCCGGTTACGAAAAGGGTCGGACCCGACGGACTCCCACGTCCGCCGACCTCGGTATGAACCCGAGCAGGAGCGCGGTCCATCATTCCTAAACTTGGATTTTTTTTGAACAATGAAACGATGGAAGTAAGCATTGTTTAAATTTCTAGAAATTTCAACATTTGACATGAAAATTCTAAAAAAGGGTGGGTTTAGCGAGCGTGTACCTGGAAATCGGCTTTTGCCGTATAGGCATTGCTCTTACCCAGTTGGGTAAGTCTTCAAGGGTAGTACCACTTTAAGAACTTGCCGTTGATGGGTAGCATACATCTGTCACCTTCCATGTTTGGGAGTGCGTATGCGCCGTTGGAGAAAACCTTGTCGATGACGTAGGGTCCCTCCCATTTTGGCTCAAATTTGCCTTTGGACTTGTGAGCGAAGACCATTGGTCTTTTTACCGCAAGAACCAAGTCACTCTTTTTGTAGGCGCGTTGCCTGACCTTTTTATCGAAAGATCCTGCCATGCATGCTTGGTAAAGTTCAATGCTTTGCTGAGCTTCGAGCCGTCTCTCATCGAGATTGTCCAGCTCATGGAGTCGCAATTTGACATTGCTTTCTTGAGTCATGTCATTTTGCAAGGATACCCTCAAGGAAGGAATTTGTACTTCCAAGGGTACGACAGCTTCGCATCCATAGACCAAGGAGAATGGTGTGCTATGGGTTGGTCCTCGAACGGTGGTTCGATATGCCCACAAAGCTTCGGACATTTTGTCGCTCCAGTCACTTTTGTGACTAGAGACCATTTTTTTGAGGATTTGCAGAGTGTCTTGTTGAAAGCTTCTGCTAACCCGTTTGCTGCCGGATTGTATGGAGTCGAAGGACAGCTTTGGATTTTATATTTGTCGCAGAACCTGTAGAATCGATGATCCCGGAATTATGGTCCGTCATCATGGACGAATCTTTTGGGTATGCCGAAACGACAATGATGTTGGTGCGCACGAACTGAAGGACTGATGAGGTCTTCATTTCGTTAAACGCAAATGCTTCTGACCACTTGGAGAAATAATCCGTAGCGGCGAAGATGAAGCGATGACCTTTGCTTGAAGGGGGAGAAATAGGACCTATGATGTCCATACCCCAGGCTTCGAAAGGCCATGAGATCGCTGTAGGATGCAGCCATTCTGGAGGCATGTGAATGTAATCTCCATGAACTTGGCATTGTTGGCAGCGCTTAGCAAATTACATTGCGTCAGCTACTATGGTAGGCCTGTAATATCCTAACCTTTTTATCTGATCATAGAGCTTAGGTCCAGCCTGATGAGCTCCACAAAGACCAGCATGAACTTCTTTGAGTGTTTCTTCAGCCTCTTGTTATGACAAGCAGCGTAGAAGTACTCCGTTGAAGGATTTCCTGTAAAGGATTTTTGAAGGAATATCCAAATGAAAGCTTGGGGTTCGCCTTTGGATGCTTACCCGTTCTTTTGGATGCTTACCCGTTCTTTTGGGTTGGTGCCTTTTGCTCTCTTTGATGAACCCGATATTGGCCTTCAAAAAAAAAAAACTCGTCATTTTTAGATTCAGATCCGAGAAATCATGGTTCATTTCTTTCTGAGCACTGGCGCTCGCGGAAATCGCTGAGCCCGTGTTCAGATTGGAATACCATCTGCTCTCTTTGATGAATCCAATCTTGACCTTTCAAAACAGAGAATCTCATCTCACAGATGCGGTCTCAAAACATTTGTGTCTAGCGGTACTAGTACGCCCTTTCAGGGTCTACTGTATTGCGACCGGCACATCTGTAACTCCAAACTTTATATTCTTCTTACCTCGAGCAAGCTCTGCTTCTCGATAAGTCGAATTTAAGTTCACAATTGCTTCTAGCAGTCATTGGGATGCCCATTCTGGGCTTACCATACCTGCGATCAGAACAATTGTACCTTCTATGGCATTTTGTCTTCCTCATATTGCTTGGGTCATCTACCTCGAGCAATTTGAAAAGACGAAACCATAGAACTTCCCATTTATGATCATTATATTCTTGTGATTACTAATGGATGTGGTCTTGTTTCAGAAATTTTCGAAAAAAACTAACAATGGCAGCTTCACTAACCATTACTTTCGACGAAAGCAAGCACCAACTCATGCTTCAACAGAAGCAAACCACGCGCACCTACAAGCGCCCCATCAGCTGCCGAAGTGTCAACTCCCTCGGCAACTCTGTGAACTCCGGGTCGACCTCGACTCCCCGGACTATCGTCTTCGGGACGCTGGGACCATTCCCACTTCCTGAGGAACAAGCTGCTCCCTCCAAGAAGCAGAAACTCGCCTCTCAACGTGTCACTACCGTGACACCAAAGGCGAGTACAAGAAGGCCTGAAGCCCGTGGCAGCCCCACGAAGCCTCAACCTGCAAACAACCAGGTCTACCCCAAGACTTGGTCCCCAAGACCTTCACCAAAACAAAGAAGGTCCCAGGCATCCACTAAGCCAGCATTCCTGGCCCCACTCAAGGAGAACCAGTTCTATCCTCTTGCTTACATGAAAGAGGAGAGACCCATCTCCAACCCGACTTCAAAGTCATCCCAGCATGAGCCGGCTTGTTCTTACAAGCCCAAAATCAAGTCATGCATCACAAGGCCTCCACAAGCACCTGCTAAGGCCTACAAATCTGCAGTTCGACCCTTCATATCTACAGGGGCCGAACTTCACAAGTTCAAAGCTTCGCTGCAACTGGCGAAGGATAGGGTTCGCATCCTGTCCTTGCCCAGCTACAAAGAAGACAGACTCGGCTGCTGCGCCCGAGGGAGCACATCCTTCATTGTCAAAGCCCAGTCAGAGCTGACCGAAGCTCAAATCGCTCGTCGTATACGCCGCCGCGCGTCGTACCGACAAAAGAGACTACAGAAGCAAAGGACCCAGCCTCCCACACTTCAAGTCTCTCCCAAATGGGTCGAAAAAGAAAGACCCAACCAAGTTGCTGCCGTCCATATGGTTGGAAAAACCAGAAGGCGCCAAAAATCAGCAACAAAAATCCATGTCCGACGTCCAATGACCCGCAGCGTCTCAAGGACAAGAAGACATTCAGAAGAATCCCCTGCTCCTTCAAGCAAAGGACAGCAGAGTGATCCTTCCTCAAGCTCCTCTTCAAAAAAGAATGAGCCCCAGCTCAGTCACCAGGACAGTTTCTTCATTCGAATCACGAAGGATGAATGTCTTGGCTACAAATTCTGAGCCACCACCCCACAATCCACCTCCAGAAGATGCGATTACCCGCATCCAGCAGTTGGAACAGGGCCAGCAGAGGATTGAAACTCTGATGGAAAACCTTCTCCTCGCCTTCCAAAATCAGGCGAACAATGAACCTCCTCCGAATCATCAAGACGACGAGGTAAATAGAGAAGAAAATGAGTCACGCGCCCTTACCAAAAAAGGACGTAGACGGTATCCTCGCCAAAGCAAAAGAAGAGGATATACTCAAGGAGCATGGGATCAAGCCACCATATCCCTTATGGATGGACTCGGTCCCGTTCCCCACCAAATTCAAGCATCCTACTCTCCAAACATATACGGGGAAGGATCAGCCAGACAGCACGTCATCCACTTCAAGATCTTGACGGGAGCTATCGCGGATCAAGATGCACTCAAGATCCGCCTCTTTGCAAGTACCCTAAAGGTACGGCCTTCGATTGGTACTCCACTCTGCCGGAGGACTCAATCCAAAACTGGGCCATGCTAGAGACACGCTTCCTGACTCACTTCAAAGGTGAGGATCACCCCGCTACTATGGCCTCAGCTGTGCAGCCTAAAACAGGGGGAGAATGAATCAACATATGACTTCATTCACAAGTGGAAAGCAATGGCATACAAATGCTCTGATGTATTGCCACAAGCGTCGCTAGTCGACATCTGCCGAAACAACATGAGAGCCAGAATCCGCTCCATGATCATCGGCAACAAATCAAAAAACCTGGGAGAACTCCTAGAAGCTTCCATGGAAGCTGAAACGGTGATTAAAGACCTCAACAGTCAGAAATCATCAAGAAAAGAGCCAACCGCCATTGCAACCTCTAAACCAAAGAAGAAAGAGGTCCTCAATGTGCAGACCAAGCCAGCTCCTCAGCCACCAAAGAAAGCTGAAAACAAAGCTGCTGGTAAGAGACCTGAACTCTCTGATGCCTTCAAAGAACGAGTAGAGAAGAAATACCCGTTTGATGAAGATGTTGATGAAATTTTCGGGGCTCTTGTGGCAAACGGCAAGCTCACCTTGCCTGAACCAAAAAGACCGGGTGATGTTGGCAAAACCAACGATCCTCGGTACTGTCCATACCACCAGATGATCTCGCATCCTCTCAATCAATGCTTCGTTGTGAGAGAGAAAATAAATGAGATGTGGAAAAAACGGAGTCATCACCTTGACAAAAACTATGGGTCTGCCTCCGTCAACATGGTGACATGTGGACAAACATCAAGATCACCGAAGAAGAAGATCACTACTTCCTTCAAGGTGATAAACTCAATCGAAGCGTCCGAAGAACTGGTTCCTTACCCGACACCAGACGGACAACCGATATGGGTACATCCCGATCTCCTGGAAGATGAAAATTGGGAGGTCGTGAAAATAAAGCCTACAGCTCAACAGCAAAGGCAGGCTAGGAAACATCTCCTCAAGCTCAACGGCAAGAGAAGACCCACCCAAAACTAGAGGTCAAAGAAAAGGCAGAGGCTTCCTCTACCGCTTCACTGGAGGTAACAAAAACATCCCTTCCAGAGACTTCAAAGGGGGTAAGGAAATTCACTCTCAGTGATTTCATGCCACCTCAATTCAAAGAAGCCATGCAGGAGACATCATACTCTTGCAATTCGGTAGTTGGATTCTCCATTGATGGATACGAGTCCAGCGACACCGATGATGGATTCGAACCCAACTACACAGATGAGTGGGAGGAGTCCCTTGAAACAGGAGAATATCTCTCCGATGAAGAATGGGTTCCTGAGTCTCATCTTATGCCAGTAATCTGGTATAACCCCCTACAGCCACAAGGATCCTGGTCTGATGATGAAGAAGACCAAGAGGCTGTACAAGAAAATGCTGCTGACCCAGCACCTCTCATCACTCCAGTGAAAATCAACAATGTTGAGCCACAAAGAGATGATGAAGAAGAAGATCCGGCTCCTATGCCTGATCTTGAAGAATATGCAAGGATCTTGCAGCGACTCGCTCTAGAACAAGAGCAAGAACGCGTCAACGAGCCTCCTCGCAATCCAGAGCCTGAAGTCCCTGAAGACCATCAGGTACATCCTCCCTTAACCCCTGAAAATGGAGAAAATTGCTGGATAGACGATCCTCTCACATCCGAGGATGAGTCTGACTCCGATCAGGCAACGTCTCCCGTCAGAGCTTCCTGTAATGTGATAATTCGGGATTATAGCTCTTCCGAAGCATCGTCTGATGAGAGCACTTACACTCCGGCGACGCCTAGCAATGTATCTTCTGGAGCCACCTCGTCTCACGTGACTTTCACTGAGATGACACCCTCTCAGGTTTCTTCTCCTGAGACTGTGACTTCAAAGTTCACACCCTTCCTGACTGAAGAATTCCCAGCTATTGATGCTTGGGACGATGAATTAGTCAACGAAGAAGAAAGATTGCTGGATGCTGTTCAGGACTTGTTCCCGGAAAATGCTCCATGCAACACAATCACTGAGGATGGTAACTCTGCTGCTGATGCATCCTCAGCAAATGAAAAACGACAGCCTCTTGATCCTGAAGACAATCTTCCAAACGAAGACCCTTCTCAAGAAGCTCTCGAAGTTGGTAGAGGCACCCGCTCTGGCCGGGACTACCACAAAAATTACAACCAATCTTCCTTTACATATGTAAATCCTTCGGGAAAAGATGTTGTAAGCGCCCCTAGTGGCAACAATGATGAACATGCAGGCCCTAAGGAGGCTTTCAAGTATGACTTGATTGAACACTTCAAGCACATACCTGCACGTCTGCACATCCTAGATTTGTTGCGAATGTCTCCGCACACTCGTGATAATCTCATCTCAGAATTACAAAAACTGAATGAGGATGTCGACAAACATGCCCCGCAAGTCCTCCAAATTGAAATGGATTACCGGGTCAAAAGCTCAGAAGCCTCCTCAAAGGGAGAAAAGAAGAAAACTGAGGGATCATGCATTGAATGCCTCTCGGTTAAAAAAGCAGCCAGTGCAACCATCGCCTTCACAAAGGATGACCTCCTACTTGGCGAAACCAGGCATAACCGACCCCTGTACTTCACGGGGTATATCAAGGAAATGCCTATGCATAGAGTTCAGATCGACCCAGGTTCTGCACTCAACCTTATCTCCACATCGGCTCTTGAAGAGTTGGGCATCCCACCCAGCAAACTGAGCCACACATCTGTATCTATCTTTGGATACGATGGGAGTACTCAAAGGCCTATCGGCAAAATCAGGTTCAAATTGCAGATCGGTGATCTTATCTCTGAGGTCACAGTGTATGCAATAAAGACCCCTTCATGCTACAACATCCTCCTCGGACGCCCTTGGATCCATGAGAATGGTGTTGTCCCTTCAACTCTACATCAATGCATCAAGTTTGTTGGCGACGACGGCATGATACATCGAGTCTTTGCGATAGAAAACCCTTCAAAGGTAAAGAAATCCACTTCGCAGACTCACAGATGTATGAAGGTGAAAAAGAAGAAGAGGAGAATCATACAGCATCCTTTGCCGAAAGTCTCCAGAAAGATAAAGGCAAAGCTCCTCAACAA
Source organism: Litsea cubeba (assembly GCA_012931725.1). NCBI lineage: Eukaryota > Viridiplantae > Streptophyta > Magnoliopsida > Laurales > Lauraceae > Litsea > Litsea cubeba. The sequence goes on from CM022946.1 coordinate 108,317,512, forward strand.
TCACCGGAAGAAAACAAACCATCCGGTAAATCTGAAGAGAGCATGCAAACTCCCTTCATCATCTCCCTCAAATCTTCAAAGCCTTTGGTCATCACAACTAAAGTGAAGAAGGCAAAACAAAAGCCTGGGGGCAAATTTGTTGTCTCTTTTCGTGTCTATCATGCAAGACACGGACTCGGATTCAGAGCCAGAAGACGACACATCGTCAAGCCAAGCTGACACTCAGCAAGTTCAGCCTGCTCTTACTCCAATGGAGACAACTTTCTGACATAGAAGATCCTACGTCAGCTTCCTTCGTTGTTCCAGCAACTTCAGCAAAGGAAAACCGATCTTCTTCCATAGATCGGATGCTTCTTCATCAAACTCCATGCTTGAACCTTTCCAAAATAAAGGTACGCCTCAACTATCCTTATACAGTTCTGTGGCACAAGCTATTATGAAGAAAATGGGCTATAACGCTCAAAACCCAGTCGGTTTGGGAGAAGGACGCGGTATTCTCACACCATTGGGGCCCGTCTTGACCAAAAGCCAGCTGGAAGATTGGAGACTCTACGGCTATATAGAAAAGTCTTCACACGGGTTAGGGTATGATCCTGACACTCCCTTGAGACAGTTGACACAAAGGCTTAAAAGTCAATATGCTGACCAAGCCTCAACATCTCAAGTCCATGAAGACATCGATCTCCCTGGATATCTCTTTGATGAGTCACCTGACAAAGATCCAGGAAGCTCATCCAATTGGTACGATTTCTCCGAAAATGAAGAGGAGTTGTCCGATGGAACAGACGTGTGGACTTCTGACTCAGAAGAACCCTCATCTCCAAAAGAAGTAGCCTACTTTGACTCGGTTTCAACAGGCGATTGGGATCATCTCATAGCAAGCCTTGGGAAAATTACCGATCAAGAAGACCCGTGGAAAGGAACAAAACCTTGGTCTGGAAATGCCCTTGAAACCCCAGAAGGTTTCGTTGAGCTGGAAGCCTCCGAAAATATTGTGGAGGAACCACCTTCGAACCTTCCAACAGAAGATCCTGTTCAAAAGATAGACTTGGGAACACCAGATAACCCACGTCCTGTATTCATAAGCAAGAATATAAAGGATGATGAGTTACCCGAGTATATCGCTTTTCTTCGTGAGTTCGTTGATTGCTTTGCATGGTCTTATGCTGAAATGCCAGGCTTAGACCCCAAAATAGCAGTTCACAAACTCAATCTTCAAGAAGACATCAAGCCTGTCAAGCAAGGCCAAAGAAGATTCCGTCCAGATGTGATGGATAAAATTGAACAAGAAGTTCAAAAACTCAAAAGCGTCGGCTTCATCCGTGAGGAACAACATCCTGAATGGTTGGCCAACATTGTCCCCGTGACAAAGAAAAATGGGCAGATCAGGGTCTGTATTGACTATAGAGACCTGAATGGCGCATGCCCAAAAGATGAATTTCCGCTCCCCATACCAGAGGTAATGATTGATAATACCTGTGGATTCGATGCGAATGACATTCATGGATGGTTTCTCTGGCTACAATAGATAAAGATGCATCCTGAGGATGAAAAACATACATCCTTTCGAACCCCATTTGGCGTGTATTGCTACACTGTCATGCCATTCGGTTTGAAGAATGCTGGTGCCACATATCAGAGGGCTATGATGAAAATATTCCAAGATATGCAGCACAAGACGGTTGAATGTTACGTTGATGACCTCGCCGTCAAAAGCAAAAGAAAAGAAGATCATCTCGAAAACCTTCGAGAAGTCTTCCTCCGGCTTCGCAAACACAAACTGCGAATGAATCCATTGAAATGCTTCTTCGGCGTCTCGTCGGGTAAGTTCCTCGGATTCTTAGTTCGGAAAGCTGGAATAGAGCTTGACCCCATAAAAGTCAAAGCCATTCTAGAAATGCCCTCTCCAAGAACCTTGAGAGAACTCAAAGGGCTTCAAGGGAGACTAGCCTACATCAGACGGTTCATCTCCAATCTTTCGGGGAAATGCCGTCCATTCTCCCGGTTGATGAAAAAAGGTGTAAACTTTGTCTGGGATGATGACTGTGAAGCTGCTTTCCAAGACATCAAGTCATACCTGACAAAACCTCCAGTGTTAGCTGCTCCTACCACTGGAAAACCATTCATCTTGTACACAAGAGCCCTTGATCACTCTCTGGGAGCTCTGCTTGCGCAAGAAAATGATCAAAGAAAAGAAGCTGCTCTATATTACCTCAGCCGCATGCTAGTAGGTGCAGAGCATCGCTACTCTCCAGTCGAAAAAGAATGTCTTGCAGTGATGTTCGCCGTACAAAAGCTGCGTCACTACTTGCTTTCCAACACAGTCTACCTGGTCTCGAGGGTCAACCTCTTGAAGGTCCTTGTCACAAAGGCAGGTTCTCTCAATGCTCGACTGGCAAAATGGTCCATCCTTCTGTCACAATTTGATATTAGGTATGTACCACAAAAAGCAATCAAAGGGCAAGCTCTAGCGGACTTCCTCGCAGAGCATCCATTGCCTAAAGATTCTCCACTCAGAGATGATCTCCCAGACGAACCAGTCTACAATGTGGAGACTTTCTCACAAAGTGCCTCCTGGGACATGTACTTTGACGGTGCAACCAGGACAAATGAAAAAAGACAGCTGATCTCGGGAGTTGGCATCCTCTTTGTTAGCCCCGACAAATACATGATTCCACACGCTTTCTCGCTACTGGAACCATGCACAAACAATGCAGCTGAATATCAAGCTCTGATCTTAGGATTGGAACTCGCCATCGAATCCGGTATCACCATGCTGGAAGTCTTTGGAGACTCTCAACTGATCGTCAACCAGATGAATCAGAAATTTGAAGTCAGGAAGCCAGATTTGTTGCCCTACTACAACAAGGCACAATCACTTCTGCAAAAGTTTGACATCTGTCACATCACCCACATTCGTAGAGGTGAAAACATACGTGCAGATGCCCTAGCCGGACTTGCCGCATCCATGGCAATCCAGGAAGGGGAAAACATGCAAGTCACAGTGTGCGAAAGAAGAATCCTTCCTCCTCTTAACACACACCAAGCAGTTGCTGAATGCACCAAGTGGTCGGAAGTCGGATTTCAATCCTTCAAACTTCAATCGGCGACTGGAGGGATCCGTTCATTGATTACATTATGTTCGGAATCCTACCTGAAGATCCAAAAGAACGGGTAAGCATCCAAAGGCGAACCCCAAGCTTCCATTTGGATATTCCATAAAAAATCCTTTACAGGAAATCCTTCAACGGAGTACTTCTACGCTGCTTATCACAACAAGAGGCTGAAGAAACACTCAAAGAAGTTCATGCTGGTCTTTGTGGAGCTCATCAGGCTGGACCTAAGCTCTATGATCAGATAAAAAGGTTAGGATATTACTGGCCTACCATGGTAGCTGACGCAATGCAATTTGCTAAGCGCTGCCAACAATGCCAAGTTCATGGAGATTACATTCACATGCCTCCAGAATGGCTGCATCCTACAGCGATCTCATGGCCTTTCGAAGCCTGGGGTATGGACATCATAGGTCCTATTTCTCCCCCTTCAAGCAAAGGTCATCGCTTCATCTTCGCCGCTACGGATTATTTCTCCAAGTGGTCAGAAGCATTTGCGTTTAACGAAATGAAGACCTCATCAGTCCTTCAGTTCCTGCGCACCAACATCATTTGTCGTTTCGGCATACCCAAAAGATTCGTCCATGATAACGGACCACAGTTCCGGGATCATCGATTCTACAGGTTCTGCGACAAATACAAAATTCAAAGCTGTCCTTCGACTCCATACAATCCGGCAGCAAACGGGTTAGCAGAAGCTTTCAACAAGACACTCTGCAAAATCCTCAAAAAAATGGTCTCTAGTCACAAAAGAGACTGGAGCGACAAAATGTCTGAAGCTTTGTGGGCCTATCGAACCACCGTTCGAGGACCAACCCATAGCACACCATTCTCCTTGGTCTATGGATGCGAAGCTGTCGTGCCCTTGGAAGTACAAATTCCTTCCTTGAGGGTATCCTTGCAAAATGACATGACTCAAGAAAGCAATGTCAAATTGCGACTCCATGAGCTGGACAATCTCGATGAGAGACGGCTCGAAGCTCAGCAAAGCATTGAACTTTACCAAGCACGTATGGCAGGATCTTTCGATAAAAAGGTCAGGCAACGCGCCTACAAAAAGAGTGACTTGGTTCTTGCGGTAAAAAGACCAATGGTCTTCGCTCACAAGTCCAAAGGCAAATTCGAGCCAAAATGGGAGGGACCCTACGTCATCGACAAGTTTTCTCCAATGGCGCATACGCACTCCTAAACATGGAAGGTGACAGATGTATGCTGCCCATCAATGGCAAGTTCTTAAAGCGGTACTACCCTTGAAGACTTACCTAACTGGGTAAGAGCAATGCCTGTACGGCCAAAACCGGTTTCCAGGTACACGCTCGCTAAACCCACCCTTTTTTCAGAATTTTCATGTCAAAAATTGAAATTTCTAGAAATCTAAAACAATGTTTACTTTCATCGTTTCATTGTTCAAAAAAAATATATATATATATCCAAGTTTAGGAACCTTTCCCTAACTTGACCAAAATTTCCAACCCTTGAACCCAAAGTTCATGGTTTGAAACAAAATCCGGATTCAGGGATTTCCATCCTAGTCCACCCTGCCTTTTACTGCCCAAATGGTTTTAGGTCAAATTTATGACCCTCGTGTCTTTAAACAAAAAAAAAATGGTTTTTTTTTTAAAAAAAAAAACCGCGAGGAAGCGACGCTTAGTCGATACTCGCACAAATCGGAAGCAAGCGAACCACGTTCGACACTTCCAAAATCGCAGGGAATCGACATTTCGTCGATACTTGCAAAAATCCAAAACTGTGGAGATTGCAACATTTCAGTTGATATCCACAACCCAAATTTCAAAGGTTCAAAAAAAGAAACCTAAAAAAAAAAAAAAAAAAACTGTGGAGACGCAACATTTCAGTTGATATCCACAACCCAAATTTCAGAGGTTCGAAAAAACCTAAAAAAACTGTGGAGACCGCAACATATTTCAGTTGATATCCATGACCCAAAGGTTCGAGGAAAACCACAAATTTCAAAAATCGTGGGGAACGACATCAAGTCAGTACCCGAAAAACCAAAATTTTTGAAAAGCAAGGATGCGACATTCCATCGATACTTGCACCCAAATCCGCGAGGATGCGACATTCCATCGATACTCGCAACCGAATGAGCAAGGATGCGACATTCCATCGATACTTGCAAGAACATTCAGCAGGGAGGCGACTTTTAGTCGATACTTGCATTTTTGAAAACCAAACCGGCTATAAATGCCATCAAAACAGGCTATAAATGCCACAAACCGGCTATCAATGCCACCAAAACAAAACCGTCTATCAATGCCACACAAAAAAAAAAAAAAACTTGGATTTCAAAAACGGCTATCAATGCCACCAAAACAAACCGGCTATCAATGCCACCAAAACAAAACAGGCTATCAATGCCACCAAAAACCGGCTATAGATGCCACAAAACAAATTCGGCTATCAATGCCACCAAAATTGGCTTCCATGCCACAAACAAAAACCTGGCTTTCATGCCAAAACTATCATTTGACAAAAGATTTTCACAAAATGACAACCTTTTGATCAAATCCCATTTAGCAATTACTTTTATCACAAAAAGATTCAAGTGAGCGTAGGGATAACAAAAAAGCATCCCATTTAGCAATTACTTTTATCACAAAAAGATTCAAGTGAGCGTAGGGATAACAAAAAAATCAATCCCATTTAGCAATTACTTTTATCACAAAAAGATTAAAGTGAGCGTAGGGATAACAAAAAAGAAAGTGTTCACAAGCACTACAAAAAAAAGAGTACCAAAAAAAATACATGTGGTACCAAAAAAAAAAAGTGTTCACAAGCACTACAAAAAATAAGTACCAAAAAAATACAAGTGGTACCAAAAAAAAAGAAAAGAAAGAAGGATGGTTTCTGTATACAGGAGCTCAATCAAAAATGGTCTCCAGCCAAGAGTTCAGCTCCCCAAGCAGACTTTTAGCCTCAGCCGTCAAGGATTCCAAGGCACGCTTCTTCAGGAACTTGCCATGAGATGCTGGAGTGGGCTGTACCCCTTCTTTTACACCAGGAAGCTTACCTCGAGCAGTTTTCCATTGTTTGTCCTCATCAGACTTCCTTTTGAGAACTCGAATGGCATCATCAACATTTGCGTCCATCGATGGTTCAAAGTCATCAGAACCCTGTGGCAAGTCAGCTGGCAACAAAAAAATGTGTTAGCAAGCCAAGTCACAAACAAAAAAAAAAAAAAAAAAAAAAAAAAAAAAAAAAAGAGCAAAAGAAGTCGTACCAATTGGAGATTCTGGATCTACTCCAGAGTCCCTCGGTTCTTCTTCAGGTGCCTCAACAGGATCCATCACCACCTCATCGGTTGGGACCTCAGGCATCACCAAGTCTTCCTCTGCTAAAAAAAAAAAAAGAAAAGCAGAAACAAGAAGCAAATCATAACATGGAAAAATCCCATGAAAAGAAATGGAAAGAGAAAAAGGAAGAATCATACCTTCACCGACGGTCTCTTCTTCTCGACTTCTTTTCTCTGGAGGCTCGTCAGCATCCACTGGCACATCCTCATTGATAGTAAGAGGAACTTCCAAGTTAGGAGGGTCCTCATGTTGCCCCTTGCTACTATGATGACTCCTCCTCCTCTTACTTCTGCGGGCTCGCTTTTTAGAGGAACCTGCCCCGCCGTCAGAGTCAGGTTTCCCACTTGACTCATCACTGGATGGTCTGCTCTTGCCAGTAGACTCCACGGAAGCTTGCCTCTGTGCCGCCTGCATCCAAGCGCCAAGTTCGGCTTCCTCCTGTTCTAGCTGCTCCAAAGCCTCGTCAGGTATTTCTCGAACAGCTTCAGAACCGATGACGCCCTGGTCACCGAGAAAGCCTATCTTGTGCTTCTCTCCAGAAAGGAAGGCCCAAACTTCCTCTCGCCGGATGCCATCCGACTTTCCAAGGCCCTTTCCAGATACCAGCTTCACATCAAGCTCCTTCCTGGAAAGTCCCCGATATGCCGAGAAGCTCTCCGCGAACCACTTCGCAAAGCCGGCAGTCCGGGAAGACAGCAACACAGGATAAGAAATCATGGCTGTAGTGTCTTCAGCACTATAGAAAGCCCATGCATTTCTCCCGTCCTGTAAGCCTCCAAAGCGCTTCACCATACTTGAAGGCGCTCCAACAACGCCTTGAGAAAAGCCAAGCTGCAAAGCAAAGCGAGAGGGTACATACGGCTGGATATCGACGAAAAGATGTCTACGGTACACCATCGTGCCGACACGTATGCTGAAAAGCCACTCTCTCTCTGCATTTGTCAAGGAATAATGCCTTCGCGACCCCGCCCTGGTAGAGTCTCGGGAGGCACCAAAATCAAAAGCCTTCTTCCGCAACTCCGGAGAAAGCTTTACTGAAGATTGCCCCATCTCGACGTCCCTGAACCGTCGGATCCTCATGCGGGCAAACAAAAGTGATTCGGACACGGCTTTGCCCTTAGCCAGTCGAATCATCAGAGGATCATCATCCTGTGCAACACCCAGCCGATGGAAGCCAGGACAGTGGTATACATACCACGAATAAAAGATATGGGCTGAAAATACCCTATTCATGGGAAGCCCAAGCCGAACTAGAAAAGCAGCAGCCTGCAGTTCGGTACACAGGTAGGAGTAAAGAGCTGGCACCAAAGCAAGCTGCTCTCCAAACGCCATCTGACAAGCCGGAAAAATACAATGCGGCCTGATGTGCGTTCCATCTCCTCCAGCAAAAACAGCCTCACCAAGCCAATAAGTGAGGTAAACAGCGAGATCTCTCCGCAGTGCAATGTCAGGACATATGGCGTTTGTACTTGCACAGAAATCTCTCAACTCTTCTTGCATGGCCAAGATCTTCTTTGAACTTGGATCCTGAGCTCCAGCTTCTTGGGTCATGCTATCAGAAGGCTCCCTGCTATCAAAAAAGTTGGGGAATGAAGAGCAAAAACTCTTCCAACTGCTGGATCTAACTTTCGAACCCCCCTTCTCCTTCAAAAAATCATAGAAGGCGACGAGTTGAAAGTATAAAAGCCTGAACTCCTCAGACTGCCCCTCGAGGACGCTGTCAATCGGCATAAACTCCTCATAGAGTTTGCCGAGAATGGGCAATCCGGTAATAGCGCTCAGCTCCTTCAAAGAAAAACCAATCTCACCATTCGTCACAACGAAGGTATTGGTTTGAGGGAGGAACGACTCCAGCATAGCCATGAAGGCCTCGTCGGAAAAGATCACGGTCTCCCCAAAAGCGCGGACCGCATCAAAAATCCCGGCTTCCTTCAAAACGGCGCCACCAATCAGCAGGACGCGATCAGTCCACGACTTCCACTCGGAGTCAGCATTGAAACGACCTCGAAGTCGAAAAGGCTTGATCCAATTGCTGCCGTCACCGCTGAAAATACCAAGGCCCACCGGTCTCAAATCGACCGACGGATAATCAGAGCCCTGGTAGCCGCTTGATGGCATCAACAAGTCCATGTCAACAGGCGACCTCTCCGTATATCCAGGAGAACCGCCAACAAAAACCCTGGTCTTGATTACATTTGTCCTTCTCACCCAACTTGGAGGATCTTCCCTCTTAGGGCACGTGGGGGCAAGGCTCAGAATCGAGACGGTGCGATCAAACATCGACCGGGTAGTAACAGTCTTCTTCTCACCATCTGCTGTGAAGGAAAACTGAAAAGATCTCCTCTGGTATGTAATGTCATCAGGGACTGCATCACCAAAGAAGAAGGTAGGCTTGGGCAAAATGCTCTGATCTTCCATCACCCATGGACGACTGCTTACCATGATCTTATAGAATTCCTCTCCCTTGAGAGTGATCAGTCGCTGCCTCATCTCATCTCTGTTGAGGGAGTCGTACTCTTCCAGATTTCTATCAACATACTGGACCTTCTCGAAAGCCTGCTGAACGGCCGGATTAGAAGATCTAGAAGATCGACGAGGTACGCTTGTAGCAGGCTCTTTACCCTTGTTCGCTCTGGAGGAACCACCTGAAAAGGATGGAAAAGAAAAAAGATCAAACATCAAAATGACAGAATCTCGCTAAAAAAAATCTGGCGAAATTTTGACATGATGACGGGGCAATTCCGAAGAAAAGGAACTATCCCGAAAGAAATAGAAAGCTTGAAGATGGGCTCAACATCGCTGCGAGCTCCGAAACTCCAAACTTTCGAAACCTAAAAGTCTCCGCAAAATCAGGAAGGGCTCAACATCACTGCGAGCTCCAAGTTCCCAAATTTGCAAACACTTTCAGGTATGCAATCACATCATGCTACAAGTTTAATTTACAAATTAAAGGCATGCATGAACATCTAGATTTGCGAAAAAAAAATGCATTATCATGATGAGCAAACAAAAAAAAAAAGAGAAAAGAAAAGAAACTTTCTCTAAAAAAAAAAAGGGGAGGAGAAAGAAAACAAAAAAGAAACGAAACTCTCTCAAAAAAAAAAGAGGGGGAAGAAAAAAAAAAAGAAAAGAAAAAAAAAAGGAGGGGGCTGGCCCACAGGCCGTGGCCCACAGGCCACGTGGCCGTACGGCCAGATCCGTACTGATCTGTCCGTACGGCCCCACAAAAAAAAAAAAAACATGAAAAAAAAAAGAAAGAAAAGAAAGCAAAAAAAAAATGTGTGAAAAAAAAAGGAGGCAGACACGTGAAAAAAAAAAAAAAAAGAAAAGAAAGAAACAAAAAAAAAAAAAAGAAGAAAGAACTTTTTTTCCTACAATGGAGTTTTCTTGAAAAAGAAGAACTTACTTGAAGCCATTGATGGAGAAGAAGAAGAAAACTCTTGAAGATCTTGAAGAAGAAAAACTCTTGGTCTTGAAGCCCTCTTGAGATTATTGCAAAAGAAAGTAATAAGAGCAAGAGATCCAACCTTCTCCTTGCTTTTATAGAGGAGAGCAAACCAAAGAAGGAAAGAAGAAAGAGGTAAGTGTTACTAATTAGTAACCTTACCAAAAGAAAGAGATTAGAAAGATTCTTTCCCAAAAGAAAGATATCTTGAGATATCCTATCCCAAAATAAAGGGATATTGAGAGATTTTCTCCTAAAATCAATCTATGACGGATTCTTTCCCAAAAGAAAGATATCTTGAGATATCCTATCCCAAAATAAAGGGATATTGAGAGATTTTCTCCTAAAATCAATCTATGACGGATTCTTTCCCAAAAGAAAGATATCTTGAGATATTCTATCCCAAAAATAAAGGGATCTTGAGAGATTTTCTCCAAAAATCAATCTATGACGGATTCTTTCCCAAAAGAAAGATATCTTGAGATATCCTATCCCAAAATAAAGGGATCTTGAGAGATTTTCTCCCAAAAAGAAATCTATGACGGATTCTTTCCCAAAAGAAAGATATCTTGAGATATCCTATCCCAAAATAAAGGGATATTGAGAGATTTTCTCCTAAAATCAATCTATGACGGATTCTTTCCCAAAAGAAAGATATCTTGAGATATTCTATCCCAAAAATAAAGGGATCATGAGAGATTCTCTCCAAGTAAAGATATTCTTAGATATTCTCTATCCAAATGAGATATTTTTGGATATTCTTTACAAAAATGACACCATATGAGATCTAAGCCATTTCAAAAGCTTAAGGTCCCATGGGTTAGCCCATATGAGCCAGGTTTGACCACCTAGGCACAAAAAAAAAAAAAAAAAAGAAAAGAAAAAATTTTGGGCTTTTAGTCAAAGAGAAATCCCTCTTACCAAGAGCATACAAAAATGGTTCCATGCCTCTTTTGAGTTGATTGGACCATACAAAAGAAAATTCCAAGCCCTATGAGCTTCCAAAAATCAAACCATCCAGCCTCATCTACCAAATTGAGCCAAATTCTTGAAATTGACATTCCATCAAACCAAATCCTGGTCCCCTAACTTGCCACATACAGCCTGTTAGGTCACAAGACCAAAACCAAAAACCAAAACCTGATCCCCTAACTTGCCACATACAGCCTGTTAGGTCACAAGATCAAAACCAAAATTGATCCCCCAACATTCCACATACAGCTTGTTGGGTCACACGATCAAAACCAAACCCGACCCCCTAACCTGCCATATAGCCTGTTAGGTCACAAGGTCAAAACCCAAAATCCACATCCCAGATGTCATCTTCAAAACTTTGCCTTGAGATGGTACGTGATCCCTTTCACCACCATAAAATTCCCCTGGAAGCTCAAAAGGCTACAAATACCAAAAAGAAAGACTGTTCAAAGACTCTTGGTCAAGTCACAGGCTCTCCTTCAAAAATCTCTTCGAGGCACATCGACTACAAAAGTTAAGCAACTCGCCGCTGTACCTCGAGGGGGCATTTGTTGACACCAAAAATGTCACTTTGCCTTCCCAAGATCCAAAGAGCTACATGAAGTCGCAACCTGCCATAAATAGGCAATGCTGCTTCCAAAAATAAAATCTTGTCAGAATCAAACAAAAACTGCAAGATTCTTCCAGACAGCCAAAAGAGGAGTACACAAGAAGTTTCAAGCCATTTCAAGATCATTTGGCCTAACTTCGCTTCTCCGACAGCCAAATCAAGCCTCTCGGTGGTAAAGCTCTCCGGGACCATGGTTTCCAAGACAGAACCTATGGATCATCTTAAAATGACTCCAATAGGTTCCCTGTCAAATTTCAAGTCAATCGGACATCGGTTGACCGCACATCAAACCGCGACATCTTCATCACGACAAAAAGCAAGTCTGCAGGTGATAGGACCCCAAACGGCTTCGAAACTCAAACAAAAGCCTATGGTTGGTCTTATTTATTGCTCAGGAGGCTTCACACCAAATTTCAGGTCATTCCGACATCGTTTGACCCAGTTTCAGCTTTTGACAGAAAATCGGCAGCTCTGCGCGACAAAGTCTTCGGCTTTCTCAGGAAATTGGAAACTTTGCAAAATAAAATGCAAGGATTCTCATCAGGTTTCCTACAAAGAAATCAGGCCAATAAATGATCAAAATGTCAAAGAAAAGTACAGAAGAAAAAAGAATCAGAAAAAAGCAAAAACGGACGCAAAACGGGACCAAAAAGGGGGAAAACCCCCCCAGGGTCGCAGACCCCTGCGACCCTGGGCCAGGGTCGCCGGCGACCATAGACCCCGGGGTCGCCGGGAAAGCCCCGGAAACCCCGGTTTTCGCCGTTTTTTCGCGATTCGAGGAGCCCAGCCTCTGGTACTTTCCAAAATTCATGCTTTTGAGACACCAAGTCCTCTGATATCCGTCCAAAACACGGGTAAATCATCAAGAGTATCGAAGACAGTATTGATCGCCACCCGGTCAACCAAAAAACTTGTGTTTTCCACCTGACCGATCGAGAAATTGACAGGACAGATGGCACCGACCCGCTGTTGGCAACAAACACCTGAAATTACATGGTCATCTGATGTCGATCTACATGAAGATCCATCGATGATCATCGACAGAAGAATTCCAAAAGACGTGGCACGGCCCGCGACTCTTCAGCTGCTCGGCGACCACTTAATGCGATTAATTGACTAGCTTTATTACAGTCATTAATCCATTTCTTTGGACGGCCCAATCAGAAGCAAGCATTTGGGAGTTACAAGTCAAGAGATTCATGGCATTTAACCCATGAAACTCCTCCCATCATGGCGATTAAAGGCGATTAAATGCCCTCAATCTCCTCCGGCCAATCAGAAGCCAAGAAAAAGGAGTTACAAAATAAACAATTCAATTTTGTAACTCCTCCCATTATGTGGCTTAATGACATTAAAAGCCCATAAACCCACCTAAAAGGCTACCTAAAAGCCTATAAATAGGAGGGCTCTCCAAGAAGAAAGGACATCAAAAAACACAGAGAAGATCAGAAAAACAGACAACAAACATCAGACAGCAGTCAGAAATCCAGAGAAAAGAAAAAGAGAGAAAACTCTGCGGAAGTTCTACACCGGCCACCGCAACAAGGTGACAAAAGTCCCTTGGGGGGTACCCCCCCCAAGGTCCTTGCCTTCTCCTCCTGCCTCCAATGGCTTAGATGTGGCTTTTCAGCCCGTCTACTCGGTTTTTTATTGGACATAGGACCTTCCTTTGGTCTTTGTCTTCTAAAAACCCGAGGTTATAGCCAAGCCAAGTGAATCAAATAGCATCCTCTGTTCTCATCTGCATGGATGATGGCGAAGCCCACATATGGCTTGCGACCGTCAATCTAAACGAGTCCTCCACAATCTCCTGAGAAGTTAGATCCTCCTTTTCTTGCTTTTCATTGTAGTTTGTATTTTTTTAAAAGAGACAAAAATCACAATTCTTGTCTTTCATTGTTGATAAGGATTGTAAATCGGCTATAAACGCCAAAATCGGCTATAAACGCCAAAATCGGCTATAAACGCCAAAAATCGGCTATAAACGCCAAAATCGGCTATAAATGCCAAAAAATCGCCTTTCACGGCAAATCAAGAAAAATGTCTCTTTTCTTAAATATATGTGCAATGGAAAACTTGAAAGAAGTTGATTTCCTTTTTACTTGCGAAGGTTGATCTCCGGATCACCACTTGCAATTCCAAGTAAAATAGAAAATCTGGCACACCCACAAAAAAAGAAATGTTGATGCACGCCCCTGCCCCCCCGGTTACGAAAAGGGTCGGACCCGACGGACTCCCACGTCCGCCGACCTCGGTATGAACCCGAGCAGGAGCGCGGTCCATCATTCCTAAACTTGGATTTTTTTTGAACAATGAAACGATGGAAGTAAGCATTGTTTAAATTTCTAGAAATTTCAACATTTGACATGAAAATTCTAAAAAAGGGTGGGTTTAGCGAGCGTGTACCTGGAAATCGGCTTTTGCCGTATAGGCATTGCTCTTACCCAGTTGGGTAAGTCTTCAAGGGTAGTACCACTTTAAGAACTTGCCGTTGATGGGTAGCATACATCTGTCACCTTCCATGTTTGGGAGTGCGTATGCGCCGTTGGAGAAAACCTTGTCGATGACGTAGGGTCCCTCCCATTTTGGCTCAAATTTGCCTTTGGACTTGTGAGCGAAGACCATTGGTCTTTTTACCGCAAGAACCAAGTCACTCTTTTTGTAGGCGCGTTGCCTGACCTTTTTATCGAAAGATCCTGCCATGCATGCTTGGTAAAGTTCAATGCTTTGCTGAGCTTCGAGCCGTCTCTCATCGAGATTGTCCAGCTCATGGAGTCGCAATTTGACATTGCTTTCTTGAGTCATGTCATTTTGCAAGGATACCCTCAAGGAAGGAATTTGTACTTCCAAGGGTACGACAGCTTCGCATCCATAGACCAAGGAGAATGGTGTGCTATGGGTTGGTCCTCGAACGGTGGTTCGATAGGCCCACAAAGCTTCAGACATTTTGTCGCTCCAGTCACTTTTGTGACTAGAGACCATTTTTTTGAGGATTTGGAGAGTGTCTTGTTGAAAGCTTCTGCTAACCCGTTTGCTGCCGGATTGTATGGAGTCGAAGGACAGCTTTGGATTTTATATTTGTCGCAGAACCTGTAGAATCGATGATCCCGGAATTATGGTCCGTCATCATGGACGAATCTTTTGGGTATGCCGAAACGACAATGATGTTGGTGCGCACGAACTGAAGGACTGATGAGGTCTTCATTTCGTTAAACGCAAATGCTTCTGACCACTTGGAGAAATAATCCGTAGCGGCGAAGATGAAGCGATGACCTTTGCTTGAAGGGGGAGAAATAGGACCTATGATGTCCATACCCCAGGCTTCGAAAGGCCATGAGATCGCTGTAGGATGCAGCCATTCTGGAGGCATGTGAATGTAATCTCCATGAACTTGGCATTGTTGGCAGCGCTTAGCAAATTACATTGCGTCAGCTACTATGGTAGGCCAGTAATATCCTAACCTTTTTATCTGATCATAGAGCTTAGGTCCAGCCTAATGAGCTCCACAAAGACCAGCATGAACTTCTTTGAGTGTTTCTTCAGCCTCTTGTTGTGACAAGCAGCGTAGAAGTACTCCGTTGAAGGATTTCCTGTAAAGGATTTTTGAAGGAATATCCAAATGAAAGCTTGGGGTTCGCCTTTGGATGCTTACCCGTTCTTTTGGATCTTCAGGTAGGATTCCGAACATAATGTAATCAATGAACGGATCCCTCCAGTCGCCGATTGAAGTTTGAAGGATTGAAATCCGACTTCCAACCACTTGGTGGCATTTAGCAATAGCTTGGTGTGTGTTAAGAGGAGGAAGGATTCTTCTTTCGCACACAGTGATTTGCATGTTTTCCCCTTCCTGGATTGCCATGGATGCAACAAGTCCAGCTAGGGCATCTGCACGTATGTTTTCACCTCTACGAGCGTGGGTGATGTGACAGATGTCAAACTTTTGCAGAAGTGATTGTGCCTTGTTGTAGTATGGCAGCAAATCTGGCTTCCTGACTTCAAATTTCTGATTCATCTGGTTGACGATCAGTTGTGAGTCTCCAAAGACTTACAGCATGGTGATACCGGATTCGATGGCGAGTTCCAATCCTAAGATCAGAGCTTGATATTCAGCTGCATTGTTTGTGCATGGTTCCAGTAGCGAGAAAGCGTGTGGAATCATGTATTTGTCGGGGCTAACAAAGAGGATGCCAACTCCTGAGATCAGCTGTCTTTTTTCATTCGTCCTGGTTGCACCGTCAAAGTACATGTCCCAGGAGGCACTTTGTGAGAAAGTCTCCACATTGTAGACTGGTTCGTCTGGGAGATCATCTCTGAGCGGAGAATCTTTAGGCAATGGATGCTCTGCGAGGAAGTCTGCTAGAGCTTGCCCTTTGATTGCTTTTTGTGGTACATACCTAATATCAAATTGTGACAGAAGGATGGACCATTTTGCCAGTCGAGCATTGAGAGAACCTGCCTTTGTGACAAGGACCTTCAAGAGGTTGACCCTCGAGACCAGGTATACTGTGTTGGAAAGCAAGTAGTGACGCAGCTTTTGTATGGCGAACATCACTGCAAGACATTCTTTTTCGACTGGAGAGTAGCGATGCTCTGCACCTACTAGCATGCGGCTGAGGTAATATAGAGCAGCTTCTTTTCTTTGATCATTTTCTTGCGCAAGTAGAGCTCCCAAAGAGTGATCAAGGGCTCTTGTGTACAAGATGAATGGTTTTCCAGTGGTAGGAGCAGCTAACACTGGAGGTTTTGTCAGGTATAACTTGATGTCTTGGAAAGCAGCTTCACAGTTAGCATCCCAGACAAAGTTTACACCTTTTTTCATCAATCGAGAGAATGGACGGCATTTCCCCAAAAGATTGGAGATGAACCGTCTGATGTAGGCTACTCTCCCTTGAAGCCCTTTGAGTTCTCTCAAGGTTCTTGGAGAGGGCATTTCTAGAATGGCTTTGACTTTTATGGGGTCAAGCTCTATTCCAGCTTTCCGAACTAAGAATCCGAGGAACTTACCCGACGAGACGCCGAAGAAGCATTTCAAAGGATTCATTCGCAGTTTGTGTTTGTAAAGCCGGAGGAAGACTTCTCGAAGGTTTTCGAGATGATCTTCTTTTCTTTTGCTTTTGACGGCGAGGTCATCAATGTAACATTCAACTGTCTTGTGCTGCATATCTTGGAATATTTTCATCATAGCCCTCTGATATGTGGCACCAGCATTTTTCAGACCAAATGGCATGACAGTGTAGCAATACACGCCAAATGGGGTCCGAAAATATGTATGTTTTTCATCTTCAGGATGCATCTTTATCTGATTGTAGCCAGAGAAACCATCCATGAATGTCATTCGCTCGAATCCACAGGTGTTATCAATCATTACCTCTGGTATGGGGAGCGAAAATTCATCTTTAGGGCATGAGCCATTCAGGTCTCTATAGTCAATACAGACCCTGATCTGCCCGTTCTTCTTTGTCACGGGGACAATGTTGGCCAACCATTTAGGATGTTGTTCCTCACGGATGAAGCCGACGCTTTTGAGTTTTTGAACTTCTTGTTCAATTTTATCCATCACATCCGGACGGAATCTTCTTTGGCCTTGCTTGACAGGCTTGATGTCTTCTTGAAGATTGAGTTTGTGAACCGCTATTTTGGGGTCTAAGCCTGGCATTTCAGCGTAAGACCATGCAAAGCAATCAACGAACTCACAAAGAAAGGCGATATACTCGGGTAACTCATCATCCTTTATATTCTTGCTTATGAATACAGGACGTGGGTTATCTGGTGTTCCCAAGTCTATCTTTTGAACAGGATCTTCTGTTGGAAGGTTCGAAGGTGGTTCCTCCACAATATTTTCGGAGGCTTCCAGCTCAACGAAACCTTTTGGGGTTTCAAGGGCATTTCCAGACCAAGGCTTTGTTCCTTTCCACGGGTCTTCTTGATCGGTAATTTTCCCAAGGCTTGCTATGAGATGATCCCAATCGCCTGTTGAAACCGGGTCGAAGTAGGCTACTTCTTTTGGAGATGAGGGTTCTTCTGGGTCAGAAGTCCACACGTCTGTGCCATCGGACAACTCCTCTTCATTTTCGGAGAAATCATGCCAATTGGATGAGCTTCCTGGATCTTTGTCAGGTGACTCATCAAAGAGATATCCAGGGAGATCGATGTCTTCATGGACTTGAGATGTTGAGGCTTGGTCAGTATATTGACTTTTAAGCCTTTGTGTCAACTGTCTCAAGGGAGTGTCAGGATCATATCCTAACCCGTGTGAAGACTTTTCTACATAGCCGTAGAGTCTCCAATCTTCCAGCTGGCTTTTGGTCAAGACGGGCCCCAATGGCGTGAGAATACCGCGTCCTTCTCCCAAACCGATAGGGTTTTGAGCGTCATAGCCCATTTTCTTCATAATAGCTTGTGCCACAGAACTGTATAAGGATAGTTGAGGTATACCTTTATTTTGGAAAGGTTCAAGCATGGAGTTTGATGAAGAAGCATCTGATCTATGGAAGAAGATCGGCTTTTCCTTTGCTGAAGTTGCTGGAACAACGAAGGAAGCTGACGTAGGATCTTCTATGTCAGAAGTTATCTCCATTGGAGTGAAAGCAGGCTGAACTTGCTGAGTGTCATCTTAGCTTGACGATGTGTCATCTTTCGGCTCTGAATCCGAGTCCGTGTCTTGCATGATAGACACGAAAGAGACAACAAATTTGCCCCCAGGCTTTTGCTTTGCCTTCTTCACTTTAGTTGTGATGACCAAAGGCTTTGAAGGTTTGAGGGAGATGATGAAGGGAGTTTGAATGCTCTCTTCAGATTTACCGGATGGTTTGTTTTCTTCCGGTGATTGTTGAGGAGCTTTGCCTTTATCTTTCTGGAGATTTTCGGCAAAGGATGCTGTGTGCTTCTCCTCTTCTTCTTTTTCACCTTCATACATCTGTGAGTCTGCGAAGTGGACTTCTTTACCTTTGAAGGCTTTTCTGTCCGCAAAGACTAGATGTATCATGCCGTCGTCGCCAACAAACTTGATGCATTGATGTAGAGTTGAAGGGACAACACCATTCTCGTGGATCCAAGGGCGTCCGAGAAGGATGTTGTAGCATGAAGGGGTTTTTTGTTGCATACACTGTGACCTCAGAGATAAGATCACCGATCTGCAACTTGAACCTGATTTTGCCGATAGGCCTTTGAGTACTCCCATCGTATCCAAAGATAGATACAGATGTGTGGCTCAGTTTGCTGGGTGGGATGCCCAACTCTTCAAGAGCCGATGTGGAGATGAGGTTGAGTGCAGAACCTGGGTCGATCTGAACTCTGTGCATAGGCATTTCCTTGATATACCCTGTGAAGTACAGGGGTCAGTTATGCCTGGTTTCGCCAAGTAGGAGGTCGTCCTTTGTGAAGGCGATGGTTGCACTGGCTACTTTTTTAACCGAGAGGCATTCAATGCATGATCCCTCAGTTTTCTTCTTTTCTCCCTTTGAGGAGGCTTCTGAGTTTTTGACCCGGTAATCCATTTCAATTTGGAGGACTTGCGGGGCATATTTGTCGACATCCTCATTCAGCTTTCGTAATTCTGAGATGATATTATCACGAGTGTGCGGAGACATACGCAACAAATCTAGGATGTGCAGACGTGCAGGTATGTGCTTGAAGTGTTCAATCAAGTCATACTTGAAAGCCTCCTTAGGGCCTGCATGTTCATCATTGTTGCCACTAGGGGAGCTTACAACATCTTTTCCTGAAGGATTTACATATGTAAAGGAAGATTGGTTGCAATTTTTGTGGTAGTCCCAGCCAGAGCGGGTGCCTCTACCAACTTCGAGAGCTTCTTGAGAAGGGTCTTCGTTTGAAAGATTGTCTTCAGGATCAAGAGGCTGTCATTTTTCATTTGCTGAGGATGTATCAGCAGCAGAGTTACCATCCTCAGTGATTGTGTTGCATGGAGCATTTTCCGGGAACAAGTCCTGAACAGCATCCAGCAATCTTTCTTCTTCGTTGACTAATTCATCGTCCCAAGCATCAATAGCTGGGAAATCTTCAGTCAGGAAGGGTGTGAACTTTGAAGTCACAGTCTCAGGAGAAGAAACCTGAGAGGGTGTCATCTCAGTGAAAGTCACGTGAGACGAGGTGGCTCCAGAAGATACATTGCTAGGCGTCGCCGGAGTGTAAGTGCTCTCATCAGACGATGCTTCGGAAGAGCTATAATCCCGAATTATCACATTACAGGAAGCTCTGACGGGAGACGTAGCCTGATCGGAGTCAGACTCATCCTCGGATGTAAGAAGATCGTCTATCCAGCAATTTTCTCCATTTTCATGAGTTAAGGGAGGATGTACCTGGTGGTCTTCAGGGACTTCAGGCTCTGGGTTGCGAGGGGGCTCGTTGGCGCGGTCTTGCTCTTGTTCTAGAGCGAGTCGCTGCAAGATCCTTGCATATTCTTCAAGATCAGGCATGGGAGCCGGATCTTCTTCTTCATCAACTCTTTGTGGCTCAACATGGTTGATTTCCACTGGAGTAATGAGAGGTACTGGGTCAGCAGCATTTTCTTTTACAGCTTCTTGGTCTTCTTCATCATCAGACCAGGATCCTTGTGGCTATAGGGGGTTATACCAGATTACTGGCAATAAGATGAGACTCAGGAGCCCATTCTTCATCGGAGAGACATTCTCCTGTTTCAAGGGACTCCTCCCACTCATCTGTTGTTGACACCAAAAATGTCACTTTGCCTTTTCAAGATCCAAAGAGCTACATGAAGTCGCAACCTGCCATAAATAGGCAATGCTGCTTCCAAAAATAAAATCTTGTCAGAATCAAACAAAAACTGCAAGATTCATCCAGACAGCCAAAAGAGGAGTACACAAGAAGTTTCAAGCCATTTCAAGATCATTTGGCCTAACTTCGCTTCTCCGACAGCCAAATCAAGCCTCTCGGCGGTAAAGCTCTCCGGGACCATGGTTTCCAAGACAGAACCTATGGATCATCTTAAAATGACTCCAATAGGTTCCCTGTCAAATTTCAAGTCAATCGGACATCGGTTGACCGCACATCAAACCGCGACATCTTCATCGCGACAAAAAGCAAGTCTACAGGTGATAGGACCCCAAACGGCTTCAAAACTCAAACAAAAGCCTATGGTTGGTCTTATTTATTGCTCAAGAGGCTTCACACCAAATTTCAGGTCATTCCGACATCGTTTGACCCAGTTTCAGCTTCTGACGGGAAATCGGCAACTCTGCGCGACAAAGTCTTCGGCTTTCTCAGGAAATTGGAAACTTTGCAAAATAAAATGCAAGGATTCTCATCAGGTTTCCTACAAAGAAATCAGGCCAATAAATGGTCAAAATGTCAAGGAAAAGTACAGAAGAAAAAAGAATCAGAAAAAAAGCAAAAACGGAACGCAAAACGGGACCAAAAGGGGGGAAAACCCCCCCAGGGTCGCAGACCCCTGCGACCCTGGGCCGGCAGGGTCGCAGGCCCCTGTGACCCTGGCCCAAGGTCGCAGGCCCCTGCGACCCTGGGCCAGGGTCGCCGGCGACCATGGACCCCGGGGTCGCCGGGAAAGCCCCGGAACCCCGGTTTTCGCCGTTTTTTTCGCGATTCGAGGAGCCCAGCCTCTGGTACTTTCCAAAATTCATGCTTTTGAGACACCAAGTCCTCTGACATCCGTCCAAAACACGGGTAAATCATCAAGAGTATCGAAGACAGTAGTGATCGCCACCCGGTCAAACCGAAAAAAAGTGTGCTTTCCACCCGATCCGACTCGAGAAATCGACAGGACAGATGGCACCCGACCTGCTGTTGGCAACAAACACCTGAAATTACATGGTCATCTGATCTCGATCTACATGAAGATCCATCGATGATCATCGACAGAAGAATTCCAAAAGACGTGGCACGGCTCGCGACTCTTCAGCTGCTCGGCGACCACTTAATGCGATAATTGACTAGCTTTATTACAGTCATTAATCCATTTCTTTGGACGGCCCAATCAGAAGCAAGCATTTGGGAGTTACAAGTCAAGAGATTCATGGCATTTAACCCATGAAACTCCTCCCATCATGGCGATTAAAGGCGATTAAATGCCCTCAATCTCCTCCGGCCAATCAGAAGCCAAGAAAAAGGAGTTACAAAATAAACAATTCAATTTGTAACTCCTCCCATTATGTGGCTTAATGACATTAAAAGCCCATAAACCCACCTAAAAGGCTACCTAAAAGCCTATAAATAGGAGGGCTCTCCAAGAAGAAAGAACATCAGAAAAATCAGAGAAAAAAAGCACAAGCACACAGACAGAAATCCAGAGAAAGGAAAAAGAGAGAAAACTCTGCGGAAGTTCTACACCGGCCACCGCAACAAGGTGACAAAAGTCCCTTGGGGGGTACCCCCCCCAAGGTCCTTGCCTTCTCCTCCTGCCTCCAATGGCTTAGATGTGGCTTTTCAGCCCGTCTACTCGGTTTTTTATTGGACATAGGACCTTCCTTTGGTCTTTGTCTTCTAAAAAACCTGAGGTTATAGCCAAGCCAAGCGAATCAAATAGCATCCTCTGTTCTCATCTGCATGGATGATGGCGAAGCCCACATATGGCTTGCGACCGTCAATCTAAACGAGTCCCCCACAATCTCCTGAGAAGTTAGATCCTCCTTTTCTTGCTTTTCATTGTAGTTTGTATTTTTCAAAAGAGACAAAAATCACAATTCTTGTCTTCATTGTTGATAAGGATTGTAAATCGGCTATAAACGCCAAAATCGGCTATAACGCCAAGTTGGCTATAAACGCCAAAATCGGCTATAAAACGCCAAAATCGGCTATAAATGCCAAAAAATCGCCTTTCACGGCAAATCAAGAAAAATGTCTCTTTTCTTAAATATATGTGCAATGGAAAACTTGAAAGAAGTTGATTTCCTTTTACTTGCGAAGGTTGATCTCCGGATCACCATTTGCAATTCCAAGTAAAATAGAAAATCTGGCACACCCACAAAAAAAAAAAGAAATGTTGATGCACGCCCCTGCCCCCGGTTACGAAAGGGTCGGACCCGACGGACTCCCACGTCCGCCGACCTCGGTAGGAACCAAGCAGGAGCGCGGTCCATCAAGCTGGCATCACCCGGTGGGACTCGTTTATTTGAGAACACGATGCTAGAATGAAAATATTTGCATATCATATATTTTGCTCTATGCTTATATTTCTTTTCTCGATTCCTTGGCTACTTTATAATTGGTGGCCTATGTTGAATTCTGCAAAAAAAAAATGAGATGAGATTTTTTGTTTGGAAATTTCTAATTCTTTGAATTTATTTCCATTCTTTCTCTTTTCAAAAAAAAAAAAATTTTTTTTAAAAAAAAAAAACAAAAAAAAAAATCAGATTTGTCATTTTTGGATTCAAAATTGAGAAACCTTGATCCGTTCCTATCGTTCATCGCGCTTGCAGAAATGTTGAGCCTGTTCGACTAAGGTTTTGGGCCATGGTTTCTCTTCGATGAGTTCATAAAAAAAAAAAAAAAATATATATATATAAAAAAAAAAAAAAAAATTTTAGATTTCTCAATTTGGATTCAAAATTGAGAAACCTTGATCCGTTCCTATCGTTCATACGCGCTTGCAGAAATGTTGAGCCTGTTCGACTAAGGTTTTGGGCCATGGTTTCTCCTTCGATGAGTTCATCAAAAAATAAAAAAAAAATTATATATATATATAAAAAAAAAAAAAAATTTTGGATTTCTCAATTTGGATTCAAAATTGAGAAACCTTGATCTTTTCCTATCGTTCATCGCGCTTGCAGAAATGTTGAGCCTGTCGACTAAGGTTTTGGGGCCATAGGTTTCTCTTCGATGAATTCATAAAAAAAAATATATATAAAAAAAAAAAAGACATAGACCACTAAGGTTAAACCAACTGTGTTCTTTGATCATGGTTGATTCAAAGAAAAAGCCTTGTCCCAGAGTGTGGAGACAGCTTGACTGTTCTAGGCAAGGGTCCTCCAAACGGGTTCATTAAGTAATCCTACCCTTACCTGGGGGCAATTCTATCAATCAAGATTTCATAAGACCGGGTTAGGAGGCCTATGTGTACTCTCTCGTCTTTTAAATAAAAAAAAAATATAAAAAAAAATATAAAAATTTTAAAATAAAAAATAAAAAAAAAAAAAAAAAATTTTCAAAAAAAAAAAATCTTAAAAAAAAATAAAAATAAAAATAAATAAAAAAAAAATAAAAAAAAAAAAGAGATTTTTAAAAAAAAAAAAAAAAAAAAAAAATCTTCAAAAAAAAAAAAATCTTCAAAAAAAAAAATTTTCAAAAATCTTCAAAAAAAACTTCCGTCATTTTGGGTTAGATTGGAGAAATCTTGGTCTTCTTCTTTCTGAGCAATGGCGCTCGCGGAAATCGCTGAGCCCGTGTTCAGATTGGAGTGCCTTTTGCTCTCTTTGATGACCCGATATTGGCCTTTCAAAAGAAAACTCGTCATTTTTAGATTCAGATCCGAAGAATCAGGGTTCATTTCTTTCTGAGCACTGGCGCTCGCGGAAATCGCTGAGCCACGTGTTCAGATTGGAATACATCTGCTCTCTTTTGATGAATCCAATCTTGACCTTTCAAAACAGAGAATCTCATCTCATATATGCGGTCTCAAAACATTTGTGTCTAGCGGTACTAGTACGCCCTTTCAGGGTCTACTGTATTGCGACCGGCACATCTGTAACTCCAACTTTATATTCTTCTTACCTCGAGCAAGCTCTGCTTCTCGATAAGTCGAATTTAAGTTCACAATTGCTTCTAGCAGTCACTGGGATGCCCATTCCGGGCTTACCACACCTGCGATCAGAACAATTGTACCCTCTATGGCATTTTGCCTTCCTCATATTGTTTGGGTCATCTACCTCGAGCAATTTGAAAAGACGAAACCATAGAACTTCCCATTTATGATCATTGTATTCTTGTGATTACTAATGGATGTGGTCTTGTTTCAGAAATTTTCGAAAAAACTAACAATGGCAGCTTCACTAACCATTACTTTCGACGAAAGCAAGCACCAACTCATGCTTCAACAGAAGCAAACCACGCGCACCTACAAGCGCCCCATCATCGGCCGAAGTGTCACCTCCCTCGGCAACTCTGTGAACTCCGGGTCGACCCTCGACTCCCCGGACTATCGTCTTCGGGACGTTGGGACCATTCCACTTCCTGAGGAACAAGCTGCTCCCTCCAAGAAGCAGAAACTCGCCTCTCAACGTGTCACTACCGTGACACCAAAGGCGAGTACAAGAAGGCCTGAAGCCCGTGGCAGCACCACGAAGCCTCAACCTGCAAACAACCAGGTCTACCCCAAGACTTGGTCCCCAAGACCTTCACCAAAACAAAGAAGGTCCCAGGCATCCACTAAGCCAGCATTCCTGGCCCCACTCAAGGAGAACCAGTTCTATCCTCTTGCTTACATGAAAGAGGAGAGACCCATCTCCAACCTGACTTCCAAGTCATCCCCAGCATGAGCCGGCTTGTTCCTACAGCCCAAAATCAAGTCATGCATCACAAGGCCTCCACAGCACCTGCTAAGGCCTACAAATCTGCAGTTCGACCCTTCATTTCTACAGGGGCCGAACTTCACAAATTCAAAGCTTCGCTGCAACTGGCGAAGGATGGGTTCGCATCCTGTCCTTGCCCAGCTACAAAGACAGACTCGGCTGCTGCGCCCGAGGGAGCACATCCTTCATTGTCAAAGCCCAGTCAGAGCTGACCGAAGCTCAAATTGCTCGTCGTATACGCCGCCGCGCGTCGTACCGACAAAAGAGACTGCAGAAGCAAAGGACTCAGCCTCCCACACTTCAAGTCTCTCCCAAATGGGTCGAAAAAGAAAGACCCAACCAGTTGCTGCCGTCCATATGGTTGGAAAAACCAGAAGGCGCCAAAAATCAGCA